>CM029565.1:38088969-38103697 GCA_017309665.1 Coelopa frigida
AAATATTTAGTTCTAGAAATTGCATATAAATAAATATTTAGTTCAACAAATTCCATATGAATAAATATTTAAAATAAATTAATGTATGTAATCAATAAATAAATAAGAAAGGTAAGATAATTTAAGATAAGTTATTTATATCGTTAAATTAAGTAAATAACTATTAAAAATTGAAGCAATAAATATAAAATTCTTAAAAGGCAATTCAATAAATAAATATTAAATATACATAACAAATAAGATAAATTAAAAAAGACATAATAAATTAAGTGAACATGAGAAATAAATCGAGAGGAACTGGAATAAAATATAATCTGCATGCGATATTTCTTGTCATGCGTAACGACCTTGAGAATAATTAAAATTAAATCAATTTTTAACAAAAAAAAACTTATGAAAAGAAAATGACCAAAAACAGAGAGACAAAATCAAAATCAAAATAAGAAAAGGAGAGAAATAAATAAAAAAAGAAGCTGAGAAATAAAATTACAACAACAAACTGAAAGACAAAATTACAACAATAAAAACAGAGCAACAAAATTACAACAACAAAAACAAAGACAAAATCACAACAACCACCACCATGAGACGACAATGAAAAACAAGAGAACAAAAACAACAACAACCACAAAGGTAAACGAACAAATAATTGCAACAGGAACTCGATATGGATTTCGATGTCGAAGTTGAATTGGATTCGATTTGGGTTGTTTTTTTTTTTTGATTTTTATTTGTTTGTTCTTTTTTTCTCTGTATTTTTCAAAACACGTTCCATTGACGGAAATTCAGAGCGAAATCTTGATGAAGGCGTATCTAGCGGATACGTCGATAAGGCACGAGAACATGCGTCCGAGATACAAGATACTCCACGTGCTGGAGCGAACGAATAAAGGAAGAATGATGGGAGAATGTGTGGGTGAGGGTGGTGTTTATGTGTTTGTGTGTGGGGGAATTTATTAGTGTGAAGGATTTTTATTTTTTTTTGAGGATGATTTTTTATGTGAGAGATTTTTTAGTGTGAAGCAAATTTTTTTTCTTATATAAAATTATTTTTTGGTGGAGAACATTTGTTTTTATTGGAGAAAATTTAATTATGTTGGACAACATTTTTTTGTATGATAAAATATGTGTTTATGTGAGGAGAATTTATGTGTATTATGATGGAATTTTCGTGTGATTCAAGTTGATTCATTTCTCGTTTGCTGATTATAAAAAATAATCCTTAAAAACACAAAGGAGATCAGAGAGGAAGAAGATAATGATGACCTTCAAGACAAATAAAGATGATGAGCTTCAAGACAGATGATGATGATGAGGTTGAAGAGAGAAGGCATGTGATGGAAAGATAGAAGAAGAGAATGAAAGGGAAGAGCAGCCAAGAGAAGGAGAGAGAGAGGAAGAGATGGGAGATAAAGGGAAGCAAAAGGAATAAATCGAAAAAAAAGGAAGACAATGGTTCTAAAATAAAAACATGAAAGACAAGAGAACTAAAATGAAGTGAGTCAAAAGTAAGACAAGTGAAACAAGAGAAGAAGAAAAAGCAGACGACGACGATGAGGAAAATGAATTGCATTTCGAAAAAAAATTTAAGCTAATGAACGACCACAATCGACCCATCGACGGATACGTTAATGAAGCAGAACGTCGAAATGAATCGAGGCGTCGAGGACGGTCAGTGTACCAAACAACAACAAACAAGCATGACAACAACAACCATCACACCAACAATGAAAATAACAACACTGTATTTTTGCATGAAAATAAGTAGCAAATTGCAACAACAAGAACAAAAACAACCATAACAACAATGACTTCTACAGATTTCTGCGGTTTTTGTTAAAAGATCTCTCCCTTGCATGCAATTTTTCGAATTTTATTTTTTTTTTTTATTTTTTAATGGGGTTGGAGGTGTTTGGAGTCTAGCAATATCTCACTCACTATTTCTCTATATCGCTCTCTCTCTCTCTCATTCCCTTGTATTTTTATATTTTTTTTTCGTTTTTTCTGTAGTTTATGAGTTCAAAACTCCATCCTGTAGCTCAGAGTTTATGAAGGAAGAGATGAAAATAAACACATAACGGACAGATAGAAAAACAAAGAAAGATAGAAGACAAATATACGAAAAGTTGGATAAATGAAGTGAGTGAGAGAGATAGAGGAAATATACATCATGTCTCTGGTATATTTTCTATGAGAAAATGAGGAGAGAAGAGATGATTTTGAGAGATTTTTGGATGAAAAGAATATAATTAACGGACGGATGGACATTCATACATTCATTGTACAGGCCGACAAATGTATTGATCGACTGACAGAAAGACCTAGAGATGGACAGACAAACGGACCGACAGATAGACATTTGCTCGCCAGATACTAGATAGATAGACAGCCATACAGACATTTGCCCGGCGGATGAACAACAAATAACCCGCACGTCTGGTCACCTCGGTCGGACAGACATTCAGAAAAATTTATGCGCCCCCAAAAAACATACGAAATTCAAACCAGCCGATGTTTTGTTGTAGTTTTTGTTATTATTGTTGTTGTTATTTTTGTTGTTGTTGTTATAGTTGTTAGTGTTTTTGCTTTATTTGGTATAGTTTTTGTTATTATTAGTATTGTTGCAGTTTTTGTTGTTTTGGTTTTTAATGCTGTTGATATTTGTGCAGTTGTTGTTATTACCCTCATTATTGTTGTTGTATATTTTTGTTATTGCTTTTTTTCTTATTGTTATTTTTGTTATTATTATTTTCCTTGTTCTTATTTTCGTTGTTATTATTTTTGTTGAACTTTTTCTTTTTTTATTTTGTTTGTTAATGTTTTTTTCTATTTTTTTTTATCGGTTTTTGTGTTATGTTCCCAACATGAGCGAAAATTAGATACGTACGAATCTAATTTTCGCTCATTCAAGTTAATTTGTATGCAATTGTTGTTGTTATTGTATTTGTTGTGGTTGAATTTTCTTGTAGCTATTGCAATAAAGGTGTTCATATATCTTTTGTTCCCGAGGCTTTTTCTTTAAATTCTAAAATTAAATATAATTAAAAAAAAGTAATAAATTGCTTTTTTTTACAACAAAAAAAATATTTTTTAATAACATAAAAATAATAAAATAACTAAAAATAAAATAACTGAAATATGGTACAATGTAATAATAAATATGAGAATCGAAAATATAAAAAGCAAATAATCACACTATACACGAAAAAAGCACCGTCCAACGTAAAAGACCAGACCTGACATCAACTCTTTATAAAAAAACAAAAGATAGCATTGAGAAAATGTTAAAAAACCACACAAAATTAAATCAATTTATAATTTCATGCTAGTCAAGTTTTGTTATATTTCTTATTGTTGGTTTTGGTTTCCTTCTCTTTGTCGAGATATTGTAATTTTCTTCGGTGACTGATGGAGTTTGAGTCAAGTCCATTGAACTCACAACCATTATCCTTGAGGAAGTTGTTGCCATGCCATCGTAATTTGTATGGTTCTTTCATAAGTTAACTTTAAGGTTTTATCATTGTGATGGGTGTCATAAAGATTTCAGTTTATATTATAGCTAATATATAGTTTTTATATTTTATTTTATTTGATTTCTTCATTATATTTATTTAATTTTATAATTTTTAATTATTTCTATTTGATTCTATTCGATTTAATTGGTTTTTAATTAATTTTATTGTAATGTTGATTAATTTTATTACATATTATTTTATGTTATATGATTTTAATTGATTTTAATTTATTCTTATGACGTTTCTTTCCTTTTACATCCGTTTGGAATATTCTTGCATATCGATTTAAAATGTGAGTCAGAGCTTCACGGAATTTCTTGGGGAATTTTGAGAATTCCGCACGAATTTTATCACTTTGAATCACTTTATCGTCATTGTTAAATATTTTTAGAAATCCACTCACGTAAATATTTTATTAATAATTAGTCCGTATTCATATTTTTATTTAAAAGGAAAACAATACCTAACAATAGTTAATTTTAACAATTTTTTAGAATTTTAGAACTTTTTTAGAATTTAGAAAATAATTTCTAAAATAAAAGATTTTTTTGTCAATATATATTTAATCCTTCAGATAGATTCTAGTATTAAAAAATAATTTTACAATAATTTAAAGAAAATATAATGAAATTAGTTTGAAAATAAAAATTAACGATGAAATATTAAACTGATTAAATATTAATTTTTTGTTTTTGTGCAAAATAATTTGAAATCAAATTGTGTAAATACTAAAACGAATTTTAAATGTAATAAAATAGCATTTATGAATCCCAAATGCAACCTTCAACACCCAGGAAATAAAAACGCGGAAACGCTTCTCTCAGCCCCAATGACACACATGTAAACACGGCCCAATAATTAGGTGACCACCAGAAACAATCTAAAGTGGAATGTTCTTGGCTCCGAAGCGAAGATCGAATACGAAAACTATTCCAATGGTCATGGCCATTAGTAAGAACCATGAGTTCGAGTTAGAATATAAATTACAATTGGCAACATTGTTTCATTAACGTGGGGTTTCACGTGGAACAAAAACCCTTTTTTATTATCACACACAATTTTAATGACAATTCATTGGAACAACACAGAGAGAATATATTTCAAATGCAACCTCGAGGAGAGGCGAAACTCATTATCTTCGAGAAATACTTCCGCACGACTCCCCCCAAATGAACAAATGTACGAATGAACGAACGAACGAATGATGATGACGATCCATGAATTATTTATATGGCAACGCCTCGCGGTGACGTCACGGCGAGGATGGAGACGAAGAATGGAAGTTACGTGTGTTTTAAGACATCCGAAATACTCATTTGACATTTTAATTAAAACAAATAAAGCAACAAAAATGAGCGTGAAAAAAAATCCGAAAAAACGAAATCGAAATTCGGCATGAATTCCATGAAAAGGAAATAAAACAAAGTCGCACATAAATTGTAGTTCGAGGAAGAGAGAGAGAGACCAAGAGGGAGGATGTAAGAGAGAGAAGGTGATAGAGAATGAGAGAGAGAGGGCGTCAGAGAGAGATGGTGAGAAGTTGGAGTATAGAGTTTAATGAACCTTTAAGGTCTCTCAGAGTGGGTCACAGAGTCGTTCAGGAACCTCCACGGAATGATGATGAATTCAAATGCTGCTGTTGCTTTTGCTGCTACTGCTGCTGATGATGATGATAATCATTATAATTAGTTGATCGATGCGATTTAAGTTGAAGATTTCGAATTAATGCTGATGATTGTGGAGATAGAAACAACAATAATGAATTATAATTGCAACAACAAATGTTGTATGAACAATGATTTTAGAAATATCTAGAAAAAGTATAAACAACAAAAAATTACATTATAACAAAAAAATTTGTTTATTATAACAACAAAATTTTAATTTTTATAATATTCTACAAATTTATGAGAAAAAAATTAGTTATAAAATAGAGAAACCATTTTATTAAATAAACAATATTATAAAATATTAAAAACTATATTTTAAGTAAAAAAAAACAATATTACATAAATATAAGTTAAAATAGTTAGTAATATTTAAAAACTATATTAAATATAAAAAAACATTATTATAATTAAATAAAATCTATATAGAACAAAAAACTACATTAAAATAAATTATCACATTCTTTATTATAAATAAAAACTTGTTATTAAGAAAAACTAAATGATAAGGATAAAAATAATTTTATGAAAAAAAAAAACGATTTCATAAAAAATAAACATAGTTTTCATGATATTATACAAATTTATACTAAAAAAATTAATTTAAAAAATAAAAACAATTTAATAAAAATATAAAATATTAAAAACTATAATTAATGAAAAACATTTAGATTATAAAAAATAAAAATGATGTTATAAAAAATTATAATATAATAAAAACAACAATAAAACAATAAAAAATTATATAAAAACTATAACATATATAACAATAACATTAACTTATATAACAATAACTTATCACATCAACAATTAACTACATAATAACATTAACAAAAACCTAAATTTATAACAATAAAAAAAGCTACATAATAACAACTACATAGAAAAACAAAGAAAATCACGTTAACCAAATAAAAACCAGAAAAACTTAAAGACGAAGACGACGTCACCGTCGACGACGACGATGATGACGACTTTACGCTGGAGACTCGAAGGTTGACCACCTCTGGTCGGGCCGCACCGGACCATCGTCGACCGGTCGATCGGGTGGCAACGCGCCGAGGTTCATCCGGTTGCGATGGGTGCGATCTTCTTCCTTATCGTAGCTGCAGTTACTAATAACTGAGTTAAGTTTTCGAGATGATTGGGTTAAAGGGTGGAAGGTAGAGAGAGATAGAGAATATGTCTCATATTACGGAATGACTCATTGTGGTAATCGATTTGGAAATCACCACAATGAGTTCGCAGATTGAAAAATAATATTAAATTTCAATAAAAATATTAAAACCAAATTTTATAAGAACAGAAAAAAGTTACTGCAACAAAATTTTATAACCATTAAAAATTTAAAAAATAAAAAAATTTAAAAATTCCATTATTAAATAAAGAAAATGAAAATTAAGAAATTGTATTATAATACAAAATTAAGAATCATGCTGTATTTGTCAAAAATGTAAATATAAAAAAATAAAAATATATACAAATTTAAAATAATATATTAACATAATTTTATTAAAATTAATGAAAGATAAAATAACGTATTTAAAGAAATGTTTTAATTTTTTTACTTTAATCAAGTCAGTGGAAAATTAAAAAAAAAACTCGAAAAAAATACCTAAAAAATATGACTATCATAGGTTTTATTGCGAAACTCGAGTGATTAATTCATTGACCCAATGCTCGGAAGTCAACTATCGGAGATGACCATCAGTCGATCGTCTGGTCATCCACCTACGATTTCTGCGCATGCACAACCATGGTACGGGTCTTCAAGAGAGACAGAGAGTGAAATGAGAGAGTGAGAACGAGTGTCATCGGGGGATATCGGGGGATATCGCGGTATGGTGACGAATCGATTAGATTAATGCCAAAACAGTAAATTAGTTATTCAACATGTGGATCTATATGCAAATATTTACTACTTCTATAAATAGATCGATTGGGGATTCTCCAGTTTATTTGAATTTTTATTCGATGTTTAGGTAAGTTGTTTAATTAAAATTTTTAGTTTAAAATCGTTTAAATTGTAAAGATTTATTTAAATTTAAAAAATAAAGTGTTAATTATTTTTTATTTGTTCTCAAGAAAAATAAAAGTTAGATATGTTTTGTATTTATTCTTATGAAAAATAATATTGTTTAATTTGTTCTCATGGATTTTTGTTTTTATAAATTCTGTTTCATTTATTTTAATATGGTTTTTTTTTAGATTTTTAAAACCATAAAATAAATTCTAAATTATAATATAATTAATATTTCATTTATTATTTTAATTTCGTTATATTTAATTGAATTTTTAATATTTAAGAAATCATTGGAAAATCAGTACTTTGAAAAAAAATATGAGTTTAGTTTAATGTTATTTTTATTTATATCTACCTTTAATTGTTTTTATACTTATTAATAAATTATATCCGCATGAAATCAATTTGGCTGTCATATAAATTGATATAGTTTTTATTGTTCTTTGTTGGACATTTTCAATTATATATTTTTCTCCTTTGTTCTCCTAATAATCTCTTGCTTAGTTTCCATCAAAAAGTTCTTCTTTTCAATTGTTCTTTAAATTATTTTAGACGGCTGTCAATTCCATTCCAATCGTTGTAAAACTCGTTCCACTCCAAATTTAGTTCTTTGCTGACCTTCATCTGTAGTCAATAATCATCTCATCTCGATCGCTATCTCGTCATGCAATATCCGCATTTTACAACAACAAAAACAATAACAATTTGAGTATTATAAACCACTATACAAAATCCATAAAAAAACATTAAAAGCAACAAAAACATTAAAAGCAACAAAAATATTAAAAGGAAAAAAAAACAACAATTAAAATAAATACAAACAATGAAAAAATTTGCTACAATAATAATCAAAGCATGAAAAATAATAACAATCGAAATAATCCCCAAAAGATCAGATCAATATTTTAAATCTATGCTGTAATGCTCGATCTCTTCTTCGTCTTCTTCACGATAGATTTTCCTATGATTTCTCACCATCTTTCGATTGAATTCCACTCGAATGCTGGCTTTAATGACTTCACTTGTTTGTCTTCTTCTACTTCTTCTTGGTCTCCTTCTACTTCTTCTTTTTCTCCTTCTACTTCATCTATGTCTTCTGCTTCTACTTCTTTGTTTTCTTATTCTATTGTTATTATTACGATTATTATTGTTAAGATTTTTCGAGTGCATTTGTTGCTCTGACGTCTGAGTGTTCGGCTGTCAAGACGGCGGCTCGCTTCCTCTGTCATAATTTTAATTTTTTGGCTTTGTTTCCTATTTGCTATTTTTTATATGTTTTGTTATAATTCTGTATATATATTTTTATTTCTTGATTTATGTTTATTTATTTTTTCCTCTATCTCATATTTAGATTTTATATTTTTTATTGTATTGTTTTGATTTCATTTTTTTGTAATTATTTTTTTATTGTATTTTATTTCTGCATTTTAATTTTTTTCTCGTATTTTCGGTTTCTTGTTTGAAATCATCTCATCATAATTTTTCAACAGTTTCTCAATTATTCGGAAATAATTATGTTTTCTTTTATTTAATTTCTATGGCGTTCGAGTGGTTTTTGTTCATCTGCCAGTCCAATTGTATATCGTCCATTTGTCTACTTGTTTGTCCGTCCATCCATCTGTCTGTCCGTCTCATCATCATCTCGTCATCCGTTTGTTCATCTGTTTGTCGGGTTCTTATTCAGCTCTTTTGTTGCTTTCGGTTTGAAGGTCGAGTTTGGGTTTTGAAGTGATTTTTTTCCACCATAATTTGCTTCATTTGGTTTCACTTGTAGTTTGCGATTTTGCTTCTTCATTCGGGTAGTTGGGGGTAGTTCTTCAAAATGTTTAAAGGTAATTCAATTTTTATTATATTTTGTATGAACTTATATATTTTTTCAAATAAAATAGATAATTTTAGAATTTTTAACGTTTCAATTATAAATATATATTTTGCATATTAATAATTTAATTTATTATTTAATTGTTTTATTTTCTTTTCATTGTTACTGTTGTATATGTAATGATTATTAAGAAAAAATATGTATAGATATTGATTATTAAATAAAATTATAATTGAAGAAAATTAGGAAGCTTTAATTTCAATAAAAAATAATTTGGTTTTAAAAATATAAAAATGTTTAAATTTCGGTATTTTACATTTTTAGAGATATTTGTATAAATGAAATTAGTAATTAATTTATTAAAATATTTAATACAAAAAAAAAATTTCAACATGAAAGGAATTTTTGTTTCATTTTCAACTCAATTATTTATTTATTGAAAAATATAACTCAATTTAAATAATTAATAAAAAATTGAATTTACTAAAATAAAAAAGTCAATTAATTTATAATTTTTTAAACATTTTATAATTTTAAAAAGAAACAAGTTATAACAACATATAACAATTTAATATTAAAATAACATTAAATATACCCAATAAATTATATTAACAAGCAGTCAAAAATTCCAAATTTCCTGCAACATCTCTTAATTTGAGCGACGTCTTCGACTTGAACGATGATTACGAGCTTCGAGTGGGTTCACGTTGACCTTTGCTCTTGCAAATGTCGATATCTTGTTGGATATCCGTTCGGCGACATCTCGCCGACTATATGTCGATACAAACATCATTGTCCATTTCAATGTCCGTCTTTTTTTTTTTTTTTGGTTGCTAATTAAAACATGAGCACATTTTGCCTGGAGGCTTTGAGAAGCCAGTAGAAACGGTAGGCTTTGGAGATAATTCCATTGGATACCATGCGATATTTGAATACTGTTCGATATTTGAATACTATTAGATATTTGGATACCATTAGATATTTGGATATCATTGAGTATCATTGGATACAATTAAATACTATTGGATACTAATGGTTGTTATTGGATACCATTGGTTGCTATTGAATTCCATTGGTTAATATTGAATACCATTAAATACTTGGACATATAGCAAATATTCAGACATTGCATATTTTTCGATATATTCCGCAAATTTGACTTCGAGTTCAATCTTGACTTCATGTTCAATTTCAGCTTCATGTTTTTTTGACTTCGGGTTCAATCTTGACTTCGGGTTCAATCTTGACTTCGGGTTCAATCTTGACTTCATGTTCAATTTGGAATTCATGTTCATTTTCAGCTTCCACTTCGACTTGAACAAAAGCTTGCAATCAAATATAATTCAAATGATCTCCATTGTTACAGTTATAATGACCGCAAGGGAGATCAGGGAAAGAACACTTGAGAGTGAGGGAGGCAGCATTCGTGAGCAAGGGAGCCAGAGATTGAAAGGAGTGTCAGAAGCTGGGGGCCGAGGGAGGCGTGGTCGATTGGGTGAGTTGAGTTGAGGTCGGGTCGAAACAAGAAAAACTCAAATTAAATGAACATGATTTTGCTAATTTTTGGCCAGTGTTTGTTTTATTGTGTTGTTGTCGCTTGTTCTTGTTGTTTTCGATTGTTGTTGTTATCGAATGTTGTTTTTATTGATTTTAGGTCTATTGTTCTTTTCGATTTTGTTGTTATTGTTACTTTTGAATGTTTTTGTTGTCTATTGTTTCTTGTTGTTGTTGTCAATTGTTGTTATCGATTGTTGTTGCTATCGGTTCTTGTTGTTGGCGATTGTTGTTGTTATCGATTGTTGTTGTTATCGATTGTTGTTGTTATCGATTGTTGTTGTTATCAATTGTTGTTGCTATCGGTTGTTGTTGTTGGCGATTGTTGTTGTTATCGATTGTTGTTGTTATCGATTGTTATTGTTATCGATTGTTGTTGTTATCAATTGTTGTTGTTATCGATTGTTGTTGTTATCGATTGTTGTTGTTATCGATTGTTGTTGTTATCGATTGTTGTTGTTATCGATTGTTGTTGTTATCGATTGTTGTTATTATCGATTTTTTTGTTGTCTGTTGTTGCTGTCAATTGTAGTTGCTGTCGATAGTTTTTAATTGTGTTAGATTGTTGTTGTAAATTGTGGTTACCGATTTTTGTTTTCGTCTATTGTTTTTATCGATTTTTGTTGCCGTCTATTGTTTTTATCGTTTGTTGTTGCCGTCTATTGTTTCTCTCGATTGTTGTTGTCGTCCATTGTTATTTCTTTCGATGCCTTTGGCAAGGCAATCACTTGCAAATTTACCAAATATTTTTTATTACTGTTTCAACTACCGTGTCTCGAGCCACCGACTCTTGGACACCTTTCGATTTGGCCACATCGCCCCCGCCTCCTGGGTGGGGTCGCGCATGCGTGCTCAACTTCATGTCGACGCTCGGCTGTTGGCAACACAAGCGCCGACAGTTGGCAACACGCCACCGCTGCTGCTTTTGCTGTTGTCGAAATCGATGTTGATTATTTGATTGATTGATATTCGGCCAAAGATCAGTGGAGTGAAGTAGTAAAAGAAGAAGAAGAACAATCGGACATTTCCTTGTATGTACACAGTTATTGTTTGGGGTTGGTTGTTAATGTTGTTAATATTTTTTTGTTATTATTTTGTTGTTAATTTTATTGTTTCTAATGTGGCTGTAGCTTTGGGTTTTTGTGGAATTTTTATTGTTTACGAGTTTTATTTTTTGTGGGTTTTTTCTTCGATCAAGGATGACGTCCGAAGCTAGACATAACAAGATTCTACAAGTTTTTAATGTTTAATTTGAAAAAAGCAAAACTTTAATATATTTGTTATTATTTTTTTTATTTAGAAATTACTATAATTTTTGATAATGAAGTTTAAAAGAATTAAATTACAAAATAAAAAAACAATAATTTTGATTTAATTAAATTAATTCTAAATTAATTTCGTGTATTTTTCAATATTAAACATGTTTTTAAAAATATGAAAAATTTGATTAATTTATAATTTATAATTTGATTAGTTTAAAATATATCAAAACATTAATTAAAAGTGTGGAAAATAGATATTTAAAAATCAATTAAAAGTGTGATTAATTTCCCATCAATTGGGATCAAGTTCAACACAAAAGCTTCGGTTAAACGCAGTCAACAGAATCGCAAAAGTAAAAACAACAATAAGAAAAATAGCAACAAACGAATACAAAGCAATGCATATTCAGAAAATTCCATGTGAAACCGCATCCGCTGAAATTATCTGCTAGATATCTATTTGTTACAAGATCAACAGATAAATTCTGTCTCCCGTCGGTCTCTGTCTGTCCGTCTATACGTCTGTCCGTCTATACGTCTGTCCGTCTATATGTCTGTCTGTTTCTCTATCTGTCTGTCCTTCTCTATGTCTGTGCATCCGACGGTCTCTCGTCCATCTGACTGTCACGTAGACTCGTGTGAAAAGAACTTGTACTATTGTAGTTATTTTTGTTTTTGCACCAATAAAAATAATAACAACAATCATAAAAACCTGCTAACTTTGATTATTTTTTTCAAACTCAAAGGTTTCTATTTTCCGTTGCAATTTTTCCTTGAGAAGTGAAAATTTATAATTGAATTAATTGATGCAAAGAATTCAATTCGATTGGAAAAATATTTGCAATGTGCAATAAAAAATTACATGTTATAATAATTGGAATAATCAAACATAAATAAGTACAAATTTTAAATCAAAAAATTTAAAAAAAAAAATGAGGAAAAGTAAAAAATATTTTTTTATATAAAATAACAAAAAAAAAAAAATAAAAATAATAACATTAAAAATCAATAAGTAAAATATATAAAAATGAATAATAATAAGAATAATATAAATAAGTTCAACAATTCTCATTTTTAAAATTTTAAATAATGATACCATTAATTAAAACAAATTAAATAATTATAATTAAGAAGAATTACAAAAATGTAGCTGAGAATATTAAATAAAAAAATATTAGAAATTATTTAAAAATAATGAAATTTAATAGCTTAAATAAGTACTTCTACTTATTTAGAAACTTTAATGAATAAATGAAAAGATATATTTAAAATAAATATAAAACTAAAAATACTAACATGGAAACAAAAATAATTCGCATTAGAAATTCAAATGTTTAATTCAAATAAATGTTGTACAAGAGGAATCATCATTGTCACAGTTGTACTTAGATTTATTGAGAAGCAGCTGCTGCTGCATCACGAATGCGATTTTCATATAACAAGCGTTGCCAGATGTTAGACATCAAACAAATAGTCATGACATATATGTTTGTTCTAATATATAAATATGCACTCATATATTTTTTTAATAGTTCTTATATATTTATTCATATAAAAACAAAAATTTATATTTAAATTTCATTGGCGTATTTTATTTTTTTAATAAAGTTTTAAAATATTTATAAATATAACCTTGTGTTAATACTCTTATATTATTCTGATACTAAAAAGCAAAGGCTCTTATTTTTGTTCAAATTCAAATATTAATTGAAATATTTTTATTCTAATTAAATATATATTTTGGTTCTAGTATTAAAATATTGATTCATATCCTTTATTCTAATGCTTAAATATGTATTTATTTAGTTCTGTTTATAATTTTTTATATTTATAATATTTAAATATTCATTCACATATTTTCAAATACCTAAATAATCATTCCAATACCAAAGGTTGCATATTTCTCAAAATAAAATCGAAGCCTTTGATCTGGCAGCACTCGTTCGAAGGGGTCTCGTCATCTCTGGCTGAGCCCTCAACAGAGCCCAGGTGCACCGCGAAACGATCGAACCATGCATTCCAAATGCTAATTAAGCGATTGATCGACCGTCGATCGCTAATTGAATTGAATCAAAGACGGATCCATTTCATGTCATGCCACTAATAGGCCATTAGGATACAATGTTTGTTGTAGTTAGTGGAGTTTTTCTTATTATTGTTGTTGTTGATGTTTTTCCTAATGATCGTTTTGTAGGTAATGATGGTGTGGTTAATGTAGTTAATATTGTAGAAGTTAATGTTATTGTAGTTACTGTAGTTAATGTATTTTTAGTTTAGGTTCTTAAATGTAATGTTATTTCAGATGATTTTGTTGAAAATAATGATTTCCTACAAAAAACAATGACTGTCAATCATTTCACAAATGAGTTGCCAAAGAATCAGTTCCAGGAATTAATCTTAATATTGTTTCTGTATAGAGTTTCTTTTTTTAGATTGTAATTTAAGCTAATTACAAATTTTCCTCCTCCTCCGATGACATCCGTGATGATTCCAGGAACCATCGCAATTTTAACAAAATTCATTGTGTGATTTTTACAATTTTCATTGTGTGATTTTTATAAAATTTATAGCTAAATTTATTCATTTTTGAAGAGTTTTTTGCACGTTAAGTACTCATCAATGAGATGATTTGTGGTATTGTTTGTCATTTGGTTGCATTTTTTACAGATTATTGTTTTTGTTTTATTGCGTCTGTTGAATTTTTCTGGGTGTTCACTGAGAAAGCAAGCGATCAGTTTGAAGTGTGCTCTGGTCGAGTTTGTGTCTTAAGTCTTTCGTTTTCCGAACTAAAGTTTGCATTTCTTCAAGTTATTTAAGGTATTTTTTATATAAAATTTTGTAGATGGATTTTTAAAAATTGAAATTAAGAACACAATCTTTTAATT
>CM029565.1:38106727-38168502 GCA_017309665.1 Coelopa frigida
CGTTTGTCAAACTCTTTGAAAATATTACATCAACCGACAAACAGGGAAATAAATCCAAAAGCGAGACAGAGAGCGAGATAGTGAGGTGAAACAAAAAATAGCATGACACAGCGTGTGAAAGAGAGAGAGGAATGAGTGACGAGATGGACAGAGCGAAAGAAATGAAATAATAAACAATTTCACTTTCTTTTCGCTGCGAGTGCGAACAGTTTATTTCGTTGAATGCGTTCGAGGGAAAAATTTCAAAAATATTATTAAAATGTGCTATAAAAATTTTAACGGGATTTAAAAAAAAAATAATAATGATGAATATATAATTATAATTTATTTGATATTAAATAAATTAAATGATTAAAAAAATATGAGTAAAATTATTAACAAAAGATATATTACTAAATATCAATTAATTTGAATTTAAATAATATAAAAAATGATATAATATAATATGAATTTTGTAATAATATTCTTATTAAAAATAAAAAAAAATAAATGTAATAAATAAAAGTAAATAAATCAAATATTAGTCAAAATTTAAAAATATTTATGTCAAAAATTCCGTGTAAAAATAAAAAATATGTTCATTGAATAACGAATTATTCGTTTAATAAAAAAAATCAAATCCACTTATTCAAATGTTCAATAATGAAGTGTGTGATTATTATTTTTTTTTTTCTGGTTAGATCAAAGTAACGGATTAATCACAAGCCATAATCATTTAATAAAATAACGACTCAGATTTCGGTTGGCTTCGAATTGACCTCAAAATTTTAATACGACGACGAAGAAAAAGGTTAAAATTTAATTTTGACAATTTTTGGATTAAAATTATTTTATGTGGATTCTGGACAAGTCTGGTAAGTCTGACAATTCAAACCCACTTCATTATAGTAATTATATTTTTTTTTGAGATGTCATAATTACGGTAATTATATTTTAAGATTAAGTTATTATAATTTTTTCCCACTTGGGATTGTCAATTGCGAAATTTTTTCAAGTGTTATTATGATGGAAGGTGGAAATAAGAATTTTTGTGTTATTAAAGGTTAAGAGATAAAAACAAAAAAATATTTTTTTTTATTTTTTTTATTATTTTATTTATTATTATTATTATTATTTAGAAAATTTGAAAAAGTTATTGTTTTTCTCTAAATCCTCTTAATCAGAAGAAATTAAAAATTCTTATTGTTCAATATTTTGAATTATTTTAATTTTATAAATAAATTTATAAATAATATTTAAAGAAATTAGAGAGAAAAATAAAATATTTTCATTTATTTCATTTTATTTAAATGGTAAAAATAGTACATACTATAAACTTCTAAATCCGAAAAAAATGTAAATCTCTTAAAAGCCCATTCGCGCTGCTCCAGTTTTAAATCGGCATAAAATTCTCCATTAGCAACTAATTAGGCGAACCATGTTAACGACTTAATTTCTGTATAACCCATCATGCATTGTGAATGATGGGTTCACAATTAGACAACAACGACGACGACGAATAATAACGTAACCTTTGAGGCCGACGTAAGAGACCAAAGTTCGAGCCGGTGATGCCCCAATATAAAACCACTTAAGGCTAATGAATGGATGGGTCCATCAGCGGCCAAAACTAAGGGGCGCGACAATGAGGTGTTATTTCGTGGCTTATTACCCGGGGTCCATCATTAGAGCGCGTCTAACAGTCCGCAGTTAGCTTAATTAGCCGGACACACACGATGACGCAAGATGATCACCCCTTGTGAACCCCTCGAATCGCTTTTGAACCCCATCGGCGCAAAACCTCTTCAAACCCAAGGTCTCCGTAGTCGTTGTCAAGACTTCTTCTGCGTCCGCGTTCTTATCTCAAGAACCTCGCTTCCTAGACATTCTTGTCTATTCTTTAGAAGTCTCTTTCAGATCTTGTTACCAATTTAGAAAGTCATCCAGATCAGTTGGCGACGACGTCTCGAGGTGGTACGATGAAAATACAGTTTATCAGAAAAGGTTTACGACATGGTAAATTTTGCTTTTGCATTTGAAGTCGGCTTTTTGAATGTCTTTTTAAAGTTTACCTTTTTTTAAATGAAATATTTTCAAATTTTTTTATATGATTTAATTTTTTATTGATTTAATCGGAATAAAAACCAATTTTTTATATAAAAGAAAAATAGGCAGAATTTTTTTACTATGTCAAAATATTTTTCTGCCTAACTGTTTGTTCAATTTAAGCCACATTCCGTTTCGAATTTCACACACATAATCAATTGAAGAATAAATTAGAAGAGTTGTTATTTTATTTATATATTTGGTTATTATTTCTTGTACTATTAATTTTTTGTTTGCAATAAATACTAGGTTTATTTTTTATAATATGTTTCTAATCTATTTATCGAAAGCTCAAAATATTTTTTATTCTCCTGAAATATATAATATTTTTTTTTTTTATATTTAGTTTATAAAAGAAATATGAACATTTCTTTTAGAAACTTTTCTTTATTGTTTTATTTTTATTGATTTTGTATTATTTTTTAAGTGTTTTATTTTTATTCATTTATTTAGTAATTTGTTTTATTTATTTTATTTGTAATGTTATTTTTATTAATTTAGTTTTTATTTTATTTATAACTCTCTGTTTTTAATTTATATAATTTATATTTCTTTGGTATTTATTTTATTTACTTATAAATCGTTTTTGATTTGATGCGATGATGAGAAATAGCAATTTCTATTTATTTAAAATTATTTTTTTTTATTTGTTTTTATTTTATTTTTATTTATTAATTGAATTGTTTTGACTATTTCAGTAAATCTTGTTTTATTCTTCGTATTATAATTATTTTTATTCTCATTACTATCCATTCATCAATTATTATTATTGATATTTTTCAATTTATCACTGTTTATGTTGAGTATTTTTTACTCTTCTAATTAATTTGAAGTTTTGAAGTTTCGATCGTTTTGAGCTAAAAATAGCAGACGCTTCCTCTTCTTTTCGCCTCCTCTTTTGTTGAAGGCGTCGTTGTTATTATTATTATTGTTGTTGTCATCATCATCGTTGTTGCGGTTTGTGTCATCGTCGTTGTTGTTGTTATTATTGTTGTTGTTGTCATCGTTGTTGTTATCATGGTTGTTATTGTTGTTGTCTCGACATGTGAATGAATATGAATTTCAACGTTCTCCCATCCCAATGAGTAACGAAAGTGGGCGGGAAGTGACGGATGTCGGCTGGTTCCATATTTGGCCAGACATTCTCTTTTAGATGATTTCAATCATGCCAACAATAATACAACAACAAGAATAATACAATCGAAGAACAACAATCAAAAGTTGTTGGAAATTTTAGAGTTTTTTGTTTTTCTGAATGGAATCTAAACGGATCTGGGCGATGGGTTTTTCTGTCTGTCCGTATGACTATTTATCCGTCTGTCTGTTCATCCGTCACGAACTTCAATCGAGGTGCGAAAATATGATCGTGTAGGATTTTACGTGGGGAAGAATATAATTGATTATGAGGAAATCAAATAAAGTGAAAAAATGTAATAGAAAAGAATTTAGGAAAAGAATTTAATTAAACAAAAAAATATTAAAAAGTAATTAATTTAATGGGGAAAAAATTAGTGAATATATTTAATGAAAACATTTGGTGAAAATTATAATTTTAATATTGAGAATTTTACTACAGAAATATAGTAGAAAAATAGAAAAAAAAGAAAAGTAGAAAAATTTTAAAAAAATTAAATAAATATGAACATAAAAATTAGTAATAAATTTAATTTAAATTAAAATATATTATAGAATATAAAATTGAAATATTTATTTTTATTTAAAAAAATAATTACTGAAAAATATTATTACAAAAAATCGGTATAAAAATAGAATTGAAAAAAATTTAGAAACTTTATTGAAAAAAACTCGAGTCATCATCTACACAAAAGAATAATTAAACTTTGACATAGAGAAGTTAAATGAATGAAAAATGATAAAAGTCTCTTGAAGATCATCGTCGGGTTCGCATGAACTCGATACTAATTGCTATTTAATTGCTTTTGGAGAGAACTTGTTTGATTTTTATATTTTAGAATGTTCAATTTCAATTTGTTTATTGTTGTTTAGAATGTTCAATTTGTTTTTTTTTTATTTTCTTTGTTTTTTAATTGTCAAATTTTTGTAATTTTGCAAATATTTTTTATTTTTTTTTTGGGTTATGTGTTAATTCTTTTTTATTTGTGTTATTTGTTTATTTTTTGAAAGTTTGTTTACAGTATTTAAATATACGATTTTATTTACTAATGAGAGTTTTTTGACTACTGTCTGGAGTTTAGTAAAAGTAATTTAATTGAAAAATTATTTCAGTTTAATTAGTTGAAAAGAGATTAACTTTGAAATTTATTTAAGTCATTTTTTACAATGTCTTCAAGATTAAAAAACCTGTAAAACGATTATCTATTTCTGGAAATAAATTCGAGAAGTTTGAAAAAAGTTCCTCCACCTCTTCCACAACCCGGAATTTCCAAAAATCGTTCCCTTCACCATCACGAGCCGGACTTTTGAGAACTCAATGAACTCTGAGGTGTGAAATTAACAAAGAGAGAGCATCGAAATAGATAGAGAGACATAGAAAAAAGAGATATAAATAAATCAGGAGAGAGAGAAAGAGAGATAGAGAGAGAAACAGAGATAGAGACAGAGAGATAGAGATAGATAGAGAGTGAGAAAGAAAAAGAGGGAGATTGAAAAAAATAAAACTTGGGATGAAACACTCAGCGAAAATGTATTGTAAAACAATTAATTCGTCACTTTCGAGAGATTTGAGAGAACCAGAAATAAAACTAGAACCGGATTCAGAATCGAAATCAAGCAAAATGCAAACACTGAAAAAATTAACAAAAAAAAAAAACAAAAAATTAAAAAAAAAATAAAAATAAAGAAAAATAAAAGTAAAGAAAAATAAAAAATAAAAATAATAATAAGAAGATGAAAAAAATCAATTCGTACCATGGGCGACGTGACGTGTTGCCAGAAAACTAGCTATTGTTGTTGGTGTTAATATTTTTTGTTCTTATTATTTTTGATTTTCCTGTTCTGCTATTCTTGTTGTTGTTATTATTGTTGTTGTTATTATTGTTGTTGTTATTATAGTTGTTATTTTTATTTTTGTTATTATTTTTGTTGTTTCTACTGATTGTCTTCAACTTAAAATATTCTTTCATTGAACGCTTTAGTACTATTGTTGTTGTTGTCATTTTGTCTCTCTCTCTCTCTCTGTCTCTCCATCCTTCTCTTTCTCACTGTCTCTCCATCCCTCTCTCTCTCTCTCCCTCCTCCTTCTCTCTCATATACTCATTTCTGGCTTCATTTGTATCTTGGGGTTTTGTTAATGAGATACAAAAACAACAACAACAACAACAATAACAACGATGACAACAATCTGAGCGATACTTTTCGAACACGGATGTAGAAAAATAATAATAAAGTGAAGAGAGATATTTTTTTGTTGAATATTGTTTTTGGTTTTGTTTTTATTTTATTTCTGTAGTTGAGTTGAGATTTGGTGTTGTTTTTGTAGTTGTTTCTTAGTTGTTATTTTTTGATGTTGTTGTTTTTTTTTTGTTTCTCTTTCTTAGTTGTAGTTGTATCTGTCGTTTCAATTGATTGTCATGGGAATTTCTACAGGATGCGATCGACTTTTAACTGTTTCTTGTGGATATGCGGAGGCTCATGGCAACAACAACAATAACAAAATAACAAAACGACTACAATAACAACAAAGACAATAACAACAACAACAATAACAAAGGCGGATGCAAAATTTAACAACAACAATGAAATGCCATGAGTAACTCGAGGGCTGCCACCCGCAGAGAGTTTCTTGAAGTTTATTGACTGCTGCTTTTGCTGCTGTTGCTTTAGAGCGTTGAGAGATTTTTATTATGTTTTGTTTGGTTTTGATTTTTTTATTTTTTTAATTTTATCTTTGTTTGCATTTTTACATTGTTTTTTGTTTTGAATTTTTTCATTGTTTTTAATATTTTTTCCTCTTCATTTAAATGTTTTCTTGGTTTTTATTTTTTCTTTATTTAAATTTTTTCTTTGTTTTTGATTTTTTCTTTACTTTTTGATTTTTGATTCCTCTCTCCTTATTCGCCTGAGCGATCGTTTGATGTCGAGCGAAATGAATAGATTTCTCTGTCTGACGATGATGATCGTAAATATTTACTATTCAATGTTTCTGTTGGTTTTCCCTCTTTGATTACATCGTCGGCGTGTATTTTATTCTCTGATGATCTCTGATGGCTTTATTTAGAATTCGTCTATTGATTTAAATTCGGTTAGTGATTTAGATTTCGGTTTTATTAACTTTACAATTTTTTCTGAATTAAATTGTTTTTGTCTTTTGTTTCATTTGATCCATTAATGTTATGTGGATGATATGGAATTGGGATAATATTTATTTTATGCCTATTTATTTGATTTTTGTATTTTTTGTTTTACCTTTATTTAATTGATTTTAGTAAATTTTGTTTTATCTTCTTTTAATTGATTTTAGAATGATATTTTATTTCATGTCGGTATGATTGATCTTTAGTTAATTATTCTTATTACTTTCAGTTTTTTATGATAGTGTTTTTTTAATGAAAAACTATTTATTTTTCTCCAAATATTTTTTACACTTTTAAATGTTATTTTTTAATTCACTTTAGGAATATATATTTTTTTGTGAAATAATCGTAATCAATGTAATAAGTATTTTATTTTATACTAATTTACGTTTACATAAATATTTGACATATTCGATTTTTGCATTAAATTGTATGTATTTTATTTAAAAAGATATTCAAACATCGCTTCTATTAATATTTTTTAATTTATCCATTTTTTTCAAATTAAACCAATTTACGTCTAGTTTTTGGGTCAGCTTTTAAACCATGCTATAAAAGGAAATGAAATCGGAAATGTGCCAAAAACTCCAGGAATTCAATTCTATTGCCAATATTTAACACTTTCACTACCGCCGGCCCATTGTGCAACATTTAGCAGCCGAGTGTGATTTCTCATCGAACAAAAGTCGAAATCGTGTAGCACGAAACCTTTATTTGCGCAAAATATTTACTCAATTTGTGGACTATGGGAGGAGTTATTAAACAGAAAGAACAATTCAAATAACTTGCCGAAAAACATTGCGAAAAATTCGCAAACACATTTTACGTGTCGGTTATGAGCATTTTATTGAATTCGTAGTAAGATTTCATTTTCTCACACCAAGCGTGGGCGGATTATTTATTTTTAAATGCATACTAAAAATAAAGTAGATTCTGAAAAATATGAAAAATCACCAATAGTAAGAAAAGGCTAAGTAGAAAACTAGTTTTGTGACTTAGAGATTTGTTTTTTTAGCTTAACAAAAAAATAAAATAAAAATAATGAAATAAAAATAAAAGAAATTCAATGCAAAAAAATATAGAAAAATTCAGTGCTAAAAATAAATAAATAAAAATTCAATACATTAAAAAAGTATTGAATAAAATAAAAATATATAAGCGAGAAGTAAAAACATTGAAATTGCATGAACAAATTTGGAAGTTTCCATTGAAATTTCATTGTGCATTCGCGATACTCGTCGAACATCGATACTCTAATCGCATCGATACACACACACACACAGACATGCACAATAAGCTAACCAGATTGTCTATAAAAAGTTATTTTCAACGAAATTTATTTCTTGAATTGATATGCGTGGAGATACTCGATCCATGAGATAAACAAACTTTATTTATTGCTCAAAACATATAGATATTTCCACCATCCACCATCAGATGTTGTATATTGGTTATAGTTGTAATTTGAATCCAACGCCATTTGTTGGAGAATTTATCGATGGAACAGATATAGGATTATTCAAATTATCTAACAGATAGTTATGGTATTCTATCTTGCAGATATTTATCTTACAAATACCTATTGATACTTGATTCAAAGATTCGTGTTTGAAGATAAATCTAAATTCAAGAACACGATACAAGAATTGTAAAAATTAATCAAAAAATACAACCATGAGTTACAGCAAATGAAAAAAAAACTACTTATGTTCAAGTTGTTGTAAATCTTGAAGACACGATTATTTTTTTTCTTCCGCCTATCGAAATCTATTTTTAACAACATTTTTCGGTTGTTGTAAAATGTTTTCGAGCCTCCGACCCATCGATTGATCTTCAGATCGCACTTCATTGTCTCAAGAGGAACTTGAAATTATCATTTTTTTCTATATTTTGTGGAGGGGAAAATTATTTATAAAAAAATCCCCTTGGTCTGACACGATTACTTGCAGAATCTTCATCTTCAGACGGACCTTGACCGGCCCGATATTTACATAATTTTCTTTACAAAATTTACACGGAAGTTTTTCTGGATTGTTTTGTTGTTACTATTGAAACTTTTGTATTTATTTTATTGTTGTACCATATGGTAGATGATGGTGTTGGTGTTATTGTTATTGTTGTTGGTTTTATTGTTGTTGATTTTATTATTGTTTATAATATTATTGTTGTTGTTATTGTTATTACTGTAGGTGTTTTTGTTGTTGTTACCATTGTGGTTGTTTATCCAATTGTTGTTGTTACCATTGTCTTGTCTTTAGTTGCCACATCATGGTTAAGTTTCATCTTCCAATCATCTGATGAAGTTTTTATTTCACTGATCTCGAGGTGAGGTTTTATCGAAATCAATCGATTTTGTTAGGGCTGAGGGTAAAAGTTGTATTTTGTTTGCTTAGCTTTTCTGTTCAGGTTACACGAGTTGGTGGCACCAATACAACAGATGTTAACAAATAAAATTAAAATTTTTTATAGATTTCAATGGAAATTGAGTTATTTCTTTGGTATTTCTTCTTAATTAAGGCGAGATTTGGAATTTCGATTTTATTATGCTCCAATTTGGGGACTTCATTTCGTTGATAATAGCGAACAAAGGGCTTTAAGAGAGGGAAAGAGAAGAAGGGATAAAATAGGGAGCGAGAGAGAGAGCGAAAAAAATTATGTAAATATTACATTGACACCTTATTTCATTGGATTATACAGAGTAGTCTTTTGTCTATATAATTTATTTAAATTTATATAATATTATTTGAATAGATTTTATAAAATTTAAGACAACCCTAGAAGAATAATTTAAAATTCAAACATTGGTATTTATTTATTAATAATAAAATATGTAGAAATTTATAAACGTTAATAAAAATTTTAAAACATACAGAAAAAATAAATTTCAATTGAAAATTTTAATTAGAATCATTTTAAGAAAACAATATAATTTATTGAGTTATAAAATCGTTATAAAATGTCTAAAATAAAAAATATAGTAAAACAAATTGTCAAGGGTAAAATATAAATTTTAATTAAAAAATCAATAATTTCTACGTTTGTCAAAATTTAAATGAAATATATATGAATAAAACAAAGTTAATAAAAAAATAAATAAGTCCAGAGTTAGTAAAAATTTTGAAATTTTATTATTATTAGTTTAATTAAAAAATAAATAAATCCCGAGCTTGTCAAAATTATGAAATAGTAAAAATTTAATTAAAAAATAAATAAATCCTGAATTTGTCAAAATTCCAATGGAAATACATTTAATAAAAATCTGGATCAAACAATTTTTCATATTTTTAAAGAAACCAAATTAATTAAAATGCCAAAGTGAAAATGAATTATGAAAGAATATAAATAACATATAGAGAGCAAGAAGGAAAAAAAAGGCAAAACTAAACCTAGCTTGAAAGGTCGAAACCCCTGGAGAAGGAGTCGATTCGCTCCCTTCTACCCTTCTCTTTCGGTTCACTCGCCATCTCCCTCCCTCTTTCGTCGTTTTTTTTTCGATCAATGTGGAGAGGTTGAATTGAAGTTGCAACGGCAACAATTGCAATTGGCAACAGTTGCTCGAATGGACAGCGAGGAACAAAACACGAACCCACGCTCACGGTGCCGTGAGGTTTTTGAGAGATCAGAAAATTTATAGAAGACAACTAAAATAGCTCAAACAACAACGTAACAAAAATAACAACAACAAAAATAGTAACAAGAAAAATAAGTACAACAAAAATAACAACAACAAAATTAACAGAACAACAACACCATAACAACAACTACATCAGCAAAAATGACTAAATTTACAACAATAAAAAAACAAAAATTGAAAAAAATTTAAATTGCAAAAAATTTGAGTAAAAAAATAAAATTTGCAACAAAAAACTAATCAAAAAGAACTAAAGGAAAAAATTAAAAAAAAAATAATAAAATTTCAAAAATAGTAATATATAAATTTACAACAAAAGCAATATTTACAACAACATAAAACTAAATTTACAACAACGATAAACTAAAATTACAACAACAAAAATCAAAAATCTTACCAATAACAACAAGAAACTAAAATTCCACTAACAAAAAAAAAACAAACAACGAAAACTAAAAATAATTGTTAATAACAATAAAGTTCGGTTACGTAATGCAATAAATCGAGTCGGCGGACGAATGTTGCTGCAACAAAGTCCATTGCTGCATTATTGTTGCTCTGAATTATGGACGTGATAAGCGAGTTATTGGTGATGTTGTTGTTATTGTTAGTACTGTTATTGGTGTTATTGTTGGTGTTGTTATTGTTAGTGTTGCTGTTGTTATTGTTGGTGTTGTTGTTATTGTTACTTTTGTAGTTATTTTCCTTGATTATGTTGTTTTGTTATTTTCCCTCGATGTTGTTGCAGTGTTTTTATTTTTAGTTTTTATTTATGTTGATGTTTTTTTGATGCATTGATTTTTGTTGTTTATTTCTATGCAGTTGATGATGTTGTTGTTGTTGTTATTGGTGTTGTTGTTATTGTTGTTTTTGTTGCTATTAATGTTGTTTTTGCTATTGCTCCTGCTTCTCTAACTGCAACATTCAACAAATCAACGTGGAATTCATAAAAAAAAAACAACATGAACAATAATAACAATAACAACTTCAGTAACATCAACCACAACATAATCAACAACAACCAATATAACAACAATACCAACAAAAATAGTCGATGAAAAATATTTCGAAAAAAAAAATTAAGCAGATCAAAAGACTTTGACCTAATGAATGGAGAGTCCAAGAAATATCACTTAAATTGACGTTATTTTGTTGTTGTTGTTATTGTTATTGTTGTTATTGTTGTTGATTGCTCTGCACTTTGCCTGCAATTGCAACAGACATAGTTGCTCTTTGCAGTTATTGTTATAGTTGTTTATGTGTCGAATGGTGAATTTATTTTTGTGGATCTAAAAATAGTCATAAGCAATTTTTCAGAATTTTTTAGAATACTCTTACATTGATATATCGATATTTGTTTTGTTGTAAAAAAACATATTGGAGAGAATTTTTTTATATTTTTAGAAAATGTGTATATTTTTTTATATATTATTTTTGATTTTAAAACTCAATTTAATTGTTTGAAGAATTTAGTAATTTATTATACAATTTTAATAAACGAATTTTGTTATATAACTTTAGACAGTATATCTTATTTTTATAATCTTTTGAAATAAATTTACTATCTATATAAAGAATAATAATTTATCGAATAAAAAAATAATGTAAAAGTAACATTCATGTTATAGCAAAGAATTATGTTTTGCTCCTCCTCAAAATCACTAAAATAAAATTAATAAAAAATTATAAACAACACATTAGCATAAACAACATAGAACTCTTACAAGTAAAATTTAATATGCCATGGCATTTAAAATTAAAATTTTACATCATCCGTCCCTAGAGCAAGACGAATTCATGATTAATGATGGACTTTACTTGGCTAACGGATGAACTTTTTTTGATGACCTATTTTTTCGAACACGCCTACTGCGCTCAAAATTCTCACCTGTGGGAAAAATTCACAAAATTTTACCTATTTCAATATAAAATAACATATGTACCTTTCAGACTCTTTCATTATTTATGGATTTGTTAATTTAACTCATGATATTCTTGAATTTACTCCTACGATTTGTTTATTTTTTTTTCGTTTCCTTGCTTCTACATTTTGTTTATTTTTTTATTTTCCGTTCTCTTGCTTCTGGTATTAATAACAATTTTAATTAAAAATTCTCCTCACAATGCTGCTCCCAGGCTTCGATTCCACCGAATGTTTGGCAACATTTGTTTATTATTTTTTCCTTTTAGTACTAACGAAATCTGAAGTCTTTTTTTTTAACTCCAAAAAGATTTTGTTACTGTTTTTTTGTGGCTTCTATCTTCATATATTTTTGTATTTATTTTTTGTATTTATTTTTTATATATTTTTTTTGAATATTTATTATATTAGGTTTGATATTATATGTGATTTGTTTTTTTTTTTGTGATTTGATTTTTGTTGTCTTGATTCTAATATTTTTTGTAGATTTTCTTTTTGTGAGTTTTTTGTGATTTTTTTGTTTTTTTTTCCTGAAATTAATGAACCATGTCTTTTTGATACAACAACAACAACAAATGCGCGTGCTCGCCATTCTCGATTTCTTCTCACATAAAGTGTTGTTGTTATGGTATGGTTTGTTGTTGTTGTTGATGTACCATGGCATTATTTTGATCTTTATTCGGTGATTGTTTTATTTTTATATTTTTTTATTTGTAGTTGTTGGTATTGTTATTGTTATTGTTGTTTCACTTGTTATTGCTATTGTTGTTGTTGTTCTTGTTACTGCTATTTTTGTTGCTACTCTCAGTGGCTGGTAGCAAATATTTCAAAAGCTGTTTAGTCATCGAGTGGCTTTTATCAAGATGACTTTTGGCTCTTTGCCTCCTCTTCCTCAAACGCAAACCATCACGTTCAGAAGCTCTCGCTCTAACTCTACACCTCTCCCTTTAACTCCATCCTCCTCTCTCTAAATCTACTTGACTTCTTCTTGGTTTCTTGGCTTTTGTCTTCTGAATTTTTTTTCTCCTTCATCCGTGTTGTATTCAAATTTTCTTCATCACGTTTTGAAGCTTTAATTATCTTAATTAAACAAAAAAAGAAAAAAGAATAAATTCATTATGAGCACAATCATGATGACGACGAGGTGAAGTTGATTGATAATTATTCACACATCATGTCATGTCAAGAATTGAATTTATCAATGGAACATAAAGAAACATCTGGACAATGGACAAGTGTATATGGGTTAATCCTGACACGAATTTCTATTCTGGGAGATAATTGAATTGTTAGAGAATTTTCATATTGAAAAAATATGATCGAATTATTTGGTAAAAGGTGATATCGAAACAAAGGTCAATATGGGTTAATCCCTTTGCCTTTAGTTGCCGACATTCAGATTCAGAGAAGAGAGCGGTCTTTTAGAAAAAAATTCAATTGTCTATTTGGAAAAATTTCAGTTGTCTATAGAAAATGATATTGTAACTGATATGCGTTGAATATGGGTCAATTCTTGATATAACAATCCTATAGATTTCACATAAGTTCTTAGACATATTGAATTTTTTCCACTTCAGACATCTATGATTGAAAGTGCTAATCGGATTAATGTATGATTTATTATTGATGATTTGTCAAGATTATTTTTTGACAATATTATTGATATTTTTTGCAATATGTGATAAATTAAAAATATATGTTTTATTAATTTTATACAGTTTTTTATTTAAAAATCCTACTATACGCTTTACTTTATTTGCATAATAAATTTTAAAAGATTTTTTATTAAAATTATAAATTTGATTTTGATTAATTTTATATAATTAATTTGAGAATTGTTTAATGTAGGAAATTAAGCTGTTTTATTGAATTTTTATAAAGAAAAATATTCAGGATATCAGAAAATCAATTTTAAAATATTTCGTTAATTATGTTAATATTTCATTATAATTTTGAAAATGCTCTAAGACTTTTTGAATTTTGTTTCTTCTATTTATTCTATATACAATTCTATTGCAAATATATGTATATATTAAGTATATACAAAATTTAATATAATTTGAGAGATACCTTCTGGAAATAATGTTCTCAAAAATATTTGCAATTTAATAATATTTCATAATTTATTTAATTCATTTGAAATGTTCATTTATATTCCTTCCGTTTAATTGACAATCTTATTGCTCTATATTTTAAATATCAAAATGTTATCCAAAATGTATGAAATAATTTTAATATTTTGACAACCTATCATTTATTCAATTAGTAATAATTTCTGAACTTGTTTTTGATATTTACATTCTATAAAATTCGATATTTACATTCTATAAAATTCTAAATTTACATATAGATATATGTCAAAAATTTCAATTGTATTAAATATCAAATTTTGATAACCTCTCAAAAATTCAATTACTAATTTCCTTTGTTTGTATTTTGCAGAGCTCAACTATCCTGTAGAATGAAGGGTTGGTTCGACGCTTTTCGAGACGATGGTGGACCCACACTATATTCCTTCTCCAACCGAACGCCGGTCACGGGCGACGTCTCGATCGTGGCCGTCTCGGTGTTGTTTGCCACATTCTACATAGCATTTCTGGTGATATTTCCCGGTGTGAGAAAACAGGTGAGACAGAATAATTAACTACCTACCCACCATTCCACCATCCCTCATCCCCAAAACTACTTCGACCTCACCTCAAAATTCCATTATATTGAATTTTGTGGAATAAAATATTTGTTGTATAAAATCGTTGTTGAATAATATCTTTCTTGAATGAGATCCCTGTTGAATAAAATCTCTGTTGAATGCAATATTTTTGAATAAGACCTGTCAAAACCCCTAACAATAGCTGCCAATAACTCTAAATTCAATTGAGTTGTTGCCTTTTAGAACAAATGATTTATTTTCGTATTATATGGAAATTACAAAGATTGTGTAAATAGAAATTTTAAAATTGTTTTCTATAGAAATATATATAGAAATTTAATAAGTTTTGTATATTGAAAATTCAAAATTTTGTTATATAAAAATTTACAAATTTTCATTTATAGGAACTTTAATATTTTTATACCAAAAGTTTCGTATATGAAACTTGCACAACTTTTGTGTATGTAAAATTCATTATTTTCTTATATAGAAATTGAAAAACTTTAGTAAATAACAATTTTGCATCATATATTCATTCTATATTTGTTAGTTAATGCATATTTAGTTATTTTGTTTTTATTTATTGGAGTTCCAGTATATTTATTGTATCCTTAGTTTCATTAGTCTCTGTATATATTATATATTCAGTTGTCTTTTGTGCTTTTGTAATTGTGTTTGATAATTGGTTTGGACTGCGTTTAATCATAATTTCTGCATAAATTCATTTAAAATATATAAATGGTCGGCTGCTGTTGCCAGATTTTATTGATGCAAATTTTCATGCCAATGACTTGGATTTGCATGTGAATGAGAAAAGCATTTTGCATCTAAATATGTATTTGCAGTTATTTGTTGTTGTAGGAATTATTTGTTATTGTCGGATTTATTTGTTGTTGTTTGATTTATTTATTGTTGTAGGAATTATTTGTTGTTGTTGGGATGTTGTTGTTTCTGAACTTATTTGTTGTAAATTGAAAGGTTTTTTATTGTTGCCTTTACTCGGTCAATGTGAGATTGTAACTTGTGGACTCCATCGACCAGATGGCTCTCTCTCTCACTCACTTCCCCTCTCAGTACATCTGTCTGTCTATTCATCCATCTGTCCGTCCGTCTGACTGACAGATGTCAGATAGTGGCGTTCGAATTGAATTGACTTGCGTTAAATATTTCATGGATGCAAAACTGTCTGCAGTCGACGGTGTCAAGAAAACAACATGTATTCAAATGCCATGACATGCGATCATATGTTTTCCCCTCTGCTTCTTCTTGTTCCCCTCAATCCATAGGCCTTCGTTCGTTTTTCGGTTTTCGTATGCATTTCGTTGATCGATTGAGGTTTCCCAAAATCCAATTAGTTTTCGATCGTAGCAATGAGATTTACAATATTATTACCAGCTTATGAGGTCATTGGGTTCATGTAGAAGTCAGTCGGCGCCTATGGAAGCCAATGACCAAGGACTTTGAGTGGAATTTAGATAACGAAAAACTACAAATAAATTATTTTCAGGCTACTGAGTTGTAGTATTAAGAGATTGTAGATAATTTTATTATTCTGAATAATGAATGAAAATACATAATTTTTCTGAATTTAAATGTGAAATAAGAAGTGATTTTAACAAATTTGTAATTTTTAAAACAAATTTGTAGTTTTGAACAAATTTATAATATTTAACAAATAAGAAATAGTAAAAATATTTGTAATTTTGAAGAAATATTTGAAGAAATGTTTAATTTGAAAAAAATATTTATTATGAATCAATTTCTACTTTTTGAACAAATTTGGAATTTTGAACAAATTTTTTAATTTTTAACCAATAAAAATAAATAATTTATGAATTTTTTATTCACTAAAAAAACTAAAATTTATTCGATTCTAAAAAATTAAAGAATATAAAATTTCAGTAATGATGTTATGGTATAATAAATTAAAATTAATATTTTTCATAAAATTAAAATTAAATTTTTTCATAAAATTTATTTATTTAATACAATTTTACTTTTTGACATTATATGTAGATTATTAATAAAAATCATTAATAGTATAATTTCACAATATAATATAATAATAATCCTAAACTTGCGGAGAATTTTATTTAATATTATTTTAATAAAATTCTTCGTAAGTTTATAATCTCTTTATTATTCTAAATCCAATTAAATATTTTCGTTTAAGTTAATATTACATATGCTAAATCCTCTTACTTTCCAGACTTTGCATATCCTTTTATAGCATTATCTCCCCATATCTCTCATTGAACGCACCTTCGTTGATTTTTATGCCATCGTCTTTTTCGTTCAACTTGACCCCGTGTCAGGCGTCAAAAATTCCACTAATCCACCGATATCGCTCGACACAATCGTGCGCGGAGACAGCGAACAATCACTCAAGGCTGAAGTAATCTGTTTTCGCCGTGTCCGCGGCACCTCGGAGGGCATCGCCTTTGACTTCGATCGATCGCTAATTATTAATTAAGCTTTTCACACCCAGGTGCCAGGCGTTTGTTTGAGGAATTTTTTCCTTCATCACAATGTTTTTATTTTTGTAATTTTTTCCCCTGATTTTTTCTCTTTGTTTTTGGTTGTATTTCATTTCTGTATATTTTTGGTTGTATTTTTGGGTAGTCGATTTTTTTCGTCACCTTTGTTATCGGCTCTTGGCCATTGTTCTTCGCCATTCATGGTGCCGCACAGCTCGCGGTTGCCGAATTAGTCTGTAATTAATGTCGGATTTGTATGCGTGATTTGCAAATTTTTCGGGAATTCTGTGTAAATCACAGATCAGCAGAAAATAAATCGACAATGTCTCTTATTTTGCATGCTACCATTAATTGTTTTTTTAGCTTTGGGATTTGAGAGAATGTGAGTGCTTCTGAATAATTTTTTTAAATTTATTTTTTATGTGTTTTCAAAGAGTTATTTTGTAAAAAATTTTAGAGAGATACAAAAATATTGAATTTTTATCGGATATTTCTATTTTTATACAATATTTATATTTATTATTATTTATTTTTGTATTAAATAATGCTTTTGTTTAAAAAATTTCAAAATGCAATTATTATTAAATAAATTTATTAAATTTTTTAATTTGTTTAATCGATTATAAATTGTTTAATAGCAATTATATTTTCTCTTATTTCTTATTTTTGTGTTAATATTACTTATTAATATTTTTAGGAGCTTATTAATATTAAAACCTTCCCATTTATAGGTAAAATAGATAATATAGATATTAATATTATTTATTTCTTATTATGGCTTAATTTTTCTTATTATTTTTAATTTTTAATAATTTAAATTTTATTTTTTATTTTTTAGATTAAAACCTTTTTTTTCAAATGTTAATAGATATACTATTTTTTAAAAATTTTCAAATTATTAAACAAAATTATTATTTTTGTTTTTTACTTTTACTAATTTGAAATGTTTTCTCTGTTTCCTTTCAGAAATTCACAACATTTTCGACCGTCACATTGAGTCTATTCGTGGGCCTCGTCATTTTAGGTGAGTCTCGAACCACATGCGAGTGTTTATAGAGCATTCAAATTGTTGTTTTCGCTTCTAAATTGTCGCTTATGTTTTCAATATGTTCGTTTTTATTTTGATTTTTTTGCTTTTATATTTTAGTTTTGTAATTGTTGCTTTTGATTTTGTTTGGTAGTGTTATTTGTTATATTTTTGTTTTTATTTTTGTGGTATTTTTATTCATTTTTAAATTTTTGTTTTTGTGGCATTTTTGTTCTCTTGTGCCTTTGCTTGTGTCAAAATTATATATCATCGGCAAATTGTACATCATTAAACTATTAAATTTTGTTACTCTTGCAGTCACCAGACTCGGCTCCGCCTGGCATGTGGCCCACACGACCATCATCGCTCCCTACAAAGCCTTCTCACGCGAGAAGCTACCGGCTCGCATCGGCACGCACATCGGCCTGATGCACGTCAACGTTACCCTCACCGGTGAGTTCAAACGATTCTGACATCTGTCCCTCACCTGTCCATCAGACGGACGGAGGGTGGTTCGTCATTTTTTATATTGTATATTTTTAATATTTCTCTATATTGAATGAGTTTTCATATTCTCAAAATATTTACTATGTTAAATTGTTTTCAATTGTGAATTTTTGCTATTCCTATTTTATTTTCTAAAAATTTTTTGGAAATTCCTAACGATCAACGTTATACTATTTTAAATTTTTTATATAATTTTTTTTTTTTATTTTGATCGTTTTATTATTTGAAAAAAAATTATAAAACAAATTCGATACTTACTCTAATTTTTTTTTTTCAATTTATTTTGTATTCAAATTTTTTTTGATTTTAAATGAAGTTTTTCGTATTTTAATTTCTCTACTATTATTTAAATTTTTTTAAAATATTTTTCTAGATTGATCTTGCTTAATTTTTCATATTTGTGCTATTTTAAAATTTTTCCAATTTACAATTTTTGTAATTATAAATTTTTGTCTATTTAAAATTTTTTGCTATATATTTATATATTTGCTATTTTTTGCTTTTTGTACATTTTTTCGAATGCACTTTATGTATGTTTTTGTGCAATTTTTGTTTTTACTGTTCCGTTCCCTCGCCTGTAGTAACAAAAAATGCATCGTAAAAAAATAAATGGTGGTTCATTATTCGGGTCAGAGCGTTAAAAGTTTTGTTGCAATAGCTATTGTTGTTGTTCCTATTGTTATTGTTGTTGCTTTTATTCTTCTTGTTGTTGCTATTACATTCTTATTGTTGCTATTGTAGTTGTTTTTTGCAATTGTTTTTACTATTGTTATTTTTGTAGTTCCTTTTCTTTCTGTTGCCAACACCATCTGCTGCTGCAGTTTAAATGTTGCTCGCGGAAGGTCTCAAGGCTCTATTTAGGTCTTGTAACGATTAACCGAATTTAAGGGTAATCATAGTAGTTTCGAGTGAAGGGGTTCAAGAGCCGGTCTTTAAGGTTACTGAGGTGAATATTAGTGGGGGATGAAAGGAAACGAAATGTTCAGCGTAGGCAAAAACATTTGATGGTAGAGGAAGGAACTTAAGATATGTTATGATGGATAAATATTGTGGGTCCGAAAGGATATAATTAAATGCGGAATTTATTGTAGAGTTTATTTTGACTTTCTGAAAATTTAATGAAAATTTGCAAAAGGAAGGAAAAAGGAAAAGAAAAGGAAAAAAAATATATTACAATTTCGTTTATTTAAATTTTAGCTTATTTTGCTTTTTATTTACATACTTATGTAAATTTGTTCTTAAGGTCCTGATGATGATTTTCACTAAAACTTGTGCTTCTACAGTTTCGTCATGTTTGCATTGTTTTTTTTTTCACATATATGTTTTGGTGAGATTTTTTTTTTACATTTATGTACAGTTTTTATTTTTTTGTTCAACTTTTTTGGGTATTTTTTATGTGTTTTGCATGTATTTGCATATTTTTTTTTAATTTTGTCTATATAGAAAATTGTATATATAGAAAATTGTATATTTTTGTAATTTATTTTTTTTACAATTTTTTACAATTTCAATGAGTTTTTGTACAATTCATTAACGAATAAATTAATAAAAAAGGAAACAAAACCGAAAAACCTGAAGCTCTTATGTTTGGCAGTTCCCCTGCAGTCGAACGTCAATTTTATGTTAAACATAAAATACAAAAAAAAAAAGAAAAGAAAACAAAAATAAAGATTAAAAAAAAATAAATAAAAAAACATTCACAAAAACACTAATGAAGAACAACAATAGTTGAAACAACAATTACACAAACAACACTATCATCATCATCATGAAGAGGTTTCTGCGGTGGCAAAAACAAAACAAAAGTCGTCAACTGCAGATGCTTGAAAATCAGCAACAGCAAATAACAATAGAAACAGAAATAGACAACAACGAATGGAAATATTACATAAATAGCAATAAGTTGTATGTAACAATAACAACAACTAGCAACAATGAGATAACAACAACGTGATAAAAAAAACAATAGTAACAAGAAGATAACAAACAATAACAACAAGATAAAAAACAATAATAACAACAAAATAAAAAACAATAGTAACAACAAGATAAAAAACAATAACAACAACAAAATAAAAAACAATAACAAAAGCAACAAATAGTGCCAACAACCAATTTCAATAAGAGCGAAACACTTGACACAAGCCATCGTCGTCGTCGTCTCAGTCGTTGGAGGAGGCGGCTGCAAACTTTGGCACAAGCTTAAAAGCTCTGCCTCCCATCCCCCAAACCATCCATCTGTCTGTATGTCTGTCTGTCTGTATGTCTGTCCATCTGTCCGTCCATCCATCCATTTGTCCGTCCATCCATTCATCTGTCCCTCCTTCCATCCATATACATATCTATCCATTCGTCCATTGTCTGCTCTTGTCTTGCTTGAGTGCATGAGTGAAGGAGGAAACGATGAAGTGATGAAGCGATGAAGTGTGGGATGGAGGAAGAGGAGCGAATGAGCCTCACCTTTGCACGGTTGGTCGATCTATCTATCTGTCTTTCGGTCGGTCTGTCTCTCTGTCTATCGATTGGCCTCTCCACGTCTATCTGTCTGTCGTTCTGTCAGTTCGTCTATTCGCCTTTTTGTCTTTCTCTCTTTCCCTTTCTGTCTCTCAATTCGCCTATCTCTTCGTCTATTCGCCTGTCGCTCTGTTCATCTGTCTGTTTGTCTGTCTGTCTGTTCATCTGTCTGTCTGTTTGTCTGACTGTCTGTTCATCTGTCTGTCTGTTTGTCTGTCTATCTGTCGTCTGTCTTTCCGCCTGGTTGTTTTTATCTGCTCGAGTTCATATGGTAAACGTTGCAATACACGGCAAGACCTAAACGAATACATTTAATGGAATTAGGGGACTATTTCATGAAGAAGGTGATCAATATAAATTTAGATATAAATCATATATTCCAGTTATAGTCAAAAATATATTGGAGATTAAAATAAAATGAGAGAATAATAAAATACGAAAACTATAAAAATAAATTTCTGATAACTCAATAATAATAAAAAACTTAAATAATGAAACACTTATTAAAAAATTTGCTAGTAAGAAGAAGCGGCATATATTTAAAATTTTTTTTATAAAAGTAAAAATAAATGAAAAACACAAAGAAGACAAAAGCAAAAAAATTACATATCTATATTTATAAACTCTGTTTTCGTAAAAGTTAAAATTTTAAAACAAAATCTAACACGATTAAATTAGAAATCGAAATATATTTAAATAAAAATATGGAATTCCAAAAATGAAATCGGAATTAAATAATGATATTAAAATAAATATTAAATTAACATATTATTAAATATTAAACTCCAATTATTTAAAACAGAAATTAAGAAATAAAAACAAAAATAAGTTAAAGTACAATTTTTAATGCAAAAAAAAAATTTTATCAACCAAGTTTTGGATGAAAATAACACAGTAGAATACAAATTCCGTGCTTAAGTCATCTTTATGCATTTATCAAATTACAACTATTATAAATATTGATTAATATTAATAGCAAAAGTAAGAGATATTTGTGAAATAGTCCCCCCCATCGATGGCAATCACTTAAGGCAACTGGAAGCGGCAACTTTGTGCTACCGCAAATAGACGAAGAAACCCAAACAGTTTACCAGAAACGAGGAGTGTCAATCAATGCAAAACACCGACACCGAAGTGGAAAATCATGCAATTGAAGGAAGGAAATGATCGCTTCTTCTCCCTTTCTCTCTCATTGTCGATGTCGTTTTAGTTGTCTGTCTCTTTCTTGATTCCTCTCTGTCTTTTAGATTCACTATTTCTTGATTTGACTCTGTTTTTGATTCTCTATTTCTCTGACTTTTGGTTTGAATATCTTTTTCCATAGTCTGTCTCTTGGTTTATATATCTCATTCTATTGTCTGTCTTTTGGATTCTCTGTCCCTTTTACATCTCAGTCTCTCTCTGACTTTCTGATTCATAGAAGACAATGTGACATTTGAAGAAGAATCCTCTCGCCCACAATTCTCCGTTCTTCGAATACCGATGGATTGCAACATTTCCGCAGGTTGGTCGGAACGAGTGTTGGTGACATCAACAACAACAACAAAATATAATAGTGACATCAACAACAACAATTTATCTATTAGCAATAGCAACATTAACAACTGGGACATTGACAACAACAGCAACAACAACACCAACTACAGTAACAACACCAACAACATCAGCAACAACAACTATTTTTTTAAAGTCAAAACATTTTGAAGCCACAAGAGAGACAACTTGAGATAGTGGTTGAAGTGTGGCTCGAAGTGTGTTGGCTTCATTTGGCTGATGATATTAGTTAGGAGGCGCATGGGCAAAATATCAACCAGTCATCATTGTGGTTACGACAACAACACCAACTACAATAATAACACTAACAACACCTACAACAACAATACCATCATTACCAACAGCCACAACATCAATGAAAAGTCTCAAGCGAAATCGAGTTTCGAATTTTAAAACAAAACAAAAAAAAATTCGCAAACTCTTGAAGAGTTTGAGTTGGGGATGATGAGAGGTTACCAAGGGAGGGAGATGAAGGGAAGACTTTCGGTTAATGGTGACTTCGTTGTTCGCTGTGGAGGGTTTGTTGGGGGCGTAGACACAACTCGGGTGGATGTTGAGGCGTCGGAAAGTGGCGTGTCATGGCATGAACAATGATTTTTCCAACTCATTGTTTTGCCAAGCACGTTGTTGGCGGGTGTCTTTTTCTTTCTAACAACACCCTATCTCTTTCTCTCTCATTGTACCATCCTCTATCTCTCTCATTATACCACCCTCTATCTCCCTTCTTCTCCCTCTCATTGTCCCTCTCTCTCTGGTCACCCTCCCTATCTCTTGTCTATTGTTTTTCTTTCCATTCATCGTTATCTCATTCTAATTCTTCTTCTTATTTTTTTCTTTCTTGTTCACCACTTGTGGTCGTGCTGATCATGCTGAGAAAATTATTTAATTAAATGGATTTTTCTTCTTCCATTGTTGTTGAGATACAGTCATTATTGTTGTTGTTGTTGTTTTTAAGAGATACCCTCATTATTGTTGTTGTTGTTACTGTTGTTGTTGTTCTTTTTCCTATTGTTACTCATCATTCAATTGTTGTTGCTATTGTTTGAGGTTTTCGCTACTGTATGATGTTGTTATTGTTTTTGTTGTTGTTATTACTGTTGTTGTTACTATTGTTGTTGTTGCTGCTGTCGTTGTAGGTTGGAAAATTCAATCAACTTCACTTCATTTTTCAATCGGCTTCTTTGAAACAATGTGCAAAATTCATTATTCATCATACTCTTGTTGTGTTTTATGCTATTGTTGTTGGTGTTTTTATTATTATTATTTTTTTTTGCAATTTTATTTTCCTCAGAAGAAAAAAATTCCTCTCCTCCTTTGAGTTCGTGCCAAGTGGAGAAAATTGACGCCTAGGATTCTTCTACTTATTCTTCATCTCTTCTCCTTTAATTTTATTGATGTCGATGGTTTTTTGTTGCACTCGATGGCTTTTGTTGCTGTCGATGATTTTTTGTTGCTGTCTATGATTTTTTGTTGCTGTTGATGATTTTTGTATGTTGTTGGTAAATTATGGTATAAATAATTTTTTCATTATTTTCTATACGCTTTCTAAGTCAGTTAATTGAAATAGATGAAAAACTCATATGGGTTATTTTTGGGTAAGAAATCCATTCATAATATCTCAATAACATGAAGACCAAATAATAAATTCAGTTCAAATGGTTTCCTATCGTGTATATGGATAGTATGTTATTAAATTTGGAAGAAAGAGATCTAAAAAATAAATCGAATAGAAAAGAGTTTAAAAGTTATCAAAGAATTTATAATTCGTTCAAAATAGAATTTTTTTCGTTTTAAATTTACAAAAGAAATAGATTATAGGAATTTAAATAAATAGACAAAAATGTATAACAAAAATTTTAAAATTTATCATAATGTATTTAAACAATTTAAACATCGTTTAATTTAATGCCTAATTAAAATATTTTACAAGATATTTACATCAAAATATTTATATTAAAAAATATTGTTCAGATATTTGATACATTTTCTAAATTTTATTTATTTTAAACATTTTTAAAATTTAATATATTTGCGATTTGATTTACAATTTCTCTAAAATATTAATTTTATAAATAAATTTGGTCTCCAAAACTTTTTTTAAACCAAATATAATTTTTTAAGCTGAATATAAATTCAATGATATTTCGTTAATATTTTGCATAAAAGTAGATTTAAATATAACTGTATTAGCAACTAAAAATATTTTTGTTGGGGATTAAAAATAGCTTCACACCGAATAGAAAAAAAGTGAATAATATAATTATTAGGTGTTCAACTCAATCAGTGATTCTAATAGAAACAGAAACAGCTTCTTTAATATATAACAAATACAACAACTAAGTGAAATCCGGCTAGACATGTGCGAGATGTGTTTAGTGGGGCGAAAATAGAGAAATAAAATTAAATGAGAGATTTTTTTTTTGGCGATGAAGGCGCGTTACATGACATTTTCAATTTTGGCCCAAACACAATTGAGGCTTGACCAAATGTAGTTGAGATTCGAGAAGGAAGGGAGGCTGAAGGGGAGGGAGGGAAACTGGTGGCTATTTTTGACGATGGCCCATGGGTTCAGCTCAAGTTGAACTCTCCGTTTACTGAGGCTGGGTTCGCACACTATAGTATAGACCATAGATTAGCATGGAGATATAGCTTGGGCTGATATAGCGAATAGTCGTAGATCATGCTGGACGTAGGTGGTTTTTGTTGTTGGTTCGAGATTTTTGTTGCTAGTGGATTTTTTGTTGCTATTGGATTTTTTGTTGCTAGTCATTTTGGCTGATGTTGTTGTTTAGTTGTGGTTTTTCTGGTGGTTGCTGATATTTTTGTTATTGTCACCCATGGCCCCTGATGCCGTGATTGTTGCTTGCAGCATTTTGCAATTAGTTGCTGTTGCCATTTGACAGCAACTGCAACATTTTGACAAATGTTTTTATTTCACCGTACAGTGATTTTCAACAAATCGTTTTTGGTTAAAATCCAATTTATTTTCTTGCTTTGAACTGTAGTTTAAGATTTATTCATTCGTTCTTTGCTGTTGTTGTCATCAAGAATAGTGAGTTTGAAGTTTTAGAGAATTTTTGGGAATATAATTAGAAATACTTAAAAAGTATTTTTTATGAATGTGCGGAATTTTAATTGAAATGAAAGAAAATATGTTTAAACAGATGTTAATAATAATTTTTGTTTTTAATTAAATTCATGTGTTAATCGCAAAAGTGAAAAGACTTAGGCCTTAACTTGTTTTTCAAAATTTTTTGCAATTTTTTGAGGAATTGCAAAAATTTGCCAATGGATGCCAAGGCACAACCCAGAAAAACCACTGACAATAAAACACAATCATCATAAAAGCATAAAAATTGCATACGAAAATATGAAACAATTGCACATAGTATAAAAAACAATTAAATAAAAAAAAGATATAAAAAAATCACACAAGAAAAATAAAAACAATTGAATAAAAAAAAAAAAATTAAACAAAACATACAAAACAAAAAAATGATTAAACCTCGTTTTGTAAGAAAACAATTATGACAATATTTTTTTTATCTTTTATTATTGTTACTTCAACTGCTGTAACTGAAGTTTCCCTTTCAAGTCAATGAGCAGAAATCTGTGCAAAACTATGTACATATGTTTTCACATCATTTCAATGTATTGAAATTTTTAAGTTTTTCCTTTTTATAAATTTTGTAATTTAAACATTTTTTTATAATATTTATGCGAAATTTTTTCTTTCTTATTATAATTTTTATGTAATTATTTTTTATTATTATAACTTTTTTTCTCTTGTTAATTGTTATTATATTTTTATTGTAATTTTTGGTGTCATTTTTATATTATTTTTTTGGTTTTTAATATTTTTAATGTTGTTTTTTTCATTTTGATTTTATTAATATGTAATTTTTCTCAAATTTTATTATAATTTTTTTATTTGTTATGTTGTTTATTTAATTTTTGATGGCACTTTTATTATATTATATTAAATATTTTCAGAGACGTTTTTATTATATTTTTTTTAGTATTTGTCTGTGAGTTTTTTATATTTTTATGAAGTGTTACGTCCATGTTTGTGAGTCTGTCTGCGTTTGTATCTCTGTGCATGCGTGTCCGAGCCGTGTTTAATAGGACAATGGCACACGCCACACTTGACGCTTATGCAACAGACATCTCTTTAACCCAGGCGTCCATCCGTAGAAATCTTCGTTTGCCTCTCTCTATCTCTTTCTCTCGCTGATCATTTCTTTTTCACCACTCGGTCTCTCTCTTTCCGTTCCTCTTTTTGATGTTCGTTCCTCTTTTCGATGTCCGTTCCTCTTTTTCCTCCCCTCTGTAGTGTTTCTCTTCAAATTGTGGAATTTTTTTTGTTTTCGCTGTCGGCAAAAATTTCAAATTTCTCTCTCTCCCTTTTGCCCTACCTTCATTTTTCTTGGCTCATTGAATTTTTGGCAAACAAAAATGAAAAGAAAACAATAAAATAGCCAAATAAGAAGAAGAAGCTCCAGCAGAAGCCATCATAACGCTGATGATGAATGGATTTCGGTCTGAGCTTTCCAAATGCCATCTTGTCTACCGTTTGTTCGATCGTCGTCGCCATCTCGTTGGAGATTTGAATTGTTACTGTTGAATTTGTTGTTATTTTTGTTTTATTTCATTTTTTGTTATGGTTTTTGTTGTTATTATTTTTTTGTTGTTGTTATGGGTTTTGTTGTTATTATATTTTATTGTTAACGTGATTGTTGTTGTTACGGACGCTACTAACGGGTTTTTACGCACAGTGGTTCCCAATCTGCGAACGATTTTTTGGATGAGGTATTTAACCCTTAACTGATATTCTGATTATTCAATTCCTATGATCAATGAAAATGTTGAAATAAAAAATGACAATAAATTATTTTAGAGAGAGGAGAATAGAATAGAGAGGAAGAAGAGTAGCTGGAGATAATACAAAATATAATCAAATTAAATAAATTCTAATGAAAAACTAGTGTTCGTTGTTTTGGTTTAATCATAAACCAGATACATATTTCACTTAACTCAATAAAAATTAAATTAAAAAAAATATTAACAATCATTTTTGATCAAGAACCAAATACCAAAAAAAAAAATTAAATTCCTAATTTAATAAAATAATATTTAAATCAAATTAAACAAGACAAATGTGATCCAAGAAATATAGAAAATACTCGAAAAAATATTTTTCTTAATATTAAATGAAATTAACAACTTTTAATGTAGTTTTTAAATTAAATTTTTTATGAATTAAATTTTTGAAAAATATCTGAAATATATTTTTTAATATATATTTACTATTTTTATATTTTTTTAATATTTCTGAAAAATAGAATAAATTAAATTTTATTAAAATAACTTTTCTGTCCAATACAAAAATTGACAATCCTAGAGGAAGTAAAAAAAATTGTTAACACCACTTGAAAACCTGGTCGATATCTTCCCAAACCCCCGTCGACCGAATCCGATTGTGGACCTGTCTGGAAGCTTTGTCGGCTGTCGCAATTAAAGAAAGACCGGTTGGGGTTGAGGATTTGAAAGGCGTTTTGCATAAGTTAAGAGCGGCGACAATTAATTTGATTTAATGTTTCACTTCGTCGAAGTTTTTAATTTTTATCGCTAGTGGTTGTTATTGTTATTATCTTGTTGTGGCTTGTATTGTTACAGTTAAATGCACTTACAAAATTCAAACAACTTTCTTAATGTTTTACACTTAATTTTACAATTTTTTTTTGTTTTTGTAATTTTTTTGAAATTTTTTAGGGTTTTTTTTGTGATATTTAATTTTAACAAAAAGCGACTTTTGTTCAGTGAATTTTAATTTTTTTTGTTCAACTTTAGCTTTATGTATTTTTTTTTTTTGATAATAGTTTTTTTTTTTACTTTATTTTTTTTTCATCTTCCATTGCTTATCAATTTTTGTATTTTACAATTCAAGTATTTTAGTTTTTCTGTTTTTTTTTAATTTTAATATTTCTTCAAAACGTGATTTAAAATCGAGTTTCGAGTCAACTTTCACTGTGATTATTTTTTGGTTTTTTATTTTTGATTATTTATTATATTCATATCTTGATCGACGACCCGCAAACGATGAAATGGTCGGATTTTAATTTGAATTTCAATGGATTCGATGGAAATGGTTAAAAATGTACATACAAAATTTATTTTTTGAAAAAAATATATATAAAAAATAAAAATAACAAAACAAAAATACAGTTTAATAAAATAATAATAATAAATGTGTATAAAAAAAGAAACAAAATATAAAACACATAAAATAAAATTCAAATAATAAAAATAATTTAAAAACAGGACTTATATATATAAATTTGTAAATAAATGTAATAAATATTATATATTAAAAAAAAATTTATTTTAAAAAAATCTTTGAAAGTAATAAAAAAAATGATTTTATTGATATTATAATAATCACAAATAATGATAAACTATATAAATTAAAAACGTGCTAAAAGTAATTAAAAAAAATTATTTTATAATCAACTGAAATTTTGAAATCTTGTTGTAAATGCCCTTGCACAAATGTCCTTGCATGCGATGTTGATGGTGATGGCGCCTCTTCCGGTTGAGTAGGAAATGCGCCTCAGCGACGATCGTTCGTTCAGTGTCAATAACTTGGTAACGACAACGAGATCGATATCAAAATAACAAGAAAAAATAATAATAGTAATGGCAATAACAACAATGGCAACAACAACAGTAATACCGACAAAAACAAAAGAAAAAAATAGAAGAAAAAAAATTTACAACAACAACAATAACACCAACAACCCAAACAACATGATTTTTTATTACAACATCATCATGCCATTGAAATGTCTCGAATGTAACAACAAAAATAAAAACAACAACTACAATAACAACAACAATCACTCAAGAAAACCATAATTTTCCGCACATGCAGTGAAGATTACAACAAAAACAACAACAACAACAAAATCAATTGCAATTTGTTGGCAACACTCGACGCATTGGCAACGCATGGCCGAGTCGTGCCACTCGATCAAAGAGAGGTGAAGAGCGATGGAGTGCAGAGAAGAAGAAAGAGAGAGGGGTAGATAGAGTGAAGGAGAAGGCGAGATAGAGTGAAGGAGAAGGCTAGACAGTGGGAAGGAGAGGGAGTGGCAGACGGAAAGAAGGAAGGAAGGAGAGGCCGAGACAAGACAAGAGCGATCGACAACTTGTTGCCGCCTGCCACCAACACGCATGCTTGATTAATCAGCAACAATCGATCGGTGGTAGAGGTTGTAACAAGCAGTACAACAAAAACAATAATTATTATAACAACAAATTATGAAAACAACAAAAAACATATCAACAACAATCACCAAGCGGCAGCAACAGGAGGCGTTTCAGTGGTGTGGCCTCTAGAAAAATAAAGAAAAAAATTCGTTCAACCTCTGGATCGACGCATTTCGCACTTGAAAATGTCGTTTGTAAAGCAAAAACAACAACAAAAATATAGACTACAAAACAACAAAAATATAAAAAAAAAAAAACTATATAAAATATAAACAAAAAAATAACAACAACAAAAAATTATTAACAACATAAAATTCAATTGATCGAGCAAGTTCACTCCACGATCTCGAAATTTGCATAAAAATGCAACCAAAATTCAATTCCGCATGCGTTCAATGATCGCCAATCGATAGGGGGCGGGGCCGACAGGGGGCGATCGTTGGAAAATTAATGGAATTTTTCGATATTTTGTTTTTTGTCTAATTGAGATCAAAATAGTAAAAAATATTGAATTGAAATTCAAGATCAAAACGAGTCAATGGCAACGACTTCGTTGGCGTTCTTTTTGTAGTTCTCGTTGTCGTTTTCGTTGTCGTCGTTCTTGTCGTCATCTACGTCATTGTCGTCAACATCGTGGTCGCCACGTGACTGCGAGTTGTGTTCAGTGTTGAGTTGAGAGATCGATAGATTAAAGCATAGATAGATCGATCGATCGAGCATGCGTTCGTTATGGTTACGCATGCTTAGCCAAAGGAGTTCTGGTACACAGTGGGGTAGAATATGAACAGAAGTTGGTTTTTGGAGATTACTATGTTTTCTTTTTCTAATTTTTCAAGATCCTTTAAATTTTTATTCGACAGTGATTGCATTTTCTTTAATTTTTAATTCAGTAAATGATTTAAAGTTCACACTTGATATTTTTTTCTAATAAAATTGTGTATACATTTTTTAAGAAATTAACATTTAGTTAAAATAGCTATTTTCAAATTTCTATCTCTATATTAAACACACAAATTTTTGATTTGAGAAAATTGAGTTAAGTGGCATTTTTCTATATTTTTTTATAAAACAAAAACTAAATCAATTTGAATTTAGCAAAAAAATCAATATTTTCTTCAATTCAATTTTTATTAAAAACTATATTAAAATATATTACTTTTGATTTTTTGTAATTTTTTTATGAATTTTGGAGCTCAACTTTTTTAGTTAAATCATTAGAAAAAATTTGAATTACAAATACTTAATATTTTTTATATAATTTTATTATTTTTACTTGAAAAAACTAAATATTTCCTATTTGTGTTGTATTTTACATGTCTATAAAAAAATGAATTAAAAAAAGATTATTGTAGATTGGGATTACCTTCTGATTTTCTCCCACTGTACGCTTCGTGCGTTTCACACGGAATTCGAATTACATAAAACATGGAATCGCAAGATACGATACCGGTTGCCAGCAATGAAACGCATTGCAATGTGCGTTCAATCAAAATTTATTGCCCGATGTAGGAAAAAAATACATAAAAAAATATACGAAAATAAATTTAAAAAAACAAAAAAATATAAAAATAAAATAAAACGAAAAATTTCAATTTTTTTGTATATAATTTTCTACAAATAAAAAAAAAACTGCAACTTATAAAAAAAGCACAACAAAATTATGAAAAAATCATAAAAATAAAAAAAATTTGTTGTAAGTAACAAAAAAAATTAAAAATTTGAAAATAACAAAAATAAATGTGAAAAAATGATAAAAAATTTCAAATACAAAATTAAAGAAAATAGTCATGAAAGAAAAACAAAATAAAGTCGAGTGGAAGTGGAAATTGAAACTGAAACCAAAACGAAATCGAAATCAAAACAAAAAAACGCTTCACGGAGCACTGACCACGGTCCGTTGGAGCCGTTGGATTGACTTGGTTTCGCTTTATCGTTGGTTTTGTTGTTTTTATAGTTGTTGGTATAATTGTTGTTATAGTTGTTGGTATAATTGTTATTGTAGTTGTTGTTATAGTTGTTATTTTTATTAGTGTTATAGGTGTTGTTTTTGCTGTTGTTACTTCTGGTAATCGAGTACGCATGCGCGTTGACCGCGCTTTTGCACAGCGGTTGCTCTGACCTTGCCCAGCGATGAAGGTCGTCAGGCGCTACCTGTCGCTGGAATGTTGTTGTAATTGTTGGTGTTAAGATTGTCGTTCCTGTTTTTTATTGGAATTGTTGTTACTGTTGTTATTTTCATAGTTGTTGTCGTAGTTATATTGATAGTTGTTGTTATTGTTGTTGATCGTTGTTGCTACTGTTGTTGTTGTTGACGACGACGACATTTCGATCACGGAATGCATTTCACAACAACTTCTGACTCATCGATCGTCAGCCGTTGATGGTTTCGAAGACGATCGTCGGCTACTGTTGGATTCGATGAATCAAAGCTTTTCATACGATGAAAAAAAAACAACGTTTTCAAGAACGACTCAATGGTGAATCATTCGAATTGAAGTGTTGAAAGTTCTTGTGGAAGAAGTTCCTGTTTGTACAAGGGACTTCTTTGAAGATTCTTCCGAGAGGTGTTTTTTAATGTTTTTTTAGAAGCTTTTCTGTGAAATTTAAATTTTTTATCAGGAAATTCTCTTCGCAAATTTGTAGTTTCTCCGAGATTTCTTAGGATTGTCAAAATATTAAATTTTCAATAATTTTCCGAGTTTCTTTAATAATATATTTGAGGAGGATCTGAAACCTTCCTTAGAAGATTAATAGTTCTAAGACTGGTTTTCCACGAATTAACAAGATTTTTTTGATTTTCTAAGAACTTCATTTGAGGTCCACTTCATAACACAAATCATTCAATCCCTTCATCCTTCATTGAAAGGTTTTTCGTAAAACTTTCCTTATTTTAAGTTAATGGTTTGGACGATGGATTTGGTTTTAGAAAGAGGTTTTCGAGAGTAATTTGCTAAATTTCTGAAGCATTTGATGAGGTTTATCAAGTCCCTAAATTGAGTTTCTTATAAGCCTTTTCAGGAAACCTCATTTCTTTTTGAAGCTCTTGAAGCTTCTTCAGAAATTAGTGTTTGATATAGTATTTATTTCAAATCTTCTTCAAATCCTTCCTTATACGGATTCTTCTACACGTTCTTATTTGAATCTTCTTCATCAAGTTCTCCATGAGGTTCTTCTTTGATATTTTCTTCAATGTTTTCTTCAAGTTCACCTTCTGGTTTTCTTCGATTTTTTCGTCAACTTCTTTCTCGAGTTTTATTTAGAGTATTCTGTTAGAGTTTAGAGTATTCTGTCATATAGTTTCTTGAGTGACTTTGGAGCATTCTTGAGGATTTCCTTCATTATCCTTCCTTCGTTTTCCTCTTTCCTTACCTTCTTATCTTATCTTCCTTTCCTTCCCGCCATGTTCAGTTCTACTACAATTCCTTATTCGATCGTTTTGACACGTTACAACGATTCTTCTTCAGGTAATTTCATGAGTTTATTTGAAGCATCCTTGAGAATTTCCTTCCTTTAACTTCCTTTAACTTCACGCTCCTTACTTTTACTTCCTTTTCCATCCTTGTTCTTCCTTCTCCATCCTTTACCAACCCTTCACGCCTTCTTCCCTTTCTTTAGTTCACGATTTCTCTCACCGCCTCCTCCTGTTGGTTTCTCCAACTCCAGGTGATAACAATGGGCTGGGGTTTCTCTTTTGTTCACACGACGACACTTTGAGGTGCGGCAACAACGGAATTGAAGTTAAAGAAATCGGTGAAACTCACACACAGACACACAGCAACATACAGAGACAAGTACATGCACATGAACACAAAGAACAACCGACGAACTTTAATTGGCCGCAATTGTTTTTGTTGTTCTTGTTGTTGTGATTGTTTTTGTTGTTGTAATTGTTTTTGTTGTTGTAATTGTTTTTGTTGTTGACAAGAAAATTTATCTGCTGCTGCCTGTTGTTGCTACTGCTGACGATTTGCAATTTGGGAATTTCTTTTGTTTTATGTATTTTTTACTGAACCTTCTTTTGTTGTTGTTGATATTTTTTGTTGCTAATTTTTGTTGATTTTTTTTGTTACTATTTTTTGTTGCTATTTTTTTGTTTTTAATTTTTCTTGCTCTTTTTTTTGTTGTTATCTTTTGTATTTTTATTTTTTTTTTTGCTATTTTTGTAGATTTTTATTGTAAAGCTGCAATTTTTTTTGTTTTTGGTATTATTTTCGATGTCGAGGTGTTGTTGAGTAGCTGACTATTGTTGTTGTTAAATAGGTTATGTTGTTGTTGTTGTGGTGGTGTTATTTTGCAGCTATTGTTGTTGTTATGTAGCTGATAATGTTGTTGTGGTAATTGTTTTTGTTGCCGACCCTACGACACCGTAAATGCCAGCAATTTTGTGTTAAATTAAATGAAATCTCCGTACGTGTTGGCCACTTGTCTATCTTGGCCTAGCTGAGTATCCATCTATTGCCTTCTCTCTCTCTCTTTCTCTCTCATTGCGTCCCCTTCAATCTTCTTATCTCATTGTCGCCCTCTCTCTCTCTCTCGCTCTCTTTGTCCCCCTCCCTCACTCTTCCTCTCGCCTTTTCCTTCTCTCTATCTATCGCTTTTCTGCATGCAAATTACGAGCTGAGTTTCGAGTAAATTTTGTTCTTGTTGTTATTATCATTGTTGGTGTGGTTGTTGTCAACGTTATTGTTGTTGTTATTGTCATTAATTTTGTTGTTGCTATTGTCATTCAGTTCGTTGTTGTTATTCTCATTATAATTGTTGTTGTTGCAACTGCTGACACTCACAACACGATTGCGACAACACGACATTCGTTTTGACAAGCATCGATTCGTCATGGTGAATTTGTTGAAATGCAGTTGGTGAACCATCGATAAGAAAAGTCGTTTTCCAAGTGAGAAGGGAGAGGGAGGTGTTTGGGGTACAAAGAAGATAAAAATGGGTTTCTTATTGTATACAAAAATTTACAAAATTTTATTTATTACTTAGAATAAATTGGGAAATCAGAAAACTAAATGAGTTTTTCTTAATTATTTTGATAAAATGTTTCTTTGATATTTTGGAACTATTTCATAATTTTTGTGGTTATATTTATCTAAATAACTTTGTATCAATTTTTTTTCTTACTTATTTTTCTTATTAATTTTTCCAATAATTTTTCTTTATTATGTTGGAGTAATTTTTATTAAAATTATTTTGAAAACATTTTTCTTCATTCTTTCATTTCTTTTTGAATTTTTTTTATATTTAGCACACAATTCACTGAACTATTCTAGAGAATTCTAGAGCAAATATTTTTAATATATTTCTTATTAATTTTTTCAAATAGTATTTTAGTACTATCTTTATAGTTAATTATTTTTTCATAATTAGATGCAAACAATTTATTTTTTCATAATTAAAAAAAATTCTATCTAGTTTTTTGAACACAACTCAATAATAATCGATCGATTTCTCTCATTGCAGCGATTCCCGTTGGCAACTGGACGCCGCCGGACATCGACTACAACGAGCGCTTCACGTGGGAGGGGGCCAGCGACATGGGCGGCAACTACCACGAGGCCCTTCGCCGCGGTCTCCCCTTCCCCATCCTGACGGTGGCCGAATATTTCAGCCTGGGCCGTGAGGGTTTCTCGTGGGGCGGCGAATATCGAGCGGCAGGCTATTTTGCCAGCATCCTCCTGTGGACTTCGTTGGCCTCGTGGCTACTGATGAACCTTCTGTTGATCGCGGTTCCTCGCTATGGGGCGTATATGAAGGCGTTGACGGGGGCTCTGTTGATCAGCACAAACATCGGTTACTATTGTCTGCTGCCTCAGCGTCCGTTGACGATTTATCTAGAGGGAGGACGACTCGAGTTCCATTTGGGCTGGTGTTACTGGTTGCTCCTGGTGGCCGGTGAGTATTTTGTATATTTCACACTCCATTCTTCTAGTGATCATCATCTCATGACGATCTTTTATTATTTGATTTCTTAACTTCATCTTTCTTTCACTATCTGATCACTTATTTCATCATTCGATCACTTTCTTTCATAATTTGTTTGATTTAGTTAATGTTTTGTTGGCTTGTTCATCATTTCATCACGATCTTCCATTATTTGATCTCTTTTTTGCATCATTTCATTACATTCATTCATTTGATCGCTTTCTTTCGTCATAAGATCACTTTCTTATATAATTTCATCATATTATTTCATCATTCGATAAATTTTTTTCATAATTTCTTCGATTTCCTTAATAATTTGATAACTTGTTAGTCATTTGATATTTTTTTTTCATAATTCCAGAACTTTCGTTCATCACTTGGTATTTCATTCAACTTTCAATGAACTTATTTCATCACTTCTTGACTTTTATCCATCATTTGATCACTTAATTCTTAATTTTGCTACATAATTTCACCACGTTTTTCATCATAAAATCACTTTCATCCATCGATTTTATCAAATTTTTCATTATATGATCTTTTTTATATTCCTTTTGGTTGTATCTTTTCATAAATTGACCTCTAATAATTTGTTCTCCTCCCCTTTTTCAGGCATCCTTTGCTTCATTTGCGGCGTCCTCATCTCAATCATCGACCTCGTGTGGCCGCACACGTTCTCCACGGTGCTCGAGGTCTACTACGGCACACCCTACGATCGGCACGTGATCCTCGAGGAGTCGAGCGATGTGCGCTATCGCAAACGAACCAGTCGTGGTCTGGAAGATCCACCCGGTTTGGGATCGCGAATCCTTCGTCGTCTGTCATCGAAGACTCGAGACCCGAACACAATGGGTCCGTATCGTCCGGATGGACGTGGAGCCGTCGTGCCTGGTGTGAGTTCGGCAGCGGTGGCTTCGGTCAGCCATGGACATGGTCACGGTCATGGACATGGTCAAGGTCATGGTCAAAGTCACGGTCATGGAACGAGCGGAGGAGGAGGCGGTGTCAGTGGTTCGGGAGCTGCTGCAGCCATCAGTGGCGGTGTGGACAACAAGGGCTATCAACAGGATGTGCCCAAGAGTCCTTGGCGTTATCCTTTCCGGCGTGCGCAACACATCGCCGCCCATCCGCTCACCATCCAAAGGACGATATCACAGGACTCGGCCTCGAGCATCGCCTCGGCGAACGCCATCCAAATCTCGCCGCTTCACAAGCATGCGCTATCGCGAATGCTACCGTGAGTTCATGTATTTTTTTGATGATCTTTCATTACTTTAATCTTGATTCTAATTTTAGACACCCGCCCATCGAACGCATAAGGGACATGGATCACTGGTGATCGTTCCCTCATCGTTGATCGTCATCGTTGATCGTCATCGTTGATCGTCATCGTTGATCGTCATCGTTGATCGTCATCGTTGATCGTCATCGTTGATCTTTATCGATGATCGTTATCATTGATTGTCATCGGTAATCGTCATCGGTGATCGTTATTGTCGTCATCGCCCGTGATCGAACGATCCATTGATCGATTGATCGTCGTCCTGGACGTGTTTGTGAAGCTGCAACACGCAAGGATCTTCATATTCAATGCCATGTTAGACCCAGTTAAGCAGAATCTGCCTGTGGTGATCGCCATGGATCACTTTGGCCACCACTGTGTAGATCGATAGGAGCGTGGTGGAGCACGATGAGGTGGAGGCTCTACCAGTAGAAAGTATTTATTTCATTTTCAATTTAGACAAACAAAAAATAAGAAAAATCAAAAACGACGAAAAAACAAAACAAAAAACATTTTGTGATAAAAAATAATCATTTAAACAATTCGATGCATTCGATGACCGGAAAGAAATATTATATATATTTAAGTATTTAAATTATTGAAAATTTTAGAACAAAAAAGAAAACAAACAAACTCTAGACAAGCAGAGAAATCGGCTACGAATTCTCAATTATTTTGAGGACCAAACAACGATACCGATCGCATGATCGCATAGAAATTGAATTTGATCAAACATTTTCGCAAGAATTTTACCAATAACATTATAGACTTAGAATTAATTTAACTATTCTATAAGTAAATTATACTAGACTTAGATATATTCTATAAAAAAAAACAAAAAATTGACAACAAATTATTGTACTTGACCTATGTGTTCTATTGATAAATTATAATTAATGTATGTAATGTTTAATAAAATATTATTGTAAAGAGCTTACAAGTTCTATAAAAGATTATAATGGGTTTGAAATTAAGTTATAAAACATTGTACAGAGTTTTGAGAAATCCTAGGAAGAATTGTAAGGGAATTTGAGGAGCTCTTTAGGTAAATCGAACTGAAATTTAGAGTTACAAAAAAATTTTAAAGGACTTTAAGAAGTTCTAAAAAAAATTATAAAAATGTTTTTAAAATATAATTCATTTGTAAGAGTTCTATGGGAAATTTGTAAAGAACTCAGAATTGTTTTCACCATGCTAGACTCGATTAAGACCCAGAAAATCAACTGAAACTACGCCCAGAAATGTTCTAAATAGATATTCCTTTAGTTCTAGTTACGTCCTCTGATTGTACTACTAATAAACTAGCATAAGTTAAAAATACTATACTAGATTAGGTGAATGAGATCTGTACAAAGCTTCTGTAAGTGGAAATGCTATGCTAATAATACCTTAGTTGTAACTAGTGATGATGTCACTGTGATAATTCTTGCATCATTAATGGAATCTGCTTAAAACTCTAGAAGAATTATTATAGGTGAAGAGAAGAAAATCGTTTAGGCTTTTAATTTAAATATTATTGTAGCAGGCAAAATGGAAACAAACAATGATATAATAATCATCTGAAAAGCAAAACAAAATCATTAAAAAACAAAAAGTAAAGAAAAAACCACATGCAAACAAAATTATTTTAATAACAAAAAAGAAAAAAAAAAATATCAAAAACACATTCAAAACAAAACCATCTTAATAACGAAAAATTGTATTTATTTTAATTGTAATTTCCTTATAATTTATTTTTATTTTTATCGACTAAATGTAGGCTCGAAACTGTGTAAAACTCATTGTAGTTTATTGATATAATTTCTAATTTTACTTCTTCTTATTGTTGCAACGATAATAATTTTAAAACTATGTATGTATTTTAAATTATATTATTAATTGATTTACGATTGTGAAATGTTTTATGTAGAAATTCAAAAGTCTGTTTTGGAATTGTAACGAATTGAAATGAGGATTTTGTAAGTTTTCGGATTTTGATGACATCGAACGAAGTAAAAAATAAACGATTTTTAGTGAAAATATAAGTTTTTTTATTTTATTTATTTATATTAATTTTTTATTCCATCCTTTGGGTAATTTCTGTAAACGTGAAACGTCTGCTGGTCGTATAAATTTCTATTCAACGGAAATAAAAATATAGTTTAGTGCGCGAAACACATAAATCAAATTAGTTTCATTGCAAACCATTGTAATTTTGTTTATTTTGTATTTATTTCGCTACCCTTTGGCTCATGTTCTTTGCTTTAGACCCTTTGCCTCATCCTCTTCTTCGACCTCTCCTTCTCAAGACCTTCGTCGACTCCAGCGCAAACTCTCGTTGGCGTAGGAAAAATCAAGATTTATGCCATTTTCATTGTGTGCAATGAAAAGCTGTTTCCCATCCGAATTCGTTTTCTTCAAATGTATTTTTTTTTTCATATTTTTCTTCTCGGTTTTTTAGCCTGCTTTGTCTTAGCATTGATTCCCCTTTCTGTCTGTCCTTCTCTCTCTATTTCTGTCTGTCTGTCCTTCTCTCTCTATGTCTGTCTGTCTGTTGCTCTCTTTATTTGTTCCTCTTATTTCGTTTATTTCTACATTTGTTTATTTGTTTTTCGACTATCTGTTTGTTTGTTGTTTCATCTGTCGGTCTCTATTCTATTTACTCTCTCTGTTTATCTATCTCTCTCTCTCTCCCCTCCCTCTCTCCCTCCCTCTTTGTATCACCATCCGTTGCATGAAAAATGTTAAAAAAAATATATGTATGCGAGAAATAATACAGTTATTTATTAATATAAACAAATTGTGGAAAATGTGCGCAATTTTATTTACGACTTTCGCTGAAAAATCTCGCGAATTCAGGAGCAGCAGTGAAGCAGAAAGAGAGAGAGAGAAGGGGGAGACAGAGAGAAAGAGAGGGAGGGAGGGAGGTGTTGAGACAGAGACAACGACATCGCGAAGTCGAAGAATTTTTGGGGGAAAATGAAATAAATTCCCGAATCTTCCACTCGCGGCAGAGAAAATGATAGAGGAAGAGGAGTGGAAGAGGATGAAGAGGAAAAGAAGGAGGATGAGGAAAATGCAATGGTGGAAAACAAATAGAAAAAACAGAAATCGGAGCCGTTTTTGTTTTTGTCGTGAAATTAAATAAAGTGCGCATTTCAAAAAACATTGCATAGTTTTAGGAGCCAATGGAAATGCGACTCAAAAAAAGTTGCGCATACGCCGAGCAGAACAAAACTTTATTTGAATCCATTTTTAGCAAACATTTCATTATTTTTTGGAATTCAAATTCCATTATTTTTTAGCATAAAGATATGAAATATAAAAATATATTTTTTTTATTCATTTTGTGTATATTACAATAATTATAGGGAATTTTAATATTTAATGATATCATTCAATTTTAATGACATCAAAATTTAGAAATTTCGTGAATTAAAAATTTTAAAAGATGAATTAAAATAACATAAAAAATTATGAATTATTTGTGAAAAAATTATTTTGTGAAAGAAACAAAATTACGTACATATAATAAAAAATAAAAGTAAAAAAACAAAAAAAAAATATTTTTATATACATTTAATGTAGACTATATTACCATATAATAAGGTGACAATAAATATTCAAACAAAATTTAAATAAAGCGGGCAAATCAAAAAAATTGTTGACATAGCTTTTTTTCAAATTTATGTTCGTCTTAAAATTAACATCGAGTTTTAGATTATTCTTTTACCTCTGGCACTTGTTTCATTTTCCACCAGCTCTTGCTGTTTTTGTCTCTCTTCACATTTTTATTGTGCTTCTCTGTGTTTGGGCTTCTTTAAATTTTAGAGTAAAAACACTCCAATGGTGCAACCTGGCACCAGTCGATTAACGACAATTCAATAGCCGGAAAACGGAAAAAGTAAAAAAAAAAAAATAAAAAAAGGAGGCAGAAAAACAAAAATTTCCACAAACACCAGCAAAAAAAAGAGAGAAACTCGCTGAAGCAAAAACAACAGGAAATCTTAGTAGTAAGAACAACAAAAATATTAGCACCAGAAAAATATCACCAAAAACAAAAAAAAAACGTAAAAAACACCGAAAAAATGCACTAAAAAAATTCCAAATGATTTCGTGTGAGGAAAAAGAAAATCACATTAGGATGATGTGTGTGTGTGAGTGTTTGAGTGCAGGTATCTAACTGAGTATGTGTGTGTTGGTGTCGGACTCTGTCTGTGTGGAATGCGCCAACGGAAAAACGAAGAATAAAAGAAGAAGAAGTCGTTGCACAAATTTGGCAGCACTGCACTAGGATATATACCGAAATTAAACGTGGCGTTCCAAGAGATTTCATGATGTGTCAGCAGCAGCAGGTACAACGAACACATACATAAAAATACACACACACACACATGGTCTAGTGATCACACTCACATATAGATATTCACATGGTACGACACTCACACTCATGTAGAAGGACACTCACACTAACATCGAGAGAAACTCACACCAACATCGACGGCTTCTCACACCTTGGAGAATTCTCACTAATGTGAATTTCGGATATCAGCAGGAGAACGATGACGACGAGGAACGACGATAACGGAAGCTGCAGGAGCAGCAGGATCGGAGTCATCCAGCCGTGGAACCGCTTCCAGAGATGGCTGCCGGATGCACATCCTGGCGAATGATGAGAGTGAGGTGGTGAAAGAGAAGGAGGATGAGGAGAAAGGGGAAGAATAGGAATGAAAGACGATGAAGCTGGAGTATGAAGAGGAGAAGAACTAGGTGAAGGAAGAGAAGCAGGAGAAAAACCCGAAAAAGAACAACGAATCATATTCGTTGTCATTGGAAGATGTCGGCCGTCTGGAGAATGCTTTACATCTGTGTGCATCTAATAAAAAATTGAAAGCGAACGAAAACGTTTCCAGAGTTTTCATTTGTTTATTTTTATATGGAAACAACGACGTGACGAGTGAAGCAGCGGAAATAAGGAGTGGAATAAAAGATAATTGTGGTGGGAAATTAGAAGAAAAAATATTAGACACAGAAGTAAATAGAAGGAATTAAAATAAGGTATCAAAAGAAGGAGTAAATAGTTAAAGGAAGGATCTAAAGAAGGGGAGAAAATAAGGAATTGAAAGAAGACGTCACAAGAAATCTAAAGAAGAGTTTAACTAAGAAGGAATGAAAAGAGAATGTTCCAAAATAAGTTTCAAAAGAAAAGTCAAAATAAATAAAGGTCTAAAATAGGAGTCAAAAGAAGGATTAAAGTAAAGATAAATCGAAAAAATTAATCAAAAGTAGGATTAAAAAAAAGTAAAATTGACTTAAAGCAAACAAAATCCGAGGAACGAGTCAAAGGAACGCGGTAAAAGAATAGAGAAAAAGAAAATTTTAAGGAGAACAAATGTGAAAATAGAAGAAAAATGGAAGCGAAAAATAATAGATAAAGAAAAAAAATTCTTCCGAATGACAACAAAACAGAAGACTGAATTTGAAATCCCGCTCACGTGGATCACGAGGGATTTCCAGATTTTACAAGACACCGAGAGCTCGGCAATCGTTGCTAAGTTACGTCCACTACACAACAGAGTACGTGTTCATGTGTGAGAGAGTGAATGTGTGAGTGTGAATGAGTGTATATGTGTGAATATGTATGTCTGTGTATTTGTGACTAAGTGCATTGTCTCGAAGGAGACATGAGACGATTGTTTCTATGTTTGTATTTGTTGTATTTGTCTGACTAAATCAACTCTGGCCATTGATGCTGAAGCTTCAAGTGAAAACATTTTGACGGTGTTTACTTTGTTGCCTCGGTCATGGTTGTTGTTGTTCTTGTTACAACTACTTTGGTTGATCGTGTTTTCGTCCAATGTTGTTGCACAGGTAAAAGTTTCGTTACTTTGTGGGAGTGGGCGAGGAGGCGTGGCATGTGAGGGGCGTGAAAATGGTTTCAAGACGATTCGCTTGACACGTTCTGATGTTTTAAATTTTATGTTGCATGGTGGTGGTGGGATTTTTGTTGTTGTTGCTCGTGTCATTGTTGGTGTTGATTCTTGTTGTTGTACTTTTTTGTTTTTGAATTTTCTTTTGCTGCAGTTCTCACTATTCTATCTCCCTGGACATCACTTGAATATTCTTGCTTACGATGCACATTTTCTTCTCTTTTATACCTTTCTTTATTTATCTCTTCTACTCTCTTTATTTCATCTCTATTTCACCCGCTGACACATTCACACTACTTCTCACCCATGTTTCTCTCCTCTGAGTTTTATGAATTGTTACGTTTGAAGTAAATCAAGATTCGTTGGGAATTATTTTAGGTTTCGAGAGATATTTTGGTATTTTAAACCTTATTTATAAAATATTTTATGGCATTTTGAAATTGAGATGTAAAATTTGTATTAAAATCTTCAAAAAACATATATCAGACTTCTATGTTATTCAATATTCTTTGAACCCTTAAAAAATAAATACATTTAATGAATTAAATTAAACTAAAAATAAATTAAGTTACATAAAATGAAATGAATTACATAAAATTTAATTTTATTAAATAAAAATTATTTAAATAAATAAAATTAAAGGCAATATTTCAAAGATATAAATTAAAAAAAAATAAATTGATTTAATTTCGCTCGGTACTAATATTTCTTTGTCCATTCCTAAGATACATTTGTATCCATGTCCATGCGAAATGAAGTGCAGAAAGAATGCTACAAAAAAAACAAATTGTGACAAATTCCCGAACACATTTTCAACTGTCGACGGGATTCCGTAAGTAGAGGAAAAACAATTGAAAGAATAACAATAGGAAGATAACAAAAACTGCATCACAAAATTTGAATAACAAAGCAGGAAGAACAATAACATCGAAAGAACGAAAATAAAAACGACAAATTCGAGTAATTTATCTTCGGAAAAGTATCTAAAGTATTCGTGGAAAAGTTTACAAAATAGCAAAAAAAATGTATAATAACAAAAAAAAAACAAATACAATAAAAAAATGTAGAAGGAATAAAAAAAATCGTAAAAGGAGAGATAAATAATATATTGAGCAACGAGGACGTCAATCAATATCAATTTGTAGAGAACTGCAGAGATACAACAATATCCCAAAAGAGACAGAAATACCCATGACAAAGCGAAATGTCTTTCCAACGAAAACTAACTTCCAGATGCAACATTTTGAAACTTTCAAAAAAAGAACTGTCTCTTGGGTTTTTAAAATTTTTTGTATATATAGATTATTTAAATTTTCTTAAACTTTGAAAAATTTTAAAATCAAAAATTCTAAAATCAACTTCTCAACGACGTTTAATTTTCAATATACTACGATTTTTCGGAGGCTTTCCTGAAGTTAAAAACGTGGAGTTTTTATCGAAAGTTCAATGAAACATTTCGATTGAGGTGACCTTGGCAACCCTTCTCAGCTCGTTGAATTCTGCGGTGGCAGATCTTCGAAAGCACAGCGAGTAAAATACAGGGCTGTCGATATGAACGAATGGCAAGAAAAAGTGAAGTGCAATTTCGTGACGTAATGTTTATCTGCAAAGTGAAGTGAAACACTTAACTTGAAGTGATTACGACAACCATGACCAGCAGAAACAGAACAATGCGAAAACGAACAGTATTTGAGAACGAATTCAAAAACCGAACAGTTTTCCAGTGTTGCATTTTTGATGTCCAAAACAAAAAAATCCAAATTCTATAACTGAAAACTTATGTTTATTTAAGCAAATTAATGGCAATGATGATTATGACAATAATGAGATAATGTAAATAATAATGAGAAAATAACAATTAATTAGAAAATAACCGCGACTTCTTAGCTTAATATTAAATAATAATAAAAACAAAAATGCGAATGAGATGAGGAAAATTCATGCACAGATTTCAGCGTGACGATGTGACCTTTACGGAGAGGTCACCGCACTTAGAGAGTTTGAACCTCAGCATATGGTCGTGAATGTGCCGTCGGAAACCGAGGCGGCTTCCGATCTGCATATCGGCTACTTCCTGATGGATCAACACTCGTGCGGCCCGGAGAGTGTGCGCGTCGAGTGCCTCGAATCCCAGCTCGATGACACGGATTCCAGAGACATTTCTTTCCACCCTGCTCTGAGAAGAAGTAACCACTGGAGATTGCCACCGGTTTCGTCCGCCAGAGGAGCTCGGCGCCAGACGAGGACTCTCGTGTGGGGTGCGTTGTTTCAAGAGGCGGACATCGCCGACCTCATGAACGGGGACCGCATCGTTGTCGTTGTCATTATCATCAACTTCGGCCGATCTTGCCTCGACGATGGTGTCTTGGGGAGAACTCCTCGCACCACCAGAAAATTTGCCCTCCTCCCTCTCTTGCCGCAATCGTTCGGCGATCTTCAGCCCACTTATCGGCCCTCTGGGCGCATCTCTCCCCTGCCACCGGCGTAGACGATGCGGTTGTTGGCCGCCTCTTGCGGGTCTGGGTCTTCCGAGACCTCTGCGCGGAGTATCCCAGACGGTGCACATTCGGGGGATCGGATCGGGGATGTAAAGGATCGGGCTGCGCCGTCTTTCTTCTTCTTCATCGTCTTCAAACCGAATCGTTCGCCAAGCGCTCTTGTCGACTTTTCCTTCCATCGTTGCGGTCTTTTCTATAGCCTTATGTGTACCGAACTGAAACGGGAGAGTGGAAGGAAATTACTATTGAGTTCTCAACTATGTCTTCCCACTATCAATTTCAACTAGAATTTGGCCGGTGAGGCTACGAAGCAAGGCAGCTTTTGAAGATCCGCGTGGTAAATTACACACGTTGTCTGTGATTAGGACTTTGGATACGCCGTACTAGACCAGAATCATCTCTCTGTCTCTGTCGGCACTAATAGCGGCAGGCTTTTCAACCGTTAGACTTCGGGAGACGCATACGTTCGTCCAGCACTGCCGCTGTTGTGGTTTTTCTTCAGTATCCTACGTTCCATAAAATGGGTTATCGCGAATAATTTCCATGGAGTGTCGTCTTCGTCACTTGACGGTAAGGGAATGTGTCGATAGAGCAGGATGACGATGAGGGGGAAGTCTTTTGGACCTCATTATTCCGTCTTCAAGAGCCCTAGCGGTGACCACAATCAACTCCTCTGTGACCGAAGTTTTAACTGTACTTTTTGTCGATCTTATAAAATTTGCTACGAAAAACTTACGTTTACAATGATTTTTTCATCACTCACTACAATTTTATTTTACTATGTTCGAACACTGAATGTCAGCGACACCCAAGCGACATCAAGTTCAGGCGAGAGAGAAAGAGAGATAGACGACAACGAGTCGCTCACGCCTGCGTTCGTGCCGAGCTCGGCAACAGACGTCGGCGTCGAACTCTTCGGTGACAGTTGGTCGATGTTCGAAGGGGGAACGAATGGAATCGAACAAGTTCGCGAAAAATGCGCGCAACGAACGAGCGTGAAATCTGCATCGACAGAAATTCTAAGTGTGAAAGAGACGGAATCGTATTCTACCCACACGTGTGACGAGCGCCGAGTTTGGAAACAAACGGAGCGGCGACGGTAGAGTTTTTGAATCTGATTCTGGGATCAATTTCTTTATTTGAAAAAACTCAACGGTACATTTTTTCGATTTGAAATTATTTTCTGCTTTTTATAAAAATTACTTACCTATGTTCTTCTCGTTTTTACCGTTGCTAGCTTTCGGTCCACGATGTTCGAACCCAAATTCGAAGATCGAAAATGCTTCGATTGAGTGGCTTCGATTCAGTGGTGCATTTGATGGCACGTGTAAAAATAAATCTAATTCTTAAAGGCAAAATTAATAGCAAAAATGTGTAATAAAAAAATTACAGCTCAAATTTGAGATTAACAAAGTAAGGAGGGGAGGATACAGTAAAATACTATTCAAATTCGCCAATAAACTCAAAGACACAGTAAGAAGAAAGATTAAAATAGGTGATTTTTTTTAAAAAGATTATAAAAATACTAAAAAAATATAGCAAATTATAAAATACATGCATTTTATATGCTTTTTTATAAATAAATTAAAAATATTTTAGAATTCTTTATTTCTGGATCTGAGACAAAACGATATAAAATTTTCCACAATTTAATATTTGCTTTAAATTTAAATGTTTAACTCTATTTAATACCTTTTGACACAATTTTTGTTTATTTTGATTTTATTATTGGCAACTCTATATTCTTTAATATTTAGTATTTTTATTTATATTGATTTATGTATATCGGATTCTTTATTGAACATTTTTTCCAATTAAAAAACAATTGAATTTCGGAAAAATTCGAAAAGCTTTATAGGCATAACAAAAAAAGCTACGATTAAAATAAAAACTATTCTAAAAACAACTGCTATCAGAAGAACATCTACTGTAACAACAAAATCTACTGTAACAACGACTACAACAACGTCCTTCATTTTTGTTATTTCCACAAAGAACTGAAATTTTCAGGATTTTATGCTGCGTACAGAAAAAAAATCACCTCCATGCGTCAGTTGAAATTATTTAATCGAGGAAGGGTTGAAGAGAGAGGTGAAGATGGGATGGTGACGAGGGGTTCGAGAGTCAGTTGGCGAGAGGCAATTATTTCGCCAGTTAAATTCAATTTGTTGTAATTGCAAGCGGCATCCATGGGAGGTTGGAAAAGGCGAGGCGATGTCAACGATTACAACAAAGTAGATGAAAATAAAAAATAAAAATGGAAAAAGAAAAGGACTACAACAAAAATTATCAAAAACAACAACGAAAAATTATCAAAAACAACAACGAAAAATGGTCAAAAGTTAACAAAAAAAGGCAAGAATAAAATTGGTTAAAAAGACAAGAACAAAATGGTTCAAAACAACAACAATAAAGAACCAACAACAAAAAAGTCAACAACGACAACAAAAATCATCAGCGACCAATGTCAATTGAAACTCGCGACCTCGTTGATGGTTGACATTAAAATTTATTCCAACATATTTTTTCTGGCCAATGGCGTTGCAATTGTTTTTGTTGTTATTGCTCCTATTGGAAAGGGAGGCCTTCTGTATCTGTCTCTTTTTCGCCTTTTGTCTACTATCCCTGTGTCTCTCTCCCTTTAATTTGCTTCATTTCTCTTTATATATTTCTCTTTCATTCTCCCTATCTCTTTCTCACTTCTTTCCTCTCTCTCTCTCCTTTCCACTCTCTCTCTCACTGTCTCTTTCATGCTGTCGCTGCAGAAGAATGAAAATTGTCTATTTACTCGCGATGAGAAAAAATTTTGCCTTTTCATCGTTGACAACAATTATAGGAAAAGCAACAAAAAAGTGCGAGTAAAAGAAATACAAATACAATACAAAAACAATACGATTACAAGAACAGAACTACAACAATTACAAGAAATTACAAAAACATAAAAATTGCAACAACAACAATTCAACAACCAAGAAATTAATAAAACAACAAAGAAAACAACAAAAAAAAACCTTCTCCCAAACCATCAGAGAATCAACGAGCCAAAAGACATGGTGGACAAGAGTAATAACAACAACAGGAACAACAATATGAACAACAACAACAACAAAATCGAACAATCAGCTTGTTCAATATTAAATACCGAAATGGTTTTTCCACGCTCTGTCAACCTCATGTCTCAGGCTCCACCTCGTTCTCTGGAGTCGATTGTCATCACCACCTTCTCGTCCTCCCATCAGGCGCCGTCTCCCTTTTCCACCATCCCCTTCCTTTCCCTCAATCACCCTCTCCTCGCCTCCTTCCTTTCCCTCTCCCTCTCACAATCCATCCCTTCATTGACATCGCCTCTTGACCCCATTTGGTGGGATCGAAAAAACTCCTCGATCCAATTTCAGGACTATATTTTCTTTTTCTGAAGCTCATTTTTATTATTGTTGCCGTTTGGTTTTTTGTTGTTGTCACTCATTTTGTTGTTGTTGTCATATGGTTTTTTTTGCTGATTTTTTTTTGTTGCTGATGACTTTTGTTGACTTTGACTTTTGTGATGACTTTTGTTGTGTTTGGTTTATTTTGTTGCTGTTGTTTTTTTTTACCTTTCATATTTGTTGTTTTTCATTTTTTCTTATTATTGTTATTGTTTCGTCTAATTGTTTTTGTCTGCTTGAGTTAGAAGAATTTTTGTTGATTTCGCTGATTGGTGCTGCTGTTATTGTTGTTACGCAATTTTGTTGTTGCAAAACAATGTTTTCATTTTTGTTGTTGCCGTCGTTATTGCTCATTTCGCGATTGAATTGAATTAAGTTGAATCGGATAGAAGTGAACAGGAACAACAAAATTACAAGTAAAACAACAATAGAGTTCGATTTTCGATCCTTTCCCTTTGAATTATCTCGCATTTGTTATTCCCTCTCTTTTCCTCTACACTTATGTATTTTCTTTAAGTCATACTACTGAAATTGAAGAAAGAAAAATAATTTAAATAAGAAAGTGAATGGAAAAAATAAAGATAGTGCCCTAGACCAAAACTAATGGTGATCACAGATCAGAATAAATTTAATATACAAAAAGAAAAAAAAAAAAATTGAAAAAAAAATTAAATATTTTCTTAAAAAGAAAAAAAAAATACATTTTATTCTTCTCCGTTTGTATGTATATATTCCAGAAAAAATAATTTATGTTATTTTATTGTATTTTACTCTATTTATTTTATTTATTTATTTAATTGTCCTTTTCCACCACCATCATCATCATTTGAGGTTCGTCTCATGTTCTCAGCATCTCCTGCGCCCTTAATTTCCCTTTCCAAAACTTTGTTTCCTCATCTCTCCCCTTTATTTTATCTTTCCATTATTTCCCTTCTCTCCCTTATTCTCCTTCTCTCTCCCTTTCCTCCCATAAATCTCAATCTCTCTCCCCCTGTCTACCCCTCATTCCGCCTCGTTTACCTGTCCGACCATTCGTGTCCGCTCGCTTGACCGACTGCGGGTTAAATTAATTAAACATCGCATTCTCCAGCATCCACTCTACTTTAGGTACGATACGGCTGTCCATCTCCCCTTCTGTCTGTCCATCTCCCCTTCTGTCTGTCCTTTTTCATTTATGTCAGTCCTTCTTCCCTTTTTCAAATTTCCTCCCACCATCTGTCTCTGAGTTTGTCTGTTCTTTCATTGGGATGATTGAGGGGCTTCAGTTGAAAATGTTGGACGTGGAGGAATCGAGAAGAAAATCGAGAAATTGAACAACTGGGGTTCAGAGTTTGATTCATAGGCCTTCATGAAAAGAGTCTGATAGAGATTCGAAGGGCATTGGGTTGACCTGGGGGTCATTAATTCGACGAGAGGTCAACGATTGACCAGAAGATTCATAGGAGATTCAGGTTGAACGAAGGACTCAGAATGATCGAAGGTCACAGAATGAACAAGGAATACAGGGTGATCAATGGTTACAGGGTGACCCGGGGCTGACAAAGTTGGTTCAAGTGAATGCCTCTGATTCTTCGTGCGAGATTGAGGTTTTGAAATTGATTCATGAGAGATGGAATGAGGTCCAGAAGGTCGAAGATTGTTCATGAGAGAGAGAATGACTGACTGTAAGGTGCTTGGAAGGTGTCAATTGAGGAATTATACACCTTGACAAAAGGCCTCATTTGACCCGCCTGTGTCTCTCTTTCTCTCTCTCTCTCTCTATCATTTACATTTTTCTCTCCCACACTCCGAGAGACTCTTGTTTTACAAATTAAAAGACATTCGATCGGGGTCTGGTTTCCAAAGCAGTCTTGGAATTTTTTCGTTAAGAGAGATGGAGAGAAAAGGGGAAAGAGAAATATTTAAGACATAAAAGAAGATACAGAGAAGTATAGAACGATATGAAAAGATTCTTAGAAAGCGATAGAGATCTGTGTCAGAATCAGAATCAAATGAGGTGGAGAATTTCGATAAAATCAAGGGTGGAATTTGTCCTTCACTCAAAAAGGACACCAAGATACCAATAACAGATCTTTTGAATGATTTTTTTGGAATTAATAAGAAAATCCTAGAAAATTAGAAAATTAACATTAATTATGTTAAGCAAATTATTACTTCTTCTTTCTTCCTTCTTCCTACCTTCATTTTATTCGTTACCTCACAATTTTATTATTTGTTATTTGCTCATTTAAAGAGTATGGAAAGATGATGAATGAGAATTCAAAGACAAGGTTTCAGAATTCGGTGATAAAGGATGAGAAACAGGAGACGAAGGACGTGGATCAGATCACGAGCTGAATGATGAGGACCCAGGAGGAGGCACAGTAGATGAGGATCCAGAGGAAAAGAATGAGATTCCAGAGTCCAAGGACGAAAACTCTCGGTCACAAAACGAGGATCCGGTTCATGCTTGGAAAAAAACGACGCGAAGGTGAAGAAGAGGGCGGGGAAGGAGAGAACGGGGAAAAAGATGGCAAGGCAGAAGAGGAGAAGGGAAGAGGAGGCAGGTCAAGAGAGGGCGAGGCAGGTCGGGTCAGGGCAGATCAGAGAATTTCTTTCGGTTCTCGTGGGCGATGAAACATGAAAAAGGCCCTTAAATTATTATGTGTCCCCTGCGTGTTGATGTCAGCGAAATTATTGTATGTCGTCAGGCATTGCATTGTTTGTTGTTGTTGTTGTTGTTGTTTTTGTTGTTGTTATTAATGTTGTTTTTGTCATCCTTACTGCGACTGGACAACTGACTGTCGGTCTCTCTCTCTCTCTGTCTCTTCTCTCTCTGTCTTCTCATTACTTTTTCTCTTCTATCTTTTATTTATTCTTGATTTTATTGTTCACATATGTATGTATATGGAGAAAAGAGAAGTGAGATGATGCAATGAAAGGGAGATTAATGTGGTGAGAGAAAGAGAGAGAAGATAGAAAAGACAGTAGGGAGAAGGAGAGGAGTGAAAAAGAGAGAAAAAAAGAGAGGATCGAGAGGACGATGAGGTAGAAAAGCAGTGGAAAGTGAGGAAAGGATGTTGAAATTTCCCAACTTTTAATCTTTTATTTAATGGTCATCGCGATTTCATGCATTGATTCAACGGCTGCCGATCTCAAGGGATTCCCGAGACTCCAGGGACTGATTCGTTGGATGGAGTCAACGGCAACAGACAACAATAAGAACTACAATTACAATAAAAATCCAAAGTAAAACAGAAAAAAAATATCTACATCAAGTACAAAAATTATTGAAATAAAAATTACTATAAAAACATCAGGATGCGTCGGAATTACGAATTACAAGAGAAATCAATTGCGACCTTTCCTAGAAAACTTGAGGAATTGAAAAAAATATTTACAATAAATATACAATGCAATATATAAAATATTTATATATACAAAAAAATATAATTATTCCAAATACCTCTTAAGAAAATATTTTTTTAAATATAATATTTTAATATTATGAAAAAAGGAAGGAAAAATTCTTTAAAAGTCTATTTTGCGAAATTATTTTTTAACAGTGAAATAAAAAATTCTTTTAAGAAATATTTTTTTTAATTTACAATTTCAATATAAATTTAAATCATAGATAGAAAAAGGAACCTAATTTTGAATATTAGTTCGAAAGCCTTTTTCGCGTGCTTAAAGAAAATTTCAATAAAAAAAATTGTTTCCATTTCCCGGAGCCTTTTAAAACTACTTTCGAGAATGTGCAGAAATTTCGGAAACTTACAAACTACAATTTATTTCTACCAAACCAATAGGAAATACTTGTTTTGCTCCACTCAAAAAACCCTTAAAACTCTCGATAAAAAGCTGCAATTTGGAACTCTTTCTCCTCCGATGAGAGGATCCTCTTCCTACTGAATTGAGAAAAAACTCTTTCTCTCTCTCTCCCGCCATATTTGCATTCCAAACTGCATCCAGTCAAACAATTTAAAAGTCAAATTTTCACTACTCGTGTGTCGAAAAATCTCGGTCCCGGTCATCAGAGGGCGTTGAACGGAATGGAGGCGAGCGATGGATGGATGGAATTCGCGTCGAGAAAGCGTTTCAAAAACCATGAATTTCACTCCAGCTCCAGACACGCCCACTCAGCGTGTGGGTCTGGCCCCAAAGGCCACGCCCACTTGACGCTAAACGTGCTCAAAACGCGACCATTAAAAGCGATTTCGAATTTCAATTACCAATTTGTGGTTGTTGCGGGGGGGAGGGTTGTGGTTGAATTGTTGTTGTTGTGGAGTTTAAGTTGTTGTTGCTTAGTCGTAGTTGTTTTTATTTAATGGCATTTGTTGTTTTTGTGAATTTGTTATTTTTCCAATTTTTTTGGTATTATTTTTTGTTGTCTTTTTTTTCTGTCTTTGTTTGCTGTCTTTTTTCTCTGGTGACTGTTTTACAATTTTTTTAGTTTTATTTCATGCTGGTATTTTTATTCGATTTTCCTCTTTCCGATTTTCGTTGCATGCGAAAAATTCTCCCACAAAAAATTTCCTCTTTCGTGCTTTCCATCATTCGTGCGAGGACTTTGAAGAGGATTTTTTTTCGTTTATATTTTTAAATTTGTTTTTTGCATTTTTCTTTTACGATTTTTTTTTTTTCATTTTTTTATTGACTATAATTTTTTTCTTTTTATTTCTCATTCACAATTTGTTTGTGTTTACCTTTGACGATTTTTTTTTCGTTGATTAAATTTTTACTTTTTACTTTTCTTTGATGCAATTTCTTTTTGTTTTCTTTAACAATTTTTTTTCTTTGACGAAAAGCTTTTTTTATTTGTACTATTCTCTGACGAAAATGTTTTTACTTTTCTTTGACGTTAAAATTCCCTTCCTCATTTTCGGTCTTGCATTCACTCTTTTTTCGCTCTCGGTTTTTACTGTCGATAATGAAAGTCTCTCAGATGGCTTCTGATGGAAATGAGTAAGAAAGAGTGTGTATGTGTGTGTGATTGAGTGTGGTTGTGTTAGTCAGGGGGAGTATGTGTATTAGTCAAAGATAGAAGAGTGTGTGTGAGTCAGAGAGCATGTGAGTCAGTTGATGTGTCTAAGTAATAGTTTGTGTGTGAAAGAGGAAGTGAAAGAAGGGATTGTGCATGAGTCAAGATGTATAGGATGTCTATGTATTCGTCTCTTCATATGTCGATAGATGCATATGTGTTTGTTCCTCTCAAAGGAAACTCATGTTGGCAACGCTACGACGTAATTGTGACTTCCAACTTGTGGGCTTCTGTAGTTTCTCCACATTCTCAAATTGGTTTTTGAAAGGCTTTCGAAAGAGGAAATTATTTTTTATCCGAATTTGCCGTGAAAACGAGAAAAGAAGAATTATTTTTGAATGATTTCTTAATAGTTTTATGTCTAAAATGTTAATGAAGTTTTATTAATAATTAAAAATATACAAAAAAATTATATAAGAAATTAAAAAATATATGTTTTGAAATATTTTTATAAAAAATTCATTCAGTTTAAACAATTTTTTAAGTACTTTTCAAGATTTTTTGTAGACACATCAATTTCGAAATATTAGGTAAATGAAGTTGAAAAAAATAATGGAAAATAAAAATAATGTTAAAATAAAATTATATAAAAAGTAAATTATTTTTATTTCATATTAAAACTAATCATGAGTCAGAGAATTTAAAGAAAAAAATAATTATTTTATGAAGAAGATAAAAAATATATTAAAGTTTAACAATTAAAAAATTTTTTTATTAAAAAATCTTAGATCTAAAATTGAATTGAATTAATTCAAACTCAAAAGAAAATGGTTATAAATTTAATCATTTTTATTATTTTAAATTTAATTTTCAGTTTTGACAATCATTTTTCTCTGCAAATTTTATAATATTTTCCATCAAAATCATCACAATAACCCTAATAAAATAATTGAGTTGAACTCTATAAATAATTCTAAAAATGTCCTTCAATTTTTATTCTCATCATCCTCTTGAAATCTTTTGAAATTCTCCTTCAGGCCAAATTGGAAATAAGTTTCGATGCCTGGCAACTGTTTCAGAGAAAAAAAAATGAAACAAGGTTTTTTACTTGTTGCAATAAGTGTTTAAATGATTTTTGAAGAAATAAAAAAGAGAGAGTGAAAGGGTGAAAATGGGTGGGAGAGGGGGAGAAAAAGAGAGAGAGGGAGGGAGAGAAAAATATGAAAAACACCTCGCGGAAAACTCATTACAAACGGCGCGGAAACTTGCAGCCACTTCTGTGAAGATCCCCAGCCACGCCCCCTGCGACTCGTGGGGCTTTGAAGGAGGTGAGAGAGAGTGTGAGAGGGAAGGTGAGGAAGAGTGAGGGAAAAGGTGAAGGAAGAGTGAGAGAGACGATGAGGGGAGTGGTGAAAGGGGCGACTTCAAGGTGGGTGCGCCAGGGGAGGCTTTTGAGAATTTCTTTGGTATAGAAAATTGCATAATTTTGCACAGCTTAACGCGTCCTTTTGCGAAATCACTTTCACAACTCGATGCAAGGAACAGGAGTGGGAGGAGAGTGGAAAGGGAGAGAAGAGGATTGAATAGAGAGAGAATGGGGAGGAACGAAAGACTCAAAGTGTTCAAGAGGAAGCGATGAAGGGACTCTTTCAAAGGCGGATCCTCTGAGAGGACTTTTCTTTCTGTCGAAATTTTCATTTTAGAACAGTTTTTATTTTTAGTGTTTTGCTTCTATTGCAAAGCTTTTCACTTTCGCTCTAACGCGCCCTATCACTGTCTCACTCCTTCTCTTCTCCTCTCTCTCCCTCTCTTCTCCTCTTTCTCCCTCTCACTCACCCTTTTTCTCAGTCTAGGCGTTGAAAGGAGTGAAAATTTGAAAGAGGTGATGAGTGGGAAAATTATTAGCTTCGGCATCAAAGTCAGTCCAGCGAGAGCTAATTGAAGTCTCGTCTTTGATGAACGTCGTAATTGTACTTTGGAGTAAAGTGAAAGGGAAGAGATACCTTGTGAGAGGGACAGGGAGAGTGAGTGGGAGTGAGAGATTTTGATAGAGGGATAGAAAGGGGTAATAATGAAAGTGACAGAGAGATTGAGTTGACAATTTTAGATATTTTTTGGGGTCTTTCGACTTGATTCAACAATTGAAATTTTAGTGGAATTTAAATATAATTGTATTTAATTGTCTTTGGTAAAACTCAATTAAATTTTGATAGTATTCAATTTATTACCAAGTTTCAAAATAAATGTTATAGATTTATTGCCTGAAGGCAATAGAACTTAATCGTTTTTTTTTATTAATTAAGAACAATTTTAAGTATATAAAATATTTAATTTCACCATTTAGATTATAAAAAAAAATGATTTATTTTAATTTATTGACTTTGTTTTCCTATTGTTGTCATATATACTTTTTCCAATTTTAATTAAAACAATTTCTAATAAATTTGCAAATATTATAAGATCTCTCCCTTTTTTTATTTGATCGTATTTTGATTTTTTCAAAATTTTGACAATTTCAATGCATGAACTTGGGAATTTGAACATTTTACAATTTTAAAATTGAAATAAAAATTGAAAGGAACAATTGAAAGAAAAAATTAAGAATTTCATCTCTATATTAAAATGATTTATATAACTTGAAATTTTCTTTCCAACAACCCCTCAACCTTTTCTTTTTCTACCACTTAACACCATTGACTACCTATAAATTTACTTCATTGCTTATTTTCCTTTCACCTTCTAGTCCTATTTCATCATTCCTATTCACCATAACTTCGCTTTCGTTGCTATTTTTCTTCAACTACTTATCCTCTCTGCTATTTTTTTATATCTCTGGAATTCGCTTAACATTCACTCCATCGCTCAACCTTCACTCCATCCTTTAACATTCTCTCTTTCATTCACCCTTTACTCATTCCTTCAATCTACAATCCTTCCTTCAACCAACTCACTGCAGTCACTCTTTTATTTTCTCCCTTTCATACTCTCTCTCTCTCACTCTGAAACTCCATTTCAAACTCCCTTTCAAACTCCCTTTCAAACTCCCTTTCAACCTTCTCGACAACCTTCCTGCCCTTTGCCTTTCGACTTCCTGTCGGTCGGTTCCCATGACATACCTTTTGTTCCATGTATTTTTCTCTTCTTCCTCTATTCCATCCCTTCAACCCAACATCCTTTCCTCTATTGTCCTTGTCCGCGTTATCCTGCAAATCTCCGCTGCGGGCGTTTTGCACAAAAGTTCACTCCTCTCCATGGCTTCGTTGAGGTGCGCCAGTAGTCAATAATGGAGTAAGTTTTGCATAATTCATTTACATCCCAACTGTTTTTTTTTTTGCTCCTCTTGCTCTCAGTGTGTTTCAGCTTGTACAGGAATTTGAATGCACAATTGGTTCAAATGGACGAAACAATGGACGGAAACTGGGGAATGGTGCAAAAGAATTAAGGTAGAGATGTGGACAGAAGAGGATTGAGGAAGTAATGGTAGGAGGAGAGAGTGGAGGAGATAAAAGAGATAAAGGAACGTATGGGGAGAAAAAGGTTGTGCAAAAAATGTAGGATTTGAGGAAGTATAGGTTGTTGTTGTACAAGTAGGATGTGTGGGAATATTCATAGGATGTGCTGACATATGGGAATGGAAATATAGGAAAGTTTTTGTAGTTAAAGTATTGCTTAATGTAAATTAGAAGATATTTAAAAATAGGCTTTAGAAACTTATAGAAACTAATTTTTCTTTACATAAACAATGGTTTAAATAGATTAGAAAGGTTCAAATATTAAATATTAATAAAAGTAATATTTTGGTTTTACATAATAGATATAAAAGGAATATGTATATATATTTTTTTTAAATAATTTATTATTATTATTTGGTTGTTTTATTAGTGTAATATGTAATATGGAATTTCAAGTTTACTATTATAATTTTTCTATGATATTAGAAGAAAATTTCTTTAAAAGTGCATAAAATGCATTTTAAAATATTTTTTTATTTTTAATATATTTTTTTATAAAAAAAATATTGGAAAATTGGAAATAAAGATAATATAATTTATTTTTTTTCATTTATAATATCATTAAAATTTTCAATAAAAAAATCAATTTTATCTTTCCAACTTCCAACTCTTCATTATCATCCTGACAGTTGAATCCTATCGTATCTTCTCAGTTGGTCCGATTATTTCATTACAGAATCCTTCGACATGTAATTCGTTCAAAACAACCTGAAGGATGGACCAATCAACCCTCAATAGGAAGATAACTACTAAATGAAGGATGTCAGCAGCTGCTTACAATAGGCTCGTTTATCTCTACGCAATTATTGCAGGACGAAGAAAGAGTCAGAGTTGAAGGATGAAATGATTTAAGGAGAAAGGAGAGGATGTTAATAAGGAAAGGAAGAGGATATACAGAAAGGGAAGATAGAGAAGGGAAGAAGAAAATAAATTGAGGAACGAAATACTAAGAAGAGATACAGCTTGGTAGGAAAAAATAAAGGATGTTGATTGGTTTAATTTGATGTGCCAAGTTCAGAGATTAAGCATCGTAAATCTTGGACTTTGGGCAAATAGTCAGATGGAGATAGAGAAGTAGGGATAGGGAATGTGGGGAGAGAGAGAGAGTGAGAGTAAGAAGAGTGTAAAAGAGATATCTAGAGAAAGAAAGAGAGGTTGTTAGAGATTTCACAGAAGAGATTCAGGTAGATCAATGTGGCCACCGAAGTTAACTGAAGAAGTGAAGTAGAATAAGTTATACGAGAGAAAATTACTCCAAGATGCTGTTGAAGAGTGAGAAACAGATGGAAAGGAGAGAGTGTGAGATGGAGAAGAGGGGAGAGAGAGAATGGGAGAGAGAGAGACAGGGAGAGATAGATAGCGAAGGAGGGATAAAGATAGAGGGCGAAGTTAAGTGGGAGGAAAACAAAATTACTGCTCCATAATGAAACGATTACAAACGGTAGGGCCGGCCCCGAGGCTTCTTCAGAGTCCGCAATTAAAATTGACTTCTGTCCGTTGAGTGAAAGGAAATGAAATGGAAGCAGATAATGGAAAGAGAGGAAGTAAAATAGACCAGAAGGCTAATAATATGATGAAAGGTAAAAGGGTTCAAGAAGAAGGCGATCCCACAAAACTCAAGTAAGATGCTATCGATGACAAGATGAAAGCTCTGGATTGAGGTAATAAAGAAAACGAGTTTAGCTTGATATTGACAAAAGGTAGTTGAAGCGTAGTTGAAAACACCTGGGGGGACTTCAAACAAGAGATAATAGAGAGATTGATAAATAAACTGAGATAAATTCTGGCTGTTGATGGCACCATGAGAACTACAATCAGCATCTTTATGGGAATCGTCATCTTTATTTGAATCATCATCTTTATTGGAATCATCATCCTTACTTGAATCATCATCTTTATTTGTTTCATCATCGAAACTTTGTGACATCAATAACAAAAACCTCGAAATGACAAACAAATATAATGCGAGGACTCGAGAGGATAATAATTAAAAAACATGGATTGGGAGAAAATCAAATCAAGTGGATAAGAGCAGTGAGATTGTAATGATGGCATGACAACGTCTCAAGTTTCATCTTCAAGACAAGAATGAGAAGTCGAAGAACTCTTTACAAACGAGAAAACATTAGGTATAGAAGAAAATTGAGAGCATCGGTAGAAATTGATCCATGGAAGAGATAAAGTTATCATCGTAAGAAGAATATTATCATTTAGATTAAAACCAGGGGTCGAAACGATCCGAGCTAAAATCGCAAAGTTCTCAGTGGGTTCGTCACAACATCAGGATACGATCTTTCGAAGATCTTGTGTACGCTCTTTCGAGGATCGTATAAACGATCTTCGAAAGAGCGTACACAAGATCTGAAGTTCTCTACCTGAAAGATCGCGACCGCTTCTCGGGTTTGAGAAAAGAAAGACCCAAACCAGAGACAGCAGGGTGAGTCAGGTAGTCAAATATTCAATAATTCTTGAAATACAAAAAAATTGGACGATAAACAACTTTGAAATTTTTATTTAATTCATGCTTTGGATGGATTTCAAAAACGGGATTTTGTGCATTTTTAGATATTGGAGGAAGGAAGAATGTGAATAATTTTCAAATAGGTTTTTATGAGTTTTAATTAAAAAGTAATTTCATCAACAATATCAATATTAAGCTTAAGTATTAATAAGTTTTCGGGGCTTAACTTATTCCTGCGTTTTGTGAATATAATGGGAAGAGCACTAAATGCCCGTTCAACGGACACTTGGGTCGAAGGAACAGATAATGCAACTTGAGCTATTTTTGACAAAACTGTATTATTATATTCCATGGACTTTCAATAGTGCAATACATCCCCATTCAATGGATATTGATTGCAATATTGTTTCAAAGTTGTTTATCGTCCAATTTTTTTGTATTTCAAGAATTATTGAATATTTGACTACCTGACTCACCCTGCTGTCTCTGGTTTGGGTCTTTCTTTTCTCAAACCCGAGAAGCGGTCGCGATCTTTCAGGTAGAGAACTTCAGATCTTGTGTACGCTCTTTCGAAGATCGTTTATACGATCTTCGAAAGAGCGTACACAAGATCTTCGAAAGATCGTATCCTGATGTTGTGACGAACCCACTGAGAACTTTGCGATTTAACTCGGATCGTTTCGACCCCTGATTAAAACTAATCGAATTATGGAAATAATAAAATTTTTAATGATTTATTTCATCGTGAGAAGAATTGAAAAAAAAATTATTATCAAATTATCAAATACATTATTGATAGACGAAAAGTTATTTTTAGTACAAAAAATTATTATTCATTCAAAAGATTAACATCATATCCTATGCCATGATTTCCAACATTATCTGTATCAAAAAATTGTATCATCATCTTCAATATATTTTCTATCATCATTTTCTATCATCATTTCTATCATCATTTCCATCATCATTTCCATCATCATTTTCATCAATCATGTCTATCATCAGTTCCATCATAATTTCCTTCAATCGTTTCTATCATAATTTCGATCATCATCATAATTACAATCATCGTTAGCTTCACGGAGCAAAAGAACCATTTCCATCACACGCATCAGCGACAGCACGTGATCACTCAAGTGTTGTATCAAAAACAAACACTTCGAATCAGCAGCCACAACAAGAACTATCTGAAGTGAATCCACTACCGCAACCTTGGTAACCATCAAGAAACTCTGGCAGGCTTCAGAGGACCTCAAAACGACCCCATCTTTTTCCAGTTCTTCTCGCCTCAACCCAATGACCTCGGTTTCTCACTACGCCCGGCCGGTTCCACTCCACCGGATGCCAAGGATACGCTTTGGCGAGAAAACTTTTGCCATTTGGTATCGCAAACAGAGCAAGTAAACACGAGCAGGAGGATGAGAAGACGAAGCGGATGAAAGGTGGAGTGAGAGGTGGTGGGAAAGGAGAGGTGAAGGGAGTGGTGAAAGGAGAGGTGAAGGGAGTGCTGGAAAGAGTGGTGAGAGGAGTGATGAATAAAAGAGGAAAGAGATAGATGGAGAGTTGAGAGAATGATGGAAAGAGCTGGAGGTGGGAAGGGAAGCAACATAAGTACAAATGTCAACTTTAATTACTTTCGTTTGTAACTCGATGTTGCTTGAGAGCTGTCAGAAAGAAACATCCAAAGAGAAGGGCAGAGATGAGATGAGAAGTGGTGGAAGGAAGAAAAGAGTAGGAAAAGAGTAGGAAGGAAGGAGAAAGAAAAGAGTAGGAAGGAGAGAAGAGTAGAAGAAGAAGAGAGTAATAGAGATGGTAGGAGAAGGAGAGGCAAAAGACAGTGAGGAAAAAGAATTACTGGAAAAAAGCAGATAAGATAGAGAAGTAAAGGCCAAAA
>CM029565.1:38168602-38246549 GCA_017309665.1 Coelopa frigida
ATTCGATGCCAATGTCAGATCTCATGCTAGACACACTCTAACTTATTTACTTTTTTCTTATGTGGGTCAATTAAAAATGACTTTGCACCTTTGGCCACATCATTAGGCCAAAGCAACAAGAGAAACAACAACAACAATAATAAGAGTAACAAAAACAACACGAATGTGAGTAATAACAACAGAATAACAACAACAAGGGTAACAACAACAAGAGTAACATCAATAACAAAAAAAAACAACTTCATGACCCTTAAGAGCACGTTTTTTATTTCATCTATTTTGTTCATGTCGTCGATACTGTTCTTGTTCTTGTAATAGTTGTTGTTTTTCTTGTAATAGGTATTGTTATTATTATTGTTGTATTAGGTGTTTTTTGTTATTGTTGTTGTTATAATATCTGTTGTTATTATAGTTGTTGTTGTATTAGGTGTTTTTATTGTTATTGTTCTACAACTCATAAAAAGAATGAAAAGTTCTCATTCATCACACATTAGAAATTTCTTTCCTTTGGAAAATATATTTTTGACGATTCTTAGAAAAATTACCAGAGACAGTTAGAGAGAGAGACAGAGATGAGGATATACAGAATGAAGGTTTGTGGAAAAGAGTCGGACAGATGGAAAGAAGAAAACAAAATGCACTCATGTGCAGTTAAACTCTATGAACTGTCACTCCGAATATAGCGCTAACTTTCAAACTCTTCTAATAACAACAAAAACAACTAGAACTCAAGAAGTAAACATAGAATGAGAATAGTATTGAAAGAGGAGAAGTATGATATAGAATATGAAGAGGAAGATGAGAGAGGGAAAGAAGAAAAGTACAGAGAAAGAATATTCATGGTATAGGAGAAGGAATATGGTATAGGAAAAGAACTATGGTATAGGAGAAGAAGGAACAGAGGAAGAATATCCATGATATAGAACAATAAGCATGGTTGGAAAATAAAAACCGTCACCTCATCCGCGTGGTAATTTCACGGGTGATCGAAGAGATGGGTCGATGGGTCAGTGGGAAAAAGAGAGACGAATTTAAGAGGACAGAGAGGGAGAGACTGTAGGTATAGTGTGGTTCAGAGAAATGAGGGTACAAGAGGGGGAAATCTGAGTGTACAGGAAGAGAAAAAACTATAAAGAAGTCAAAGTGCACGGAAAGAAATCTAAAGGTACCGATACAAAAAGTGGTTAAAGGAGTACAGAGAAAAAATCTAGGTGAACTATGAGAAGTTGTTGAGAAAAGGGCTCAGGGGACAAAGAAATCAGAACAAATGTGATAGAGAGAAAAAATGTGAGAATGCATAAGTGAGAGAGAGAGATGAGGGGAAAAAGAAGAGAGAAAGATATCAAGTTGGAAGCTGAGGGCAGTAGAAAACTGACCATGCGGGAGCCGACTGCGGAACGACTTCTGTAAAAGAAAAGTCTTTCTTATGGGTTGACGATCATTAAGGTCATTCATTGATGTGTTGCAGTGTTTTTTTGCCCCCAACTTCTGGAAAATTGTTGTTGGAATTTTACGGTCAATTGTTGTTGTACTCACGGTCAATTATTGTTGTACTCACGGTCAATTGTTGTTGTACTCATACGGTCAATTGTTGTTGTACCTTTATGATCTATTGTTGTTGTTGTACCTTTATTCTTTTCTCCAACCTTTGTTTTTGTTCACTCGATGTACCTTTGTGATCATTTGTGAAGTTTCTTCCATGACTTCTTGAGAATTTTTCTTTTGTGTCATAAAGTGACGTTAACTGCACTTGCCTTAACTGCATTTCTTTCCCTCTCTCTCTCTCTCCCTCCCTCTGTCTCCCTCAGTTCTTGTTCAATGCCACAGATATTGACCCAATTTCATTTTATTTTTTATTGAAAATTAGTTTGGTTTTTTTACAGTTCCGTTCGTCTCACCCAATGATTGATTACCCTAAAGTGTGCCGGGTGAAACTTTGTTGTAAGAAAGTGTAATTTCTAATTACAAGAAAATTCTGGGGTAATGAGGAATTAAAATGTTACCAATGATGAGAAAGGGAGAGGGTGAGGGTGGGAGAAAAAAGTGAATTAGTTTGGAGTGAATTTTTTTGAGATAAAATATAAAATGTTTAAGAATTTTTATGAATTCTTTAAATTTAGAATTATTAGCTAAATGTTCTGAAATAGAAAAATAATTATTACCATTTTATTAATAATCTTCCCAGAATAAATTATTATCAGTTTACAAATTTTTCCTAGAAATTAGTTTCCAATAAATCTTATCATTAATTCTGAATTTCCAATTAAATAATTTTGTTACAACTTCCCAAACTCTGATGACATTCAATCACTAACTAATGTCTGTATATATTATTTTTTAATATATATATCTGGGTGCAACTCCCGATCCCAATTCTTCTTCCTCCTCAAACGCGAAAATATTACTCAATCACATCATTGAACGGCATGAGATCGTATTTTTTACACTGAGGATGATGATGATGTTGTCGGTGTTGCTGTAGGTGGCATTGTTGTAACTTTTGGTATTATTTTTTGCTGCTGGTATTGTTGCTATTGTCATTATATTGATGGTATTGTTGTGTCTGCAGATGGCAGCTCCCATGCCAAATTTTTGCAAGCTGACATTTCAATTAAACTCTTAACTACAAAGTTGCCAAATGGCGATAAAAGACTACAGTGACAATAAAAAACAACAACACGGTGGCAAAATAATAAAAATGAAGAAAAAATAATGTAAGGGAAAAAAATTAAATTTATAAAAATAAATTAAAATAAAATAAAATATACAAAAAACAATTGTAGAAAAAAATCAAGATCCAAATAAGAAACTCACGTTTTGCGTGAGCGCATCATTGATTCGAGAGCTGCCAATAAAATCGTTAAAAATTTGTACGATTGATTGACGGAAGGAGGAAACAAAAGACGATGAGGCCCAACCTACTATCGAATAACACACAAATTGACAGTTTTGTTGTGATTTTATATTGATGTAATTTTATTTAACATATTTATTTTCTACTTTGTTTAAAATTTAATTTTTTTTTGTTAATTTGTTGTTTGAAATTTTGTATTTTATTTGTATTTTCTTATTTATTCTATTATAATTTTTTTATATTACTTCTTCTGTTATTTTATTTATTTTTTATTTGTAATTTATTTTGTTACTTTATTTATTTTTTTATTTGATTTATTTTCTTATTTCTGCATCGCATTGAAGATTGATCTACGAGGTGTCTTCATTTGACTCTGGGTGCGTCGGTCTCTGCCACCCATTGGCGTCTGCAATTTAAGCCAACTCCACGCTCACACCTTTTCAACCCACCTTTCCCATCTTTCCATCGACACGTCAGGGTGTCACTCGAAAAAAAGGGTTCGACACATCGATCGATGCTAGCCGAGACGTGATTTCTCAATTATTTTGATTTTCTCTTGATTTGTTTTTAAAGAAAATATAAGTTAATTACGTAGGAAATTTTGAAATTATTTATATATTATTTATTTATTATTTTTCCACTAAATGCTATTTTATCTAAATTTACAATTTAATTTCACATATTTCTCATTTTGAATTTATATTAATTTTCTCTTAAATTTTACGTTAGAAAATAAAATTTTCATTAATAATTTTTCAATAATTCTTTATTAACTAATATTTTTATTTTATTAATTACAAAGTTGAATTGTTGTTTTTTTATTTTTAAAAAATAATGTATTTCAATGTTTTCATTTTGTATTTCATTTAATTTTGCATGCCTACTCTTGTTGTTATTATTTCTATTTTTTTATTTTAATACATATACAAAATTTATTGTATTTTTATATTTTTTGAAGAATTGATAATTATATTTTATTATTTTTCTTTACTCTTTTATTATTGAGTATTTAGTTATTTAATTAGTTTTGATTTTCCATTAAATAAAAATATGTAATTAATCATAAATCGTTATACATGTAATTTATTTTTCATTTATTTGGAAATCGTTGAAATAGAAAAAAATAACATAATTGTATTTGTTTCAATAGATGTTCTCTTTCGCTCGATGCGCATGCGCGGCTGCAGCGGAAAAAGCGTTGAATTGCATCGAATGCCATGAAATCGACACAAAGTAACAATTAATTTTAACGAATTGTCTGCTCCAGTAACTTTTTAGGAAGTCGCTTGAGAGGAGGACGGAGAGAGGGAGGAGAATCGCATTGGCTGCAATTAGAAAATCACGACTTTCTCGCGACGAATCAAAGTCTTTGGGATGTCTTACAATTAGGAGAAGAGATGATTTGGTCTTTCTTTCTCTGTCTCCTCCCTCTTCTTTAGTATTAAGAAAGTTTTTCAATGTTACTCGAGGTTTTCTATTGATTCTTAAGGTTCTATATGATTCTTAAAGTTCTCTAGAGATTCTTAAGGTTCTCTAAATATTTATAACGTTCTCTAAATATTCCTAAGCTTTTTGGTATATCTTACCTATTTTCTCCCCATGGTCTTAGCTTTGGTTCCTGTCTCCTATTTAGCATAAGAGAAGATTTCCAAACTACCAGCGGTTAAGATCAAATAATTCTCCCCATACCAACATTCTAATATAAACCTCCACCCGAGGGACGAAAGTCGTCTCAAGTTTCATAAAGTGAAAAAGGAAAAACAACAAAAAAAAAACACATAAAACGGTATCGATCAAAGCAACATAGATAATTAATTTACATGAAAATAACTTCCACCTCAACATAAACTCTCATCATCCATCGTTGTCTATCGTGGTCTATGAACCTGACGCCTATTCTAATCTATGAAGTCCTCACTTCTCCTATAACCTTTGAATTCCTCACCTCTCTTTGAATCCATGAACTTCTCGCCTCTCTTCTAATCGATGAACTTTTCGCCTTCTCCTAATCTATAAACTTCTGGTCTCTTCTAAATTTCAAACCTCTCGCCTTTCCTAATCTAAAAACTCTTCACCTCTCTTCTAAACTGTAAACCTCTCTCGACTCCTAATCTATGAAGTCCTCTCCTCTCTTCTACACTATAAACCCCCTCATCTCCAAATCTATGACCCCACGACGGTTCAAAATCAAAGAAAAGAAAAAAATTCAACCCACCAAATCAATCGATAGTATCGAAAAGTTAACCAGAGGCGGTTTTTTGTGCTTTTGGCAACGATTCAATTAGAAAACTTCACTCGCTCGCTCGCACCGAAACCTCGATAAACAATTAGAAACATTAGTTATGAAGAGATTGACTATGAAAAGAAAGAAAAAAATTCACCGATGATGCACGTGTCTAAAATCATAATCGAGGCGGGAAACGTGTTCATTTGAAATTGGTGAAGGTAAGGGAGGGAAGTGGAGAGGAAATTGTTGTTGGTGTTATTGTTGTTGTTATTATTGTTGGTGGTGTCAGTCTCGTTGCAGAGACACCATCGTTGTTGTTGATATTGTTGTAGATGTCGTTGTTGTTTTTGTTGTTCTTGTTGTTGTAGTTGTCACCGTCAAAACGATTTCACCTACGACGACAAATGCGACACACGTTGTCGTTGAGCGTGAACTCGTTGGTTGGTGCCTCGGTTGATTGGTTGGTGTTTCTTCTTGTGGTTGTTGTTATTATTTGTCGTTGTTGTTTTTGTTGTTGTTTTTTTGTTGTTGTTGTTCTTTTAGGTGTTGTTGTTAATATTGTAGTTGTTGTTGTTATTATTTGTTGTTAAACGCACCCAATTCCAGCTTACGCTTGTGTCTATCAATTTAAGAGGCCAAACTTCACCATCAACAGCAGCAGCACCAGCAACCAAGGTGCGTGAGGTGCCAACCATTGATTGTTGTGGCTACTATTGTTGTTGTTGTTTTTTTTTGTTCCTCCTATTTTTGTTGTTGTTGCCATGTCTGCGTCTGTCTCGCCAACATACCTTTACGTACCGTATGGCATTAAAATATGATTATTATGCGTAATGCATGAAAATTTCTGTCGGCCATTGCCGCCTTTTTCTCTCTTCTCCTTCCTCGCACTCTTCACCCGCTTTTTTCCTACGTCTTTCAACTCTTTACCTTTTTCTCTTCCCTCCTCTCTTCCCTTCAGCCTTTCCTTTCCTCTGTCTCTTTCACTCCCTTCTTATGTCTCTCTTTCACTCTCTCCTCCTCCTTCTGCCTCTGTCTCTTTCTCCCTCCTCCTTCTCCGACTTTTTCTATTCCGTCGACAGGCGTATCGAGCTCAGACGACGTTAGTAGTTATTATTATTATTGTCGTTGTTCCTTTTGTTGTTGTCACCGTTTGGTGATATATTCTTTACTGTTTATACAAATGTTGCCAACGATAGCAACAACAAAATGAACAACAACAGCAACAACACCAATAATATATCTTATGAAGGTATGAATAATGCGCGTTGAATTGTTAAAATTTCAAAATAATAGAAAATATTGTCGGTTGATTGGTTTCTTAGGTTTGAATTGTCTGTTGTTGTAATTGTTGTTAATATGTTGTTGTTGTTAATATGCTGTTGTTGTTGTTAATATGTTGTTGTTGTTAGTGCATTATAGTTGTTGTTGTAAGTTTTTGTATAGTTTGTTGTTGTTAGTACATTGTAGTTGTTGTTATTGTTAATACATTTGTAGTTGATGTTGATTTTTTTAAATAAATACATTGTTGTTTTTATTTGATACATTATTACTGTTTCTCTTCTATGTTGTTGTTTCTATCAATGTTGTAGTTTCCCTTATGGTTGTTGCTTCTATATTATTGTCGTTGTCTCAGTTGCTTTTGACTGAATGCATGTCTTATTGATATCTTAAGTCATTCACCTCATTATTAGACGTTGACTTGGCATCAGAGTTAGTTGTAGTTTACGGTGTTGAACAATTTGTTGTTGTATTTAGTATTGTATCATGTTGTTGTACTTCATGTTATTGTACTTATTGTTGTTGTAATCATACATTCATTCGCTCTACACAATGGTAATTAATTATTCTGCTGTTGGCGTAGGCCTTTTGCCAATTATTTAGGTTCAGTTTTTATTTTCACCATCGCTATCGTGATTCGTTATGCTGTTTTTTCTATGTTACAGTCTACATCTACAGACATATTGAGGTGACTTTCTAAGTTCGTGGTAATTTTGATGCAAGCCATAGAAATCTAGAAATCTAAATAGAATATACAACAATATAGAAACCTTGAGGTATCTCTACATATACACCTTAATTTTAATTTTGCAAAAAAAATATTTCTTTGTATAAATACATTTTTATTAATTTCGTTAATGCATAATTTATATATTTTTTATCATATGTTTTTACAAAAGGATAACCCTTTGTTTTAAAAAATTAATGTTGTAATTTTTTCTTGTTTTATTCATATACGTATTTTTTTTAAATTGATATTTTTTTCGTACTTTGTGCCTTTATTATTGTTAGGTTTTTTCCATTCCTGAACAATTTTTATTTATTTTTTTAGATTAATGATTTTTTTCGAGTGTTTCTTTCCAATAGAAAATATTAAAATGAAAAATGATAGTTTCAATAATTTATTTCACTTCATACCGACTTCCGCTATTTTTCCTTTCCTCTATTATACATTTCTCCACTCTAAACTTTTCACCAATTTTCCCTACTTCCTCGATTACCTCCCTCCCCTCACAGTAGCCACCATTTATGTACAGTGAAGCCCCAGAGGTGGACCCAGAGGCAGGTGTCCATAAGTTGATCGCTTCCGAGTTATCGGTGAACGGTCGTAAAGCCGAATAAAGATTTTACGACCTTAAAAATGGACATCGCCCCCTGTTCACTCGCCATTAGTCACAAACTTGGTGGCAACAGTTATTTTCGATAATAAAAAGAAAAAATATTGAGGAAAAAGAATATAAAAAATAAAATATTAATAAAAAATTAAATACAAGAAGACTAAATAAAAAATGAAAGAAGATGAAATAATACAAAATAATAATATGAAAAAAAAAATTAAACCAAATGAAAAGCATGAAAGATAATATAAAAAAATAGAAACAAAATAATATATGAAAATATGAGAAATATAAAAAAAAAACTATTTAAAGAAAAACATATGAAAAAATATAATTGGCAAGACAAAAAACTAAGTAAAAAATGAAAACAATATGAAAAAAAATCGTGAAACATTTCCTAATTATTGATGAACAATTCCACCGTTACCACTACCATCAGCACAACAGTACCAATCGCAATAACAACAACAACATGAATAACAACAACCAACATCAACCCGTTGAACATTGGGAGCAGTTGAAGTGACCGATCGAGAAAGACGAGAAACTCAAACACGAATGCCACCACGTAAAACCAGGAGGAGTCGACTGAAATGTTGGGTGGTCAGAGGGGACGGCGTTAGCAGAGAGTTTGGGGACGGCTAAAAATGGCGGGTTTTGCATAGCGAGGTGTTTCCGATTCCGCATCGTATCAAGAGCTTAGCTTCAACAAAACAAAACCAATACCAATAACGATGGCAAAAAATGAGGTGAAGAAATAGGAAAAAGTAAAGAAAAGTCGACTAAAATCGAAACCACTGACCTGTGGCATCGTTGGCCATTTTTTGATCGAGTTGTTGTAATTGTTGGTGTGGTTGTTGTTATTATTGTAGTTGTTATAATATTATATGGTAGTTTTTGTTGTCATTTTACACTGTAAAAAGGTGTCAAGCTATTTTCATTTCTCCAACACTCCATTGATGGCAAACGCCAGTCGATTCACCACCCGAGGCGATTTGGTGGAAAACGATCATCATCATCTTCTTCTTCTTCATCAACATGGTAACTCATGGTTGTAGCCATCGTTGCATGATGATGTAGAGCTCAAGCATTGATGCATGTTAATTTCTAATGATGCAGCAGCGGATGGCGGATGATGATGAGGATTTTTTCATCTTTTTATTGGTAAATGGAGTCGTTATTTTTCTCTATGGAATTTAATTTTTTTTTGGTAAAAATTTGACTTTTTTTATAATATTTCTTGTTTTTGTTGTTACATTTTCAAGTTTCTCTTTGGTACGAAATTTCTTGTTTATCATGTTCATGTTTTTATTGGAATGCAATTTATTTTTGTATTCGTTGTAAATGTTTTTATTTTTACAGTTCATTTCCCATTATCTATTACAGATTTTATTTCCTGTTGCGATGTTTTTGCTTTCCATGATGTGCCGAGGAAAAACTTCTTAATTACTCTGGCTTTTCCCTAAATGGTGGAAGTAAGATAAATTACAGTGGGCTTAAAATAGGATTTATGCAATAAAGAGTTCATTAAATATTTTAATTTATTTATTTATATTCAAGAAGTTTAGAATTTTTATTATCTTAGTTTAAATTATTTTCAATTAAAATATATTAAAAAATTATTGAATAAATTAAATTTATAAAAATCAATTTTTTTTTCTGAAAATTTAAAATACTTTTGAAGAAAGAAATTTATTATTTAAAGGTCAGTGTTTATATTGTAATATAATTCATTTTACATGAAATTTAATGTGAGAGAGAAGAGAAATTTAATGGCGAGAATTGAAAAGCGATAGAATTAATAAATCCATAGAACTAAAAATGGAAGAAAAGTTAGCAATTCTTTCCACAGTCGTAAAACTAATGAAATGAATATCGTTCTACTCGATAAGACTGGTAAAAGAGAAATAAAAAATCACAATAAAATGAACTTTTAACTATGCATAAAATTTCAGTAGTAAAAACGTTCAACGTTCAATGAATTCTAATTGATCTTGTATTCTTTCCATTTGATGATGTGGAGATGGAATCGAAATTTTTATGTGTTTGGCAAACTATGGGGTATAAATCGAGATATTAATCAAAGAGATGGAAACAACAGCAAAGCAATTAAACAGCAAATAGTCTGGTGATAAACGATGCGAGGGAGTTGGTGGAGATGGTGGTGAAAGAGATTATGATAAGGAGGAGGCTATAATTAAGTTGGGATAGATCGTGACGAAGGCGATGAATAAGAAGGAGTCGATGGTGATAAAGATGAAGTCGTTGATTGACTATGGTAGACTTATTATAATATCATAAAGAATATGCGAAGAAGAACTTCATTGAATTGGAAAATTCTAAAAGATATTTCACATCATAGAAAGAGAAATAATATGAAAGAGAGTGATAGAGAAAAAGAGCGAGAGAGAAAAGAGCGAGAGCGAAAAATAGTGTCAGAGCGGAAGTGAATGTGTGCGAAGAGAGAGGTGGATGAAAAAGAAAGAGAAGTTGGATTGCGTTTGAATCATGCGAGATCAACCAGTTTTTATAGTCGATTCAGGTCCAGAGAAAGTGAAATTACTTTGGTCAGAACTGGTAAAAAATTTATTGGTTGAATTTTTTTTTTTTGTGTAGTTACCTTGTTGTTGTTGTTATTGGTAGTATTGATTGTTGTGTTGTTGTTGTTTTTATTGGTAGTATTGTTGTTATTGATGGTGGCGTTGTTTTTATTTCCTTTCATCTCCGAAGGTAGCAATTTAAATTAAAATTTCTTCAGGTGAATTTCATTGATGAAAAACTGTAACTCAAAATTTATGACTATAATTTGACATGCGGTGGTATCACACCCAGACGTAAACTGGTTACTACTCGTACAAAAACAACAATTACAATAACCAATACAACAACAAAAAACAATCATAGCAATAACAAAACCAATACAACAACAATAAACCAATAACAACCTGTATCATCACTTGTTATCAGAATCTTTCACTCTCACATGACGTCTTGGGAATTTCAATAAAGTAAAAGTTTTCACATTTTTGCATTTTATTATTGACGACGACGACGACGACGAGGAAGAGGAGAAGAATCTAGTTTTGGGCGAGGTCAGTTGATTTCTGGACAGACAGACAATTGGATATCGGGGTATTGAGGATAGGCAGAAGAACAATGGTTTCATTGATTGGATATATGAAAGGAATTCATGTGGGCTTTTTTTTACGATCGACCATCGATGAAAGAAGAATCTTTCGATGTGGAATTTGGTGTTAATACAGAGTAATAAAGTAGAGAAAGAAGAAAGATTAATCTTTTCTTTCTCTAGAGATGATCAGAAGCCCTTTAGAGAGATCAACTTTCAAGGATTTTGGATAATAATCTCAATAGAATATGAATATATTGAATAGGATTGAATTAGGTTGATCTCTTATTAAATAAAACTTCTGGACATAACGACTTTACTTTCTAAAGATGAGCCAAAGCTCAATCAGAAGCTTTCTTCAACTCTATTCCACGATCCAGTGATCTTTATAAATGTTTGTTCCGCCTTCTTGACTATGAAATCATTACCGATTTCATTTACCAGGCGAAATATATCAAGTAAAATACAGTGAAAACTCACGGAGAGAATATAATTAATTGATGTTTAACTAGTGGCGGAGAGATCATCTCGTTCACGCCGAACTCGGGGCTCTTCTACAACCAAAGGGATGGTGAAAAAGAGGTATTGAGAAGGAGAGCGAAAGAGGGAGAAAGAAGTCTGTAGAAATATGAATGAAGTATAATTGATGGCGTTGCCACTCGATTCCCATCGATCGATCGTTGTACATAATTTGTTATTATTATTGTATTTCGCTCTCACAGTACGAAGACGGCGGCGGCGTGATCTTGAACTTTATCCGCTGCGAGGTGGAGAGAAAGTTTAAAATTTTTCCTCCCTGCTCCTCTTTCGTTAACTCAATTAAGTTAATAAATTTGATTATTATTTCTTTTTTAAGTACTTTTTTTGAAGTCATTTTTGAAGTACATTTTTTTAAGTCGATTTGTAGAAGTCATTTCTTCTTTTGTTTTTTCCCGCAATATTTATGAATGAATTTTAGTAAAAGTATTGGAAGCCCGATATCGTTCGGTACCGAGTGATGATGGTTATGATGATGGTTGGAAATTGAATGGAATGGTTTGCGATCGAAATCGGGATCGTTTTTTATCAATCTTCGAGTTGTTGTTATTGTTATTAATTATAATCGGTTTAAATAAAAAGCTTTGGTTTCTTCGATCGTGGTATATTGTTGTTATTGATTGTTGTTGTAACTGATGGTTGTTGTTGTTATTATTATTGATAGTTGTTATTGTTGTTATTGATGATTGTTGGTATAATTTTTGTTGTTTCTCCACTCTCTGATGTTTATGACATTTTGGAATCATGAATGACAGGTGAGTTGAAATTTTCTTGTTCTTCTTCTGTCTCCTTCTACCTCCTTCTTCCGCCCTCTTCCTTCTTCTACCTCATTCTCCTTCTTGTTTATTTTTACTTTCTCGTCTCTTCTCATGTTATTTGTGGTTTAGTCAGAGTTTTTTTGGTATGGTCAATGTTAAGCAGTCCAACACGATCATATTACGAGATAGGTCTTCTGCTTCGGTCAAAGAGGAGACCGTAAAGAGATTTATCGATTCGGGTCAGAACATTATTTGGGTTAGATGACCAAGACCAAACAGGAGAAAAAGATGATGATTTAGTCTATTATTTTAAGTTCTTACAAGAGCTTATAATAAGCTAAGTAGAGAATGGAAAGGTTTCTCGTGATTAGGGGGAGTGAAAATTGATTTGAAAGGTTGGTTTTTTTTTTGAGAAATTTTCACCTCCCAAGAAGAACGGAGAATACACCTAAAAATTTTTAGGCTTCTATAAGAAAGAAATCCACCACCTGAAGCCTAGAATTCTTGAAAAATTCAACAGAATTTTTTCTAAAACTTCAACAACAAGATATACCCTGAGGCAGATCGTTAAATAAACTAACATTTAACAACCCCGCACTCTCTAAACAACCCCTACCATCCTTTGTCCACCATAAAAGCTACCCACCGATGATTGATAACATCGGTTTGAAACTTCTCGACGATATCTCGAAAACCCGATCAACTCAACAATAGTCCTAAACCATTATGTGCCTAACATTGTTTGCTGAAATCATTTGGCTGCCGTTCAAAGTTGTTCGAGTCATTGGTTAATCATGCTGATCTCACGGATTAGCCAACAACATAAGCAACCGAATCCCCGACTGGAGTTACTAATGATCTATGAGCCAAAAAAATAAAAAAAAAACATAGAAACAAAAATAACAATACCAACAAAAATAACAAGAACAATAACAACTACAATAGGCAATGAAAACAATTTACGTTCAACCCAAGATCAATCAGCGTTCAATGAACGGTGGAAGCTTTTGACTTTTATTTCAATTCGGTTTCCAGTTGAATTCCATTTGGATTCGGAACTCGTTTAAACTTTGATTTGAAATTGATTTTGAAAATAATTGCTATTTTTATATCAAATGTTAGTATCAGATTTATTTATCGAATTTTTGTAAATTGTTCTTTTTTTGCACATTGTTTTTTTTTATTCTAAATCTTTAATTCGATTAATATGTTAATTCTCGATACTAAAGAGTTTTTATTATGTTTTAAAAATCTTTTTTATGTCTTGAATTAAAAGTTAATTATGTTATGAACAATTAAGTGTCAATAATAATATCAAATAAATTGTTAATTTATGATCATTTATGTACCAAAAACTTATATTTGTTGTGCATAAACGGATACTACAATTAAACATAGATTCAAATATGATTACTTAAATTAAATACTTTAACGTCAAAATTAATAATATAAATTATACATGAGTAATTAAATTAAATAATAAAATAAATAAAACTATTTAAATATCAAAATAAAGACAAAAATTAAACATATAAAATAAAAAAAACATTATATAAATTAAATGTACAATTTTTTAAATAAAACATATTTAAAACATTTTATTTCAAGACATTTTTTTTAATAACTGTTCAACACTTAACTTTTTAAAACCTATCCATAGATCTCACGTTTTCTCAACTCAGCAACCGTTTCTGAGGAACCTTCCACCGAGGTCAGAGGCCTCCTTCATTACCTTGGGTCGAACGTCTGCCACAAGGTCACGGAGTCATTTAAACTGAACCCGAGCTTGTTTTCTGCATATGACTTTTTTGTATAGTTGGGCTTTGTTTTTCTTGTAGGGTTATATTTACAATGTTCTATCTCTTTAATTTTTGTCTCTTTTTTACCCCATCTTCCTCTAACATTGTACCCTTGGCCAACGTGTTAATTAGGCTCCAGACATGGCCCACGGCACAGGTTCCTCGAGTTGTATACTCGTGTTATTAAAATGTCACAGTACAACACGTTCTTCTCCGATTCTTCTACTTCTCTCGTTACTCCTATCCTTCTCTAGTTGTTTTTAGTTAGGAGTTTCAGTTGTTGTTTGTTTTCAGTTGTTGTTCTCGTTCGATTGTTGGTTTAATTTAATGTCTGTAGACATTGTTGTTGTTTTGTTTGGAAGATGCCGCCAGGTTCTGGGTTCAGGTTGACATCTCGTCTGGAGTGGAGAAGGTGGAGGAGGATGCCATGGGTTGGAGTTTCGTCTAGTCTTTAATGGAGTTGTTGTAGTTGTTATAATTGTTGTTGTTCTTATGGTAGTTCTCTCTAAGAAGTTGTTTGAATTCCGATAACAGTTTCGTTCTTTGTACAGAGTGTTTGTTTGGCACGTGTGGACCAATGTTAATGTTGTTCCCGTTTGTCGCTGATGTCTCCATTTGTTTGTGTTGTCTTTTCCTTCTTCTTCCACGTCTCTTTCTCCTTCGTCTTCTTCTTCATCTTGTCTTCCTCGCGTGCTGACATTTGTTCCTGGAAAACAACCAAACAATGGATCTTCTTTAACGAGAATCTTTCACCATCTGAAGTGTGATTGAAATTTATAATGCTAGTATAAACAAAAATGATTTAGTTTAAACAGTAAAAATTCTAATTTGTATATTAAAAATTTTAATCTATGTAAATATTTTGTTAACATACTCACCTATATTTTATAAGATTAAGAACCAGATAATTTATTATTTTTTATTAAAATTTTTAAGAAATTTAAATTCAAGTTTTTTGATCATTTTTAACAATTTATTTTTTTACTTAAATTTATAATTATGAATTAGATTTTTAAATCAGAATCAGTTAATTATATAATTTTTTTATGATAGAAATGCAATTTACAACAGAAATTAAAACAATTTGTTTCACAGAAAAAATATATCAATTACTTTTAGAATGGAAAACCAACTACCGTTGTTGACCGATTTTTTCGTTCATTATAAAAAATAAATTCTCTGTCATTTCTACTAATTGTTTTCCGTAGAATTTTCTCATTTGTATAACAAATGATTGTATTTATTTTCGCCATATGGTAGTTTGGATTTTGTAATTGGTCATGTTTTTGTAATGGTGAATGTTATTGTAATTGGGAATGTTGTTGTAAAAATTGTTGTAATTTACCAAGTTGCTTTACGAGCTGAATTTGTGGTTCCTGTTCTTTATCCACACTTGTCTACTTTTGGCTTCTGCTGCCACTGTCTCTGCCTCAGTCGTCGATGTCGATGTCGCTGCCGCAGCCGACGTCACAGCTGCCGTCAGACAGACATTAGACACTCGCTGTGTTGCAAGGAAATCATGCAACATTTTCTTATTGTTTTTCTGTTTGTGATTTTTCAAAGTTTTTATTATTTTCAAATTTTCATATTTCGTTGGAAATACATTTGACTTCAAATTGTTTTTGTTTTTCTTGTAGTTGTGTTGTATTTTTGTTATTGTTTTTCTTTGTTGTTGTAATTGTTTTTCTTTGTTGTTGTTGTAATTTGTGTTGTTGCTGTTGTACCACGCTGCGAGCGCGCTCTGCTCACAATCGACAAAACTTTCTCCACGATCGACACCAGCGTCGTTCGTTTCTGAACCTGACGATCGCCGTTCGCTGCAGTAGCTTCTGGTGTGGCGGTAGCAATAACAACAACAACAACTCTAACTACAATAACAACACCACCTCCACCAACAACAACATCACCTCCATCACCACAACAGCAACAAGAAAAAATGACGTCGGCGGCAATTGTTTCACATGCTGCGCCATCATCAGTCGCAAAGACTTTTCGTTTCAGGTGGTTTTCAGTGGTGATCAACGATCAAGAGAGGGGGCGGTCTACGGAGGGGGCGTGACGTCGGGTCGATTCGGTCGCTGCGGGGCGGGGGCGGCGTCGGCGTCGTTGGCTGCCGGTCGTTGATTATTTGTTTGGTGTTGTTTTTATTATTGTTGTTCTCGTTAATTTTTTCTTTTTTTTGTTTGATATTCTTTTAGTTTTCGGTAATCGTTTTATTTTTTGTTGTTAGTATTTTTTAAATATTTTTTATTTTATTTTTTATTTTTATTAAATATTATATTAAATTATATAGTAGAAAATATTATAAAAATAATATTTTAAAATCACCATAAGAACAAATACAAAAATGTTCCCATAAAAAAATAGAATAAAAAATAATTACATTTTTAAAATTGTTTATTAAAAAAGACAATTATAGTTAAACAAAAATAAATTAAAAAAATTACAGTTTTAATTTTTTTTAAATACTTTTTGTCTTTTTATATAAATAATGAAAATAAAAATAAATAAATTGTAAATCAAATTATAATAATTTTTGTAAATACATTTTCATTATTTTTTTTTTGTTATATTAAAAAAGTTATTTATATAAAAAGAAAAAATTGTCGCCTTGTCTTACAAATTTAATTCATATTATTATTTTAATTAATTTTAATATCAGAGAAAATACTTTTTACAAAAATAAATATCCATCCATCCTCCTCTAAACGTGCCCCGTGAGAACTCTCTCTTTCACTCTCTTTCTCTTTTGTTCCGGCAGCACCTCCACCACCATCACGACGGGACCGATATAATTAGACGCCTTTTGAGGGTGCCGCCTCCGCCCTGCCGCCATCGGCTTCGGCGGGAAGTCGCTGCAAGTGTTGCCAACGGCATGCAAAGTGCAGCACGATATTTTATTTACATTTTGTGGCATGATTTTGTTGTTGTTGTTTGTTGTTATTGGAGTAAATTTTGTTGTTATTGGAGTAAATTTTTTTGTTATTGGAGTTATTTTTGTTGTGATTGGAGTAAATTTTATTGTTGTTTGAGTTATTTTTGTTATTGGAGTTATTTTGTTTTTTCTGTTGGAGTTACTTTGGTTAGTTTTTTTATTGTTGTTATTAGATTCACTATTGTTATTGTAGTTTTTTGTTGTTGTTGTTGTTGTACCTATTTTTGTTATTGTGTCTATTGTTATTATTGGAGTTATTATTTTTTTTCCTCAATGATGTCTACAAAAATTATTTTGCTCACGGTTCACTTTTCATTTCGCCCCCGACACGAGACCGAGCACCCGATGCTTAAATTTTCATCGTCGTCTGGTCTATCTATCTATATCTCTGTCTCGCTCTATCATCATGGTGGGGTGTTGTGAGGAAAGCCTTTGGAAAGTTCCAATTTAAAGAGATCCATTTTCATGTCTGACGCTGTTCTGAGTCGACGCTGTTTGAGTCGAAAAATGTTGCGCATGCGCAATCGCTTTGGTTTCGGTTTGTTGTCATTGCAGTGTCATTTGCTGTTGTTGTTATTTTGCTCTGGTTATTGTTTGTTTTACCTTATATTTTTGTTACATTTATTTTTGCATTTTCAATTTTTCTATTTCCATTTTTCTTATATTTATTTTTTTTATTTTTGTTTTTCCTTATTTTAAAAGTAATTTCGTCTTTTATCATTATAATTTTTAATTTTTTTAATTTGTATTTATAAATTTTCCGTTTGCCTTTGTTTTTGTTTTTAAAATTTTGCTCTTTTCATTATATATCTGAATTATTGTTGTTTAAATTTTTGTAGTTTATCATTTTTTATTTTAAGATTTTTTAAATTAAAATTTGCAAAACCTAACCTTCTTATTATCTATGATAAAATGCTTGTAGTTTTTAATTAAGTGATCAATTTTTTATTTCATGAATTATATATTATTTCTTAAAATCGTATGATTAAATTTTATATTTTTTTTAGTTAAAATTTTTAAAGTTTATTCAAATAATGCTGTTCTTATTTTTTACTTGTTATACTTAAATTAAAATTTATTTCGTTTAATTTAATTTTAGCTTCGTTAAATTTAGCAATTTTGATTTTTTGGTTTCTTGTTGTTTTAGTTCATTGTTTTAATTTAATTTGTTTTTTTAAGTTTAATTTTTGTTGTTACACTTTTTTGCTTATTTTTTTCAATTTCTGTTGCTTCAATTGTTGTTTTTTTGCTTGATTTGCATGGAGATTCGCTTCATTGCATCCCGTCTGTTGTTGGTCATTGTTCTCTTTCAAAGTTGCAGCTGCCTTCGCGAGATGGTGTAAAAAGTAAGTTTCCTCTTTATTTGCTTTCAATTGTTGTTGTTATACAACTACTACTTTGTGTTATTGTTGTATTACATTGAATTGTTGCTATAGTAGTAGTTGTTGTAGTTAAAGTTTTTGTTGTAACTTAACTTTTCTGTTATTGTCGTTAATGTAGTTAATCTTGTTGTTGTTATTTTTTGGGTGGGTCTCTCATTTCTGTTTCGGCAAAGGAAAGCAGGTAAATCGATCAAAGCGCCCGAAGTTTTGTCCAGCCAGCGGGCTTCGGACACCCTACAGGCGGCAAGTGGTGAATTTTCTCATCTAACATTATATCCCCGAAGGATTTTTCTTTCTAATTATAAAACTTCTATTCTAATTTAAGGGATTAATTTTTCTTAAATAAATATTTGATATATATGAAAATTATTCAATACTTTTCTGATTCTGATTACATTAAAAATTTAAAAGTAATTATTAAAAATTTAACAAATTCATTTTAAACCTAAATTTATTAAATTTTTATAATAAATTCTTAATTGGTTAAAATACATATTTGTTCCTTTAAAAATTTTGAGGAAACTTTGTAAAACTATTCGACTATTCCTGTGATTGTAGCTCCTTTTTCGATCACTAAGGTTGGTCTCTTTCTTTGTGTCTCTCTCTCTCTCTCTCTGCCCAAACACACTTGCTCCTTCACTCCCGAACTATATTCAAAATTATAGCTTTGCAATTTAATCGCTCAACTTCACATGTTCCCCAGGAGTATATTGTGTGCATATGAGCGATCGGGTGATCGGGTGAACATGCAATGATTCACGATCACGTGGAAACATGTGGAAAATAAGGGCACTTAAAACAAAAACAAAAAACCAAGACGATCAGAGCCAAACCCAACATTTGCCTTCGAGAAATGCTCGAGTTTACTTTCACTTTCTTCTTCTGGGTTTCTTCGTGGTTTCGTGAGGCGGGAAAATGATATGCCTTCTCACTCTATCACTATCTGACTCCCTCTAGCTCCATCGCGCTCTAGCTCCATCTCCTTCTAGATCCATCTCCCTCTAGCTCCATCTATCTCTTTCTCACTCTTCTCGATTTTTCTTTCTCTTTCGTGTGCGACTCGTGTGGTTCAATTTAAAATTGCTAAATTATGTTTCATGCGAGTTTGAAAGAATTTTGATGAAGTTGAAGTATTTTTTTGAAGTCGTTTTTGTTGGGATTGTTTTATTTTTGTTGTTAAAATTTTGTAGTTTAGTCTTGATTGTTGTTGTGTGGATTTTGTTTTTGTATTATTGCTTCTTGTTGTTTGATTTGATTTTTTTATGTTTTGTTTTTGTTTGGTTTTTTGTTGCATTATTGGTTTTTTATTGTTGTTATAGTTTTGATAGCCGTTTTTATGGCCCCAATGCTAATAACTTGATTATACTTTCCAAATTGTAGCCTCTTGGCTGATATTCCGTTTCCTGAATACCCATTCGATTCTCTCATCAAGGAATTTTTACATCGAATTTCATACATACATACATTTTTTTTGAAAGAAATAGGACGGTGGTAATTTATTAATTTTTGTCAATATCTTTTTTTTTATTTATTTAGATACATATATTGAAGGGTTTTTTTAATGTAATTTTTTTCTTCCTAATTAATTCATTTAAATTTTTTTACAATTTTATACAAAATAAATTATTATTTTCTTTATTTTTTATACCCTAATTTTGTTAAGAAATAATGTTTTTTTAATAAAATGTTGATCAATTTCTCTACTTTATGTAGAAAGATTCAATTTAGAATTTACAATTGTTAGATTTAGATTACATTTAGATAGATTACATAAGTATAATATTAACGAAAATAATGTATTATAATAATAAATTATCAATTTTTGAGTAAAGAATTTATACATTATTAGAAAAATTTAATTTAATTTTTTTTTAGTTATTCTTTTTAGTTGTTATTCAAAATAATAGATTAGTTTTCGTTTTTTTTTCTAGTTATTAAGAACAAAATTTTATTTTTGTTATATATTAATGCATTTATCAGTATTTACGTTAATTTTTAATTTCATTCAAATAATTTTATAAAATTTTGGTATAAAATTTCATTATTGAATTCCTTATTTTTTCCTTCTGTTTGTATCAAAATCTATATTTCCGCAAATTCCTGTTTCTCAATTTTCTTCTCAATCCTCCAATCAGTCATAAAAGAGTGAAACATAATACATTTTTCTATCTCTCTCTTTTCTCTCTTTCTATTTATCAATATCACTTCCTTTCTCTGCAGTTACGTTCGTCTACGCCTCATGTGGAGTTGAGACGAGTTTTTTCGAGGATTTCCCCCAGACAAATAAAAACGATGATTTGTATTTGGAAAACGGTTTGAAATCACGGACCTGACCGGACAAGACCGGACGGGAAGAGGTTGCCATCGAAAACAAGGATAGAAAAAACAACAAAATCAAAACAACTAAAATCATAGGAACAACAACAATCACAGGAACAACAACAATCATAGGAACAACAATAATGAAAACAACATCATACAAACAACCATCACAACAATCATACAACAAAAACATAGTGATAAAACAATAACAAAAAATTGTCCACCAGACACTTGAGCGACGGAGTCAGAAGATCGTAAAAAGCAACGAGTTGTCGCCCGCTGATGCAGTGTCAACAACCGAAAACGAGGCAACAACTGGGAGACAAAACCAGCAACAACAAGGAGACAAAGGCAACAAAAGTATCAAGGAGACAAAAACAACAAGGAGAAAAAAAATAACTAGCAGACAAAAAGGAGTCAAACGACAACAACAACAACAACTTCTCGGCCAGATTTCACATATACGTTGGCAACGCGAGTCTACGCGATAAACGTTGCCAAAAAAGCTGGCAACATATCTGTCTGTTTGTCTGGTTAACTCAGCTTCCTGCCGTTGCACATGCGCAGAGAGGAATGTGAGAAAATAACACAAAAATAACAGACAATACAACTACAACTAAAATAACAACAACAAAAACATCACCTACAATAACAACAACAACATGAGCGACAATAACAACAATAACAACTACAAACACCACAAAAATATTCACAAAAATATCACCAGCAAAAGATCAATAAAAAATAAAAAAAATATCAACTAAAACTAACAACAATTTATTTTACAATAACAACATCAATGACACTAGAAACAACAAAAACATCAGAACAACAACGTCAACAATTTGTTGTTGTTTTTTGCCAACAAGGTCCAGCCACCTGCACGGCGTTGCCACCGCCACCGTCGATGGTTGCATGTGGCACCAATAACAACAACAACAACATTGGTGCAGCCAACGAAAATAGGTAAAACAACAACAACAAGATGGCCAACAATAACAACAAAATGTCCAACGTTCGAAGACCTTTCTTTAAACGTGAAAGTGAAATTTTCGTATCTATTTTTGTGGGCAATGGTTTTCTTTTTTGCATTTGTTGTAGTTTTTGCTGTTTTTGGTAGTCAATTTTTTTGGCGCAATTGTGTTTTCTTTTTGGTGTAGTTTTGTTGTTTTTAATTTTTTTGATATTGCAGTATTTTGGTTTTGTTCCATTTTTGTTATAATTTTTTGCATTTTTGTTGTAATGTATAATTCTTCTTGTTGTTGTAATTTTTATAATTTATTGTATTTTGCTATCTTTTGTTTGTTTTATTTTTAATTTCTCTTGTTTTAAATGTTACTGTTTTTATATTTTGTTTCTAAAATGTTCCTTAATAATGTTTTTTTGCTCTTAAATTTTATTGATTTTACTCTTTCTTTGTTTCCTATTGTTTATATATTTTCGAATTTCCTCCTATTTCTTGTTCATCGATTTTACATATTTTTATTCAATTATTTGCTGTCTCTTTACATTGATTTTCCAGCTTTTTCATTTTCTTTGAATTTCCTTCTGTTTTTTTACTTCGATATTTTCCAGCACTTTTTATTTAACGATTTTTTGATCATTTTCATCGATTTTGTGTTCAATTTTTTTTTTTTTTATTGTTGTTTTCAATTTTCATCTTTGGATTTTCATGTTTTTCTTCCTTCCTTCCTGACCATGTGCGCCAAAGGCCGATGGTTTCCTGTGGACCGGACCCGGAACGATCGAAGGAAGCATCGATCGAAGCGTGAAAATCAGCGAAAAGTAAAATAACAAAAACCGTTAAACTGTTACCAAGTTTTGAGAGGTTTTTGTTACTTTATTACTATTTTCTTCACTCCTTTTTTACACTTTTCTCAATTTACACTTTTTGTTTCAATGTTTCTTTGACTTTTTTATTTATGTTTTTTCTTGTCTTTACTTTTTTGTTTTATTTCACTTTATTCTCCTTCCTTTGTTATCAATAAAACACTGACCAATCATCATCAACATTGTTTTTCAATTATTATTTATTACCTTTTGTGATGATGCCATTTCACTACTTTTTCCCACATTTCTCTTTTACCGCTTATTTAACTACATTGTTACTTTTTTACGTTTTTTTTTATTATTTTTGTGCGGAATTTAATTCTCCAATAAGTTTCCTCCTAATAATTAATTCTTAGATTTGTTTTAAGAAATTAGTTCTTAATTTCAATTAAAACAAATTATTCAAAATTATGTTCCTCTCTTCTTCATTTAAATTTTCCTCTCCTTTCACTCCTTTTTTCTTATACGATTTTTACTCCTTTTTCAATATCCGATTTTTACTCCTTTTTCAATATCCGATATTGACTTCATTTGAATTTTTTCTACTACTACTACTACTTTTTTTTTAGGCGATCTCGGTTTCCGCTTTTCTCCATTGGAAAGTGAATGCCTTTGGACGGGTTGACGTGCCGCGAGCCTCGCCAACGTTGTCGTCATCGTTGTCGTCATCGTCGTCGTCATCGCCACCGTCGGTCGTCGCGAAATTTCGTCCGAATCGAGCCCGCAGCACTCGCCGAACGGCGGCTAATTTCGCGTCAGGCAAGCGCGAGCCCGGTTAAGAGCGGGTTTTTGGCCTCTTCGCTCGAGTGCGACGTCGTCGCCCGGCTTCGTCGACGCCTGGCACGTACCAGGGCTCTCCGCCTACCGCATTCCCAGTTGGCAATGGGTGAGAAAGAGAGAGATGAGCGGAGAAAGAGAGAAAGAGAGAAAGAGAGGGGGTGAAACCAGGAACAAACTTTCTGTCTCGCTTTGGTTGCTTTGATTTTCTGACAATTGTTTTTTAAACGCCTTTGATTTCATCCGTGGGCTGACATGGGTTGTAAATTAATTAATTACTTTCGATCGAGGTGATTGCACTTGAGTCGATGGAGGAGGAGATCAGGGTTTGGAGTGATGCAGATGGAAAGGGAGAGAAAAGGAGAGGGTGGGATGACGAGTTTAAAGACCTTTTAATGAACGGTATTTGGAGAAAATTGACAGGATCGTAATGGACTATGAAACATGAAGATCTTGGTCTGGGAAAATTATTAAAAGTTAGAAAAATTACCTTTATGAAAAATAAGGCACTGAAATCAAATGTGAACTTTACTAAACGATGTTTTTATATTTAATTTAATTTTATTTAAATTTCAATACAAAAATATTAGTCGAGTATTTTTATTTTTATATTTATTTTTTTCATATTTCTTTTTAATTGGACCTTCAGGCATATTGAATGAATTATATTTTAAAATTTTATATTTTCCAATCCTACTGTAGATTATTTCATTTGTTTTTTCTGAATTTGTATAAATTTTTCTATATTTCTATGTCATTCTACTAACTGTCTAACCTCTCGGTACCATCTACCTATGACACAGATTCCACAGTCTTCATTACAGTTGATTACTTCACGACCAACTACCGTATCTTGTGATTTCATAATACCAAACAAAAATATATGCAACTGTCTATCCAACTGTCTCTACAATAGTCTGTCCAAAAGTCAGTCCAGTAGTCTGTCCAATAGTCTGCCCAATAGTCTGTCCAATAGTCAGTCCAGTAGTTTGTTCAATAGTTAGTTCAGTAGTCTATCCAATTGTCTGTAGAAATAGTCTGTCCATTAGTTTATCCATCGTTTTGACCCAACGATGAACAGTTTGCCAATGCCGTTTGTCCGTGTGATGATCTGTTTTACCGTTTTACCATGATCAGGCCGCTTATTCGCAAAACAATATGTCCATAACTTCACTGATCTAACCGTCTGTCTCTTCAAAGATCCATTCGTCTGTCGTCCCTTCATCGAACTTCATCTTCGACGAACTCTATTCGTCCAACTGTCGATTCATTCAGTGATCTGTTTGTCTGTCCGTCTGTCCATTGTCTGTCGATCTATTGAACGTGGTAATCGTTTTACATGAAGAGAGCGAATTATTGCAAAAGCAATAGTAGAAGCACCAACTACAACAACGGATGTATAAACAACAACATTGCATTATATCAACAACAACATTATATTATATCAACAACAATAATGAGAGCATGAACAACTACAATAATACTATAAACAAAAACAACAACAATACTATAAATAACAACAACAATACTATAAACAACAACAACAATAAGAGTTTGTCCAACTACAACATCAACAACAATATCACCAACAAATCGCAAAAGCAACAGAGTTGCATTGTTTGATATCATGTTGTTATTGTTGTTACTGTTGCTATGTTATTGTTGTTGTTAATGTGTTATCTTTGTTGTTGTTATTACTGCTATTATTACCAGATTCATGTTGCTGCAATCGCCGGCTTCAGGTTTTTTTTCTTTGCTTTTTTTTATTGATACTTTATTAATGATTACAAAATGGCAATTACGATCTTTGCGCCGATCTTTAAGCATTTTGACACTTTACCTGTCATGTTCGTCGGCTCATCGGCTGGCATGTATTTTTATCTCCTTCTCTCTCGCTTTTCATATCTTCCTCTCTCTCTCTACTTAATACAACTCGGAATTGTTTCTCTTCCTCTCTTCCTGATTTTTTCACCTTGTGTCTCTTTTGACCACTCGATTCGATCGCTTGTTTCCTCTGTCCGATTACGCCATTTGATTTCCGTACCCTTTTCCTTTAGTCGGAGCATTTTTTGCTAATGATATTACTATTTTTTTTTATTTTTGTACTATTTTCTTATTTCTGTCTCTATTTTCTCATTATTGTTGTTATTCTTTCATTGCAATTCTCCCATTGTTATTGCAAATCTTTGTGTTTTTACTATTCTCTCAATGTTGTTATTATTTTTCGTTGTTGTTGCATATTCTCTCATTGTTGTTAATATTTTTTCATTGTTGTTGCATATTCTCTCACTGTTGTTGCTATTTTTTTTAATGTCCACTTAAACCTCGGTGGGGTCCGCCTGTGGTTTTAACTCCCCTGTGAAATCGATACACATCCCATTAAAGTTGTTAAATCTACTAAATTATGAGTTGTCCCCGAAAAGGCTTGGCCAATGTGGCCATAGAAAGGGGTTTTAAAGGCGTGTTAATTGGATTTTCGACACTCTATATAAATATTTTTCTGTAATGATCGTCATTGATTTGATTCTGAGCGGAGTTTTTTTTTTAAATAAGGAATGGAGTTTTGGAGAATTTTAACAAAAAAATGAGATCCAACAATATATAAACAACAAATTAAAATAAAATTCGTATAATAATAAAAAACTAATCAACAATTTTTTGAATTCATTTTATATGTAAATATTGTAATATCTATAAAGGATTTAAAAAATATATGATTCTTTAGAAAATATGCGGGTGGAATAAATTAAAAACCAAATAAATAATAATTAAATTAAAATAAAAAAATATATATAAACAAAAATATTAATATACTGTATAATATGCTACTCAATCATTTAAAAATAATAATAATGGTAAAAAAAATTAAAAAAATAATTGATTAAAAAAATAAAATGATAAAATAAAAATATTTTAAATACAATATAATTATATAATTGAATAATCAGAAATTTCATATAAAAAAAGTAATTTTTTAATACAAATATATAATAATTAAATATAAAATTGCAAAATAAATAATTATTCAAATAAATCGAGGATCTCCAAATTGAGGATAAAAACCTACCATATCGAATAATCTTCCAATTTGTCCTCAATGCTCAACAATTTTTCACATTCTCCATCAACCTTCCATTGTCAAGAGACTTCTTCAACCTCCTTTCCACTAATATCCATATATGGTGGCTCCCTTAACCTACATTCACCGTGTCCAAAGTCTTCAATGGGTCACCTCGTTCGGTGTTTTGAAAAGTATTTGACACCACAATAAAAACCCTGGAATGCATAGGGTTCATAATGTGGCTCCCTCAGACGATGCGCCTCCCAATAACGAAAGGTTACCACGAACCGTGGAAGCCTTTTGTGAACGGACGGACGGACAGATGGACAGACTGGTGGACATAAAAAATAAACATTATCTACAAATGAAATTTGTTCGAATGTATTTTAGTAGTAGTCATAGTTCTTGTTGTTGTCATAGGTTGTTTTTTTTATTGTAGTTCTCCTCATGGTTGTTACTATTGTAGTTATTGCATGTTGGGCTTCTTCTTTTCTCTCTCTCTCTCTCTCTCTCCTATTTCTTCAAATTTTCCACTTCATCCTCTTTAGACGATGCTCATTCAAATGTCAACAAAGTCACGAGCGCCATGCGCCACATTTTTGTGATTATTATTTGTTTGTTTCGAGCTATTTGTTGCAGTTGTTGTAACGATGTTCCAAACATTATGCACACAAAAACAACAACAACAAGATAACAGCCATCCCAATAACAACATTGAAAGCAAGCCACACAGTAGTTGCATCGAAAACCAGTGTCGCGTGTGTTTAACACGGTTTCGATATGTTGGTCGACTGGTGGCTTCTTCTTCTTCTTCTACTTCTCCTCTTGCTTCTGGGTTCTCTCATGTCTCTGCACTATCATACATATCTATGGAAAAGAGATCACAGAGCCGAAGATAATCAGTTTTGTAGAAATCGTCTTCCTAAAACCGAGTTTTAGTAATTTTGATGGGTGCGGCAGTTACATTTTACGAGATAACATTTCTATTCCGTGAGTACTATTCAGAGATTTTCTAAAATTTCTTAATTAATCTTCAAAAATCAGCCTAACTTTAACTGAGTTGAAAAGTAAAGTAAGAAAAGTATAATAAAAGTGTAAAATCTTCAAATTTTTGACGATTTATGACACAAGTTTTCGCTAATCAATATCTTTGGAAATAACCTCGAAGGGACGTTAAATTCAGGAATGTCTGGGAAGGCCCTGCAGCATGAAGTCGTCAACGTTGTACCGCAAAATGAAAGGGAAGAGAACGACGATTTTTTTTGTTTTTGTTTGTTTGCTAGAACTGAAGAAATTTGAATTTCTAAATGTTCGTTAAAAAAATCTTTTCAACAAGATTTACGGTTTTTTATTTTTGAAAAATTAGCTTTTTATTTAAATTTCCTTTTTTATTACTTTATAGTTACTTCCTTCTTCTTTTCGTGAAAATATTTATTTCATTCTTTTTTTTTTCTTCTTCTGGTAAAAATTAATTTTTCTTTTATTTTTCTTCTTTTGGTGAATACATTTATACTTCTCTTTTTGCCTTTTGGTGAAAATATTAATTCTTTCATCTATTTTTTTGTTTTTTGAAATAGTTATTTCTTCTATTTATCTTCTTTTGGTGAAAATATTTTTTTGTTATTCTATTTTTGCTCTTGGTGAAAATATTTAAATATTTGTTTCTAACTTCTTATACCTTTTGTTTTAGTCTATTTTTTTTTTTTTGGTCTTCTGAAAATAGCAAATAATTTGTGTTTCTCTTTTTGACAAATCGCTTTTTCTTCGTTTTGCCTTTTGAAGAATGAACCTATGCCTTAACGTGCTATTTATTACATTTACCTTGCGGTCATTCGTACAATTATTGGAGTCTTTCGCCTTTTTATGTTTTTGTGTAAACTTCTTTTCTGCGATTCGGAAACTGTCAGCGTTGCTGGCCATAAATCATTTCGACACTTTAATAGTTTCTCTGGCGATCTGGCAGGAGAAGCCTTCGTATGCTTTGGCTGTCTGTCCGTCTATCTGTCTGTCCATCTGTCCGTCCGACGGGACGGGGAGCGAAATTCAGAACAAATTGAAATTAATTGGCGCGGAGAAGCGGGGTGAAACAGTGTTTCAGTGGGCTCAAGAAAAGACAATAAAAATGTTTTTTACAAAAGGGAAATTATAAATTGTAAATGCAATAAAAAATATGAACTTTGTAAGAGAAATAATAATTTATACATGAAATTAAATTATTTTAACTGTAAAAGGAATTAAACAACTTAAATGGATTATATTTGAAAATATAAATTTAATTAAAATAGAATAGAAATATTTTTAAAATTTGATATAATAAAAAAATATTAAGATAATCAGAATTTAATAAGACTATATAAAACTATTCATTCTAAAACATAAATTGTTCATAAAATATAATTTAAAATGTAATAAAAAATTTGGAACAAATATAAAAATAGAACTAAAAAAATTTATAATAATTTTTACCTCAAATTTCAGACATAAAATTAAAAGTTCTTAGTTTGTAATTTTAAAATCATAAACAAAAATTTCTTGAATAATCAAGAAAATATTAATTTTAAAAAATGGGAAACTTGTAGAAATTTGAAAAAAACCATTTAATATTTTTTTCCTTGGAAAATTCTGCAATATTTTTCGCAAAGTGTAGCGATTAATATTGCATCCATCATCTAGGGAACATATTGAGATCTAGGACTATATCAGCAGCATTCTCTTATCTTCATAGAGAAATAAAAATTATGACAATTAACTAGAATTATAATGACACTAGGAAGAATAATAATTATAACATAAAGAACAACAATAATAATAACACTAGGAATAACAATAAAAACAACAACAATCATAACAACAACCACCAACAATCAATTTGACGGCAACAAAAGCCCATCAGACACAATTTAAAACGCATTAACATCGTCTGATGTTGCATGTTGCACGATGCAATGTTGCTGACGATAGATTGTTGTTGTTCACCATAGATTGTTGTTGTTAACGATAGATTGTTGTTGTTGTTTTTGTCTAGCATTTGATGGAAGTCAAAATATTTGAAGATGCGCAATGAGTTTTTTTGTTGTTGTTGTTGTTGGAAGGCATCCTGTGATGCGAGGCGTGAGAATAATTAATCAAATGTTGCAGCAATGAAGATTGTTTGATGTGGCTTTAAAGAGGATTTGTTTGTTGTTGTTGCTGGTATCAATTGTTTTGTTGTTGGAGTCATATCTGGTATTGCTAATGTCAGTTGTGTTGTTGTTGCTGTAATTTGTATTGTTGTTGTTGGTGTCATTTCAGGTGTTCGAAATTACTTGATTATTCTTTTTGAATATATAATTATTGTTGGAAATTATTCAGTTGGTGTCGGAAATTTTTTCTTATGTTAAAAAATTATTTGAATATAGTTTTCTTCTGCTATTTATTTTATTTCTGTTCGAATGAATTTTTTCTGTTCGAATATATTTTTTCTAACAACAAAATATAGCTAATGGGACCAACTGCAACTCAATTTACTATGAATTTACCATGAAGTTCGATTCTCAAGTGAAACTGTTTACAATGCAATCGAAGAGATCCATCGGTTTTTCTCTCTTGCTCTCTTTCATTAAATTTTCACTCAAACTCTTGGGCCAACCAATGATTGCAACATGTTTGATTCGAACATGAAGCTTGAACGAACTTCGGAGCTCAATCGAACTTCGGAGCTCAATCGAACACGGGGCTCGATCGAACTTGGAGCTGCTGCTGCTCACATTTCACCTTTGCTTGCTCTGCATCGCCGCGTGCTTCCTTATCATGAATTCCTTCGCTAGGTGTTGCTGCAACGAGTAGGCAACAACAACAACAATTCTGTGGCGCTGCAACATTCGACCAACGTTTGCCCGCATGGGGTTCATCGTGTTGTTATCAATGGATTTGCTTTGCGTCTGATTCAAGATCAAATCGATGTCGTTATCGAAGTGGAGTAGATTAGTGTTAAATGCTGAATTGATCGTTTCGTCAATCGATGATAAGAAACGATCATCTACGATTTCGTTATTGATTTTAATCGATTATAATTAAATTAAATTAATTAAGTTGAATTCAATTAATTTAAATTTTATATTTTCCAATAGATAAGGTTTATTTTATTCGATAGAGGTTTATGATAATAAATCAATTTATAAATTTTTAAACATTCCTGCTATATATTTAGCAATTAACTAAATATAAATTATTATCACAGTAAAATCAAGAAATTTAAATAAATCGAACAAAAATGAATTTAATTGTCAAAAATAAGTGAATTAAAAATATTCTCATTTAAAAAGCTTAAATAAATCAGTAACTTTAATTATACAAAAAATAAATAAATATATGAAAATAAAAAAAATCACATTTAATAAGATTAATAAATATTAATAAAAATAATACCTTTTTCATAAAGCTTAAATATGACTATTTAAATAAAACATATTATTGAAACTTTTTTGTATAAAATTAAAAAATATTTTTTTTTTAAATTTATCAAAAATAAAATAAAACACTCCCTCTCAATCGGTCTCTTAAACTCCATCCCACGCCGCTCTCCACTAACGAAGCAACAAGTGTATTGAGTGCTCCACCTTCGATTCCACTCAAACATGTTGCGAACGCACCGACCGCAACACGTTGCGACCTGCTGCAACTCGACGACCCGAACCCGAGTTCGTCGCGAGGCTCGGAGCGGTTGGAGGCAACAACTGTTTGTCAGTACCGTGGATCCATTCGAATCGAGTTGGTGTCCGTACGTGGTTTCGCAACCGTTAACATAAAAATAATCCAAATAGAAGTTATACAAAATAATTGTTGTTATTTACAATAACAACAATTAACGAACGCGACGCGTCAACGAATCAAAAGAAAACGTAAAAAAACACACGAAAATCAACAGAAATAGAAAAAGTAAATGAAGTTAAAAAAAATACGAAAAGAATAATAGAGTTATAAATAAATCTTATACGAGAATCGAAATGATATTGATATTGCATACAAAGTTAAATAAATATTAATAGAAAATCAATCAAATCGAAAACGAAATTAGAAATCTTAATTTTATTTCAATTCAATAAAAGTAAAAATAAATAAAAGTAAATAAATGAAAATAATCTGAAAAAAATATTCCATTTGAAAAGTAAATAAATCATAAAATTCACTTGAATTCAAAATAAAATAATAATTTTTAATTGAAAAAAAAATAAATATAAAATTATATAAAAATTGTAAAATCAAATAAAAAGTTATCAATAAATATTTTTGAATTGATAAAGTTTTTATAAATAAATATTGAATTAAATTTTTATGGCTTCGGCACGTTGTTGACGAAGTTCGTTTTAATAAAATATTCAAGCATGATGATACATTGTGATTGTATTGCAACAACAATAATAATAACAACAACAACGTAATCACGATAGAAAATCGCGAAATCGAGTGACAGCTCACGTGTGTGAGGAAGAAAGAGAGAAAGAGGGAGGTGAAGGGTTGCCACATGATTACGAAGCGAGCAAAACAAAAGCGAGGAGCTGAGAAATTGTTATAAAGCCAAATGAAACAAAACAAAATGAAACGAAACAAAATAAAACGAAACAAAACAAAATAAATGTGTGCAAAATAAAGCAAAACAGAAAAAAGCAAAATAAAATAAAATAAAACAAAACAAATATAAAAAATAATTCAAAATAAAACCAAAGCCAAAAAACAAGGATGAGAACAAAACTAAAAATATAAACAAAATCCAATCGAAAACGAGTTCAGAAAATTAACGTTAAACAAAGAGAAACAAAATCAAAATAAATCCCAAGGGGTTACGAAGAATTCCGAAAAAATTCCCAACATCATCTTTGTGGAAAAAACAAAAAACAAAATATAAACGAATAAAAATCAACACGTCTCTCTGTCTCTTTTTCACTCTCTCTCTCTCCATGCCCTCGGAGACCTCGCCGCGGTGTGAAGTTTTTTTTTTTTTGAAGTTTCGCATTTTTGGTCATCGTCTCGCTGTCCGCCCCCGTGTCGTCGGCGCCTCTGCCGCCTCTTGGCCATGGCACTTTTTCTCTCCTTTTGTCTTACTCATTTCTCTTTTTTTGCCTTTTTTATTTATTATTTTAGCCATTTATTCTCTTTTTTCGGCCATTTTTAAATCTAATTTTTCGTTTTTTGAAATCTAACATTTTCTCAATTTGTTTAAAATTTTGTCTCTGGTTTTCTGTCTGTTTTTCTCATTTTTTTAAATTTATATATCTTTTTTTTAATATTTCTGTCCGTTATTTTGTCTCAGTTTTTTTCTATCTCTCTCCCCCTTCGTTGTGGTCGCTGACAGACAGCTTCCCGTTGTTTTTCGCGCTTCGACGACTCTCGTTTCCGCGGCCTCCTCTAGGGTCACTAGGCTTCATCGCTCTGGGGCTCCCGTGAATGCTGCTCTTTGGAGACTTTGAGACTTGCAGCTTCAAGGCGATATCGCTCTAACTCTTTTTAACACCGAATCCATCTCTTTTTCACGACGTTTTCTTCTCGGTTATCCTCACAGTCTCCCTCTCGGTTTTCCTCGCCATCTCTTTTCGTCTTTGTTGACTTGCACAAGCTTCCTCTCACACCTTTTTCTTCAAACTTCCTTGAAACGACTTTTTTATTTTTTCCTCGATTTTCTCAATTTTTCAACCATTTTTCTCTCACCTGTGGTCAGTGTCGTCAAGTTGGAGGCTTGCGAAGCCGTCAACTTGTCAACCACGGCTCCAAACGCACTTCAAACGCGCTCCCCACGATTTTCTCATCCATCGCCTTTGGCCAGTGGAAGGTTTTGAAAATTGTTTAAAATGTGAAAAATTCTTGAAGCTTCGTTGACAATAACAACAATGTAAATTATTGAGAACAACAACACGAACAACAAAAACACTAACAACAACAACATCTACATGAACAACAACAATTACAAAAACAATTACAACAACAACTACATGAACAACATTAACATCAATAACAACAACGGCAAAAGACGATACAAATTTTGTTGCAGCAATTAGTAAATATTTGTTGTTGTTGTTATTGTCGGTATTGGTGATGATGATGATGGTTGGACATGGTGTTATTGTTGTTGTCGTTGTTGCTCTTCCTGTTGTTGTTGTAATTCTTCTCACCACTCTCCCAGTTGTTGTTATTTACTTCTTACTCTTGCCTCGCCGGAATTGTCGTCGTCTCCAGAGATAATAGCGTGGTTTCTCCATCATTTGCATAAAATCATAATAGAATAAGAGGAAGAGCAAGCACATAAGACGCATCAGAAGAAGAAGATGAAAAGAAAACAAAGAGAAGAGGAAAAAATAAAAATAAAGAAAAGGAGAAAGAAAAGATTTAAGGGACGGAGGATCAGAGTCAGTGGAATGAATAAAATAAATTTGAGCATCTGAGAAATTCTCACAAAACAACGAAATCTCGAGCGCGAAGGTGTGAAGAAGGGGGAATGAAAGAGATAAAGAGTGGGTGAAGGAGAGAGAGAGAGAGAATGAGACAAAAGGCGCGTGATTTTGACACGGTTGAGATGGTGGGCGTTGAAAAATGTGCGGAGAGAGAGAATTAAGAGAGACGAAGAAAAAGTGTGAAAAATTAAATAAAAAAAAATTAAAAAAATATAAAAAAAAATTAAAAAAATATAACAAAAAATAAAGAAAGAAAATGAGTTTTTTTTACTCAAATTAATTTAAAAACAAATGATTTTTTGTATTAAAAAAAAATATTTTCTTGTAGAAAAAAAACTATTTTCTTGTAGCAAAAAAAAGTCATTTTCTTATAAAAACCAAATATTTTCTTATAGTAAAAAATCATTGATTACAATCGACAACAACAACAAAATAAATCACAACAAAATCAATTCAAATAAAATCACAACAACAAGAGCAAAAACAACAACAACAATCTCGAAAAAAATGTCGCGCATTGTGAAGTGATTGTTGCTGTTGCTAGCATTCATCAGCGGCAATTGTAGCAACATTTCGCCAACAACAACAACAACGACAACAACGAGACGGAAAAATCACCGATAATAGGAAAAACAACAACAACACCAGGAATAACAACAACTACTGTTACAACAACAGCAACAACAACACCAGGAATAACAACATAAGGAACGACAACACTTGGAACAACTACAATAACAACATCATCAACAATTTCAACAACACAATCAAGCGTAGCTTTTGAAATTGTTGACAGCGACAGAAAAAAAAACAACAACAGGAATAACAAAAACAACTGGAATAACAAAAACAACTGGAATAACAAAAACAACTGGATTAATATCAACAACAATTGACACACACAACAACAAAGATGTCGACAACACGCACCTCGGATTGTCGTAAATTTTCTCCAAATATTTTCAACAAAAGCAAATGCAGCCATTGTTTTCGCCAGCGTGAGGAGCACAGCGCCGCCGCCTTGGAATGCAATCGGGTGAGTTCTCCTTCTTCTTCTTCTTCTTCTTCTTCTACTACTTCTTCATCATCATCATCATCGTGAACCTCTACTTCTTATTCCTTCCTTCACCATCTCCTTCATCCCCTCCTTCATCCTCTCCTTCATCCTCTCCTTCACCTTCTTCTTCATCCCCTCCTTTATCCTCTCCTTCATCCTCTCCTTCAACCTCTCCCTCATCATCTCCTTCATCCTCTCCTTCTCAATATCGATCGCTCGATTGGATCGCATCGAACTTTAAAAATAGATATCGTCGCCCTTCTTTTTAGTTCACTCTTAGTTCTCTAAGTTAGTTCACTCGTCTGAGGTCGCTCTAGAATTCTTTCAACTCCCCTCTGCTCTCGACTCCACTCATCTCTTCTATCGACTCCACTCTTTTCTTCCCTTCCCTCTCCTCTTCACTAAACCCCATCCCATCTTTAGTTCTTCTCAAATGTCAACTTGTGTTCTCTTTGCAATTTCAACTGAAACTTTGTCTCCCAAAAAACTGAAACTTCTGCTTTTAAATTGAAACTTCGGCTTTCAAATTGAAACTTCTGCTTTCAAATTGAAGCTTCTGCTTTCAAATTGAAACTTCTGCTTTCAAATTGAAACTTCTACTTTTAAATTGAAACTTCTATTTTCGAATTCAAAACTTATTTTCTTCTTTTTTTAAACTGAAATTTAGTTTTCTTTCAAATAGAAAATTCTTCTTTAAACCCAAAACTTCTTCTTTCAACCCAAGACTTCTTCTTTGAAACAGAAAATTCTTCTTTCATATTCAACTTCTTCTTTCAAACTCCAACTTCTTCGTTTCCCCCTTTGTCGTCATCTGAACATCTTTTAATTTCTTTGATTAGTCTTGAGTTTTTGTTATTCTAATTAGTTTGTTGTTGGTGTCATAATGTATGCATAAATCTTCTTGTTGTTGTTTTTGTTGTAGTAGTTCTATTTGTTGTTTCTGTTGTTGTAGTTCTTCTTCTTCTTGCTATTGTTGTTCTTGGTGTCACTGCTGCTTCTTAGCATTTTTGGGCTTGGCTCGATATTTATAGCCATGCATCTTATTATGATGAGAAGGGGAGCAAAAGAGATCGGTTTCAATCGGCTTCCAAAAAGACAGAAGAAGACGGCACATGCTTGCATTTCGTAAGATATATTGACTTCTATATCGAGATATATTGACTTCTATATCGAGATATATAAAATTCTATATCGAGAAATATTATAATCTCACCATAATATTCGAAATTCTGATATTCTGAAATGAAATATTTTTATTGCTTACATAGGTGATAATTTAAATTATTTGAAAGCAACAAAATTATCACTAGAATATATTGAAAATGTGATTTTTTAGAAGAAATAATTTATTTATACTTCAACTTTACACAAAAACAACTCGTGTTTTCTGAACGAAATTAACTGACATAAAATTACAAAGAAGCAACACACTTGCACCACATGATCACAGCTCATTATCATATCTTCTCAGGTGCTTCAGTAGGATGCCGAAAATAAAACACGTTTTCGTCTCCAACGTCGTTCGTTTGTTCGCTCGCAAGAAAACAACACGTTTTTATTAATTAAAACACATGCATCATCTCAACAGTTTCTTCCTTCCTTCTCTCCCACTAACAACAATAATCTTTGTCCATGAGTTTATTTCTTCCTACTCACGATCGGCATGATCAGCGAAAACAATTCATATTCGGAAATCTTCCAACCTCAATTGATTCATACAAATTATGCAATGTGATATAATATACAAACAATTTTTTTAACATGGTTAGTGACGTCTTAACACTTATTATGAATTTTTATTTTTTCTTATTTATTTATTTAATTTCCTTAAATTTATTTTATTTTCTCACACTATTTTTCGATTTTTTGCTAAAAATTCATAGTTTAACCCAGAATCGTGATTGAAGAATTCTTTGAACCAAACATTTCAACTTCATTAAATATTCCAAGCAAGCTTATTATCTATCATTTTGTGCCATTAACATCTTGAGAATCATAACGATCGATCTTTACCGAACTTATTGTACTTTCTTCCCTTATCTTTCATCTTACAAATAGCTTCAATGATGTCCTGAATTGTTTGAGAGACAACACAAGATAAAAAATAAAATAAAAACTAGTTAAATGAACCAGGTTTCTTCGTTCAACCCTTTTTAAATCAGTGCGTTGGCTAGCCTCAGGGCTAATTGATTTTTATAGTAAATTATAATGAAAACGTCTCTCGTCGGCCACACTTCAAGTTGTGTCGATTTGCCCTAAAGCATTATTTTTTCTATGTATATTATATACTAGCACAGAAGATGCTGAGTCTCTTCTAACTCAAAAGATCTTCTGACATCGAAGTTTTTCTGACTCAAAAGATCTTCTGACTCAAAGTTGTTCTGATGGTACTTTTCTGCTTTCGTAAATTTTGCCAATTAATTGTACATTAATAAGAGCGGCGCTGGCCTCATTGTTTGCCCATTTGCACTCTACAACGGAAGAGGCGGAGTGTTTAATTTTTATCATCGTTTTCAGTTTAATCTAATTTTCTGCAAGAATATTTTTAGCGATTATTTTCTTATACTAATTTAGTATATTTGGCATAATATTTTTCTTTCCATCGTTTAGAATAGTATTTTTCTATCTAACGTTCAGAACTTCGATCTTCTCTCACTTTTATTCTCCATTGACCTGCTGTAGGGATTCATTCGATCTGCGATCTATTTTGAAATTATACAGCATTATAGTTTGTACCTAATGAGGTCAGAGAGATGATTTTGTTGAATAGATTTGTGTTATTTTTTTCCTTCTCTCTCTCTCTTTTTTGTCGAAGAACATGGTTTTTGGGGAAGCGAAAAAAAAAACTATATAAAATTATAGTGACCGCTTTCGTGTAGCTTGAGGTTCTTGAACGGTCTCTAAACTCTCGAAACGTTAATTATGATGTCAGTTGTGTTCCTAAATAAGTCATAATTATAGCATGTTTACTATAAATTAATTTTTCTCTTTTAATTTCTTAATGATCGATAAGACCTTTGTGTTGTATCGAACCAAAGACCGTTGTTGTATAGACCGATAGATCGTTGTTGTATCGATGGTTAGATTGAGTTATTTCTTTAGTTTTTGTAAGAAAAACCTATAGAGAATAATAGGAAATTAATGACTGTGATTTACAAACATCATGCTATCGAAATGGAGCGAGAGTTGAATTTTGTAAATCTCTTTTCCTATATGAATTTCGTGGTTTTCTTCCAGAGAGGATGATATATAATAACTCATTCTCATAATCAAGCTGTTGACACCTATTTCAATGGCTAATTCCATGTTGACCTAGTCATAATTAATTCCCTGGGAACTGAATTGAAAGTATTCTTTTAATTCCCGATCTAAACACGTGTTGCAAAAAGTTCACGATTCTCACAGAGATTTTTTTGTCATCAAGATTTCTTTTTATTAATGTTCTATTTTTCTCCTCTCGTAAATTTAATCCCAGTATTTAATCAGTTTCTATATAGAAATTATGTCTACTCTTTCCATGGGAATCATATAGAAATCTATTAATTATTAAAAATCTCTTTATGATCTGATCTCAGTCTTCTTCGTAAGCTTCTACGGAGGCAGAAATTCCATCAATCGAACGCATCGAGTTCAAAATCGCATCGTTTTGATCTGGGAAGCTGCTACCAGGGCTGATATTGCAACGAACAATGGCCACGTGAAACAAAAACAATGAAAAATGAAACAAAAAGAATGAAAAATGAAATATGAAAAAATAAATATAAAAACCAAAACAAAAATAATATGAAAACAAAATAAAACAGCAAAACAAAAAATTATATGAAAACAATAAAAAAATAAAAATAAAACAAAATTCAATAAAACAAACAAAACGAAAGAAAATAAAGTGAATAAAGATGGAAAAAAAACTTGTAGAATGCAAGTGATTGACCAAGAGGCCTGATTCTTCGATCAGCTTGCACGAATGTTTCTATATTTAGACCCATGAGGATATCGATCGAAGCTCTTGTAAGGCAGAGGGGAAAAGTGGGGAATACTTAAATTTCAAAAGATGTGGAATCGAATGGAGAGTGATAAGAAGAAAGAGAGAGAGGGAATGAGAAAGGGAATGAGAAAGAGAAAGAAGAAGAGGATGGAAAATAACTTTAAGATTTTTTGGGAATTTTATCAGAAGAGTGAATCTTTGAAAAATTATAACCGAAGAAGGTACCGAAAGTTGAAAAGAGAGAGATATATAGGAAATTTTAGAGGAATTTCTCGAAAGAATTTTTAAAGAAATTTTATATTTTTATGAATCACATCCCTGCACCTGACCTTGTGGGAAGATGTTGCACATAATTGTTTCGAAGAATCATCAGCCATTGATTAAAAGGAAATTCCCAGTGAATAATCAATTCAATTATAAAACTATTCGCAATAATTTTTCCTTCATCAGTGTGATGAAATTCTCCATAGAATTCGACGTTGTGTGTGGTGAACTATAGACAAAAACAACAACAACAACATAAACATATAACAAAAAACTACCCCAACAATAACAATTTAGTATCATCCTCTTTCTACCTGCAATCAAATCAAAAATCGTATAAAGAATCAAACAGAAAAAGCAAAAAAAAAAACCGAAAAATCAACAAGAAGCAAACCGCAAGAAAAAAGAACACGAGACGATGACGACGACTTAACAAGAATAGCAATAACAAGAATGGATATAACAACAAAAAATAAAAACAAAATCATAATAAATAAAAAAAAACCAAAAAGTAAAAAAACACGAAAATAACAACAAGAACAACAAAGAACAAAATAACAACAACAAATTGCGCAACAGATAGTCACAACATGCTTATTAATCCCGAAGGAGGCAACACTGTCAGACGCAGAGGTGATTGTGATTGAAAAAAAAGGGACATAAGAAGACTGTTGAGGAGTGAGAGACAGAGGGGAGTAGAGGGAGAGAGAGAGGAATAAAGGATGAGAGAGAAGGGAATAGATGATGATGTGAGAAGGGGAGGATGTGATAATGCTGCGAGAGGATCATAAGAAGTCATGCAGTTTCAGAAAACAATTTAAAGCATCATCAGCATATGAAGAAGAGACTGAAAGATGATTGAAGAAGAAGAGACGAAGATCATAGAATATGAGCAGAGGGGAAGAAAAAGGTGAGGGAGACGTGACACGAGAGAGAGAGATAAAAAGAAAAGAGGATGAGAAATATATCGTAGAATCGGAGAGAAGGAGAATGGTCAGAAAAAAGGTGAATCGGAAGAATGTTGATCAGAGGAAGGAGGTTGATCAGAAGAAGGTAGATTAGATGAAGGTGGATCACATGGAGAAGTATCAGATGAAGAAGGATGCTGATAAGTGAGCAGAAGATTGAAATAGTCAAGAGATAAGAAGATGATTTGATAGGAAAAGGAGTTAATAAGAAGAGGAGTTAATAAGGAGACGAGTTTGATAGGAATAAAAATCAACGCAGTCATTTGATACAAAACACAAAACCAATACCAAATAGCAACCATTATAGTGAGAACAAAAAGACAAATGGCAAAAACTATAGGATAAAATTCTATAGCAAAAAATACTATAGCAAAAAATACTATAGCAACTATAAGAACAACAACAAGACCAATAATAATACCAACGACAAAACCAACAACAATAACATCAACTACATAAAAAACCACCAACCGACGACTCGATCAAAACAAAACTAATATTAAAACAAAATAAACACATACCAAGATGTGATCAAACAACAAGAATCCAGATTCAGAATCCAGTTCGATTCATGTCCAGGTTCAGGCTCTATAGCCTTCGGGTAGACTTAAGATGATGGTGTTTTTGTTGTTGTTTTGTCTTTCTGTTTTGTTGTTTTTTGTCTTTTTTGTTGTTTTGTCTTTTCTGTTGATCTCCGATTTGATGCCGCCGTCACAGCTGAGCCCTGAGTTGTTGTTGTTGTATTTGTTATTGTGCTGAAAGGCAAATGAAAAAACTAATCCATTTTGACCCGATCTCCCCTGGTGTTAGTTATATTGTTATTAAATACACCACGTGATGCCAGGATCCCCAAGGTTTTCACTCGTTCCCATCATTCTATGGATCTCTTCTCTCTCTCTCTTTCTCTCTTTATCTACCAGTTACCTCTCTTCCTTTCTAACATCACTTCCTATTCTAACAACAAAAATTCCCAGTCAGTTTTCGAGATAGACAGGCAAATTTCTGGACAGACATTTGTGTCTTAGGATAAGGTCAATCAAATTGATACAGAGACCTTGTGTGTGGACTCTAGTCATCATAATTATGATCATCCTCATCATCATTACAATCATCGTTATCATCAACATACTCGCCATCACCATCATCACTAAAATATCACATGGTCGTCATCATCTCTGCAATTCTGTTGATGCTTGTGATGAAACTCGAACCATGTCTGAGGAGGTGTGCAAAATTATAAAAAAACCAAAGTCTATCTCAGACATTGAGCGATAGACAGACATTCAGACAACTAGTGAGATAGACATTCAGTCAAACAGAAAGACAGTCCAACAACATAAGACACAGACGACGAAGGAACACCGACAGTGATAGGGCAAGAGACTGATGAAAAAATCAACAGAAGGTAAAGCGAGAAGGTGAATAAAATCCTAACCAATATCACCTCTGGGACCAATTCAGTGGACTTCGATCCAAAGGGAGTGAGGATAAGGGATTGAGAGAGAGAGAAAGAGAGAGAGAGAAGAAGTGTTGTTATTGTTATAACTAGTATTGTTATTGTTATAACTAGTATTGTTGTTGTCACAAGTAGTTTTGTTATTGTTGTTGATCTCAGAAAAATCTTCCTTAGTGGGGTGCCTTCCATCTATTCCAAGATTCAACCCAAGACTTCGTTTGTCAATTGTTTGCTTTAGGAGTGGATAAATTTTGGACTCTAAGTTTGTTGTAGATGTTTTTGTTGTTATATTTATTTATTTATTTTTTGTTGTTGTGATAGTCTTGGTTCATGACTCTATTTCGTTTGATTGCCACATGGGCCATCAGTTGACCCATGCCATTGTGAAGATTTGCACGAGGAAGAAGAGTACAAAGAAATGGTAAAAAGAAGAAAAGAATAAAAATAATAATAATAAAAAAATAAAATTTAAGAAAGAAGTAATGCAAGAAAAGCAAACAAAAACCAAAAAAAGAAAATAAAGTTCAAAGAAAAAGAAAGAAAATTCAATGAAAAAATAAAGAAAACAATAGAAATACCAGGGAACGAAAACAATTGCATAACTTGAAGGTCAGCGTTGGAAGAGCATCCAAACTAGGGGTCAGTTGGACCAGCCTCCAGCTGTCTTTTCAGGTCGCATTTTTCACAGTTGGAGCGAAAGGTTATCAAAGTTGGGAAGATGTGAAAATATATTTTTCTTGGAAAAAATTTCATGCATTGATTTGATCAGTTCGAAGAGTTGTATATTTTTGTCTTCTTTATAAAAAATTTTAAAATTCTCTGCCTATCTTCGTAATAACTTCTGAAAGAATTATTTTTTTTCCCAATGAACTTTGCTTTGTTTGTTCAAATAATTATAATAATATACTTTTAGATATTTTTTTAAATGCTCTATATTTTGCTAAGAATTTTTTTTTTCATAGATTCTTTCAAGATTCTCCATCTACTCCAAACACTATCCCTACTCTATTATATTCTCTTAATTAGTAGAAGAAAAAAAAAAAGTTTTCCACTCCATTTACTAAAGGATCTTAATTCTTTAATTAGAACGATCTTATAGCGCAAATTCCATCCTATTATCTTTGCATGAAAAAATAACCTTCGTTAGAGAAGAATCCATCTCACGTTATGATGTGAGAATTCTTTCCGTCCATCACCAACGTTGTGATGATGATGAGCCGAGTGAAGTGAAGCACTTAATTCCTCAACTAGTGAGAGCTTGAGTAACCAACATTTTATGCAATTTCCATTCCTTTTCACCTCTCCCCTTTCTCTCTCTCTCTCGCCATGAAACCAAGTCTCGCATGGCCTTCATCCATCTAAAGGAATCATACAGAGGATTGTAAATTCAAAGAATTCACACAATGTGCGAGAGTTGGAAAATCAGAAAAATATTTATGATCTAATTCCCTATCGCGATGCCCTCAGTGATTTAATTTCTCGTTGTTTTTTTTTTTTTTGCTCCCCTCATAAGAAATACCCACAGTGCAAGGTAACCCTCGGTACACTGGGCGAAAACAGGTGTAAAGATGCCATAACAAAGCTTAACGTCGGCATCGCAGTTGTTCCTGCGATTTAATTGAATGCTTTGATGTGGAGAGGAGAGAATGAGATTGGTCGGTAGGGATAGTGGAAAGAAAGAGAAGGAGAATGAGGAGGGGTTGACGTGGTTTTCCACGCTATTAACTTTAGTTATGCATCTCAGATGGAGAGATGGTCAAAGTGAGGATGAGAATGAGAATTCAATTATGCAGGGAATGATAGACAGGAGACAGGAGAGAAAATAGCGCCGACAGACAGGAAAGGAGAGACTAGGAGGAGGGACAGATCAAAAGAAGATCCAGATGGACAGAAAAACGAACAGAGGGCTGGCTCAAGGGATGGAGAGGGAGACAAGGAGCGAGAATAAAAGATGATAAGGTGGAAAAGGGTAACGAAAAAGAATCCCTCGTATCGACCGGCTTAGAAATCAGCAAAAGACTTCATTAGGAACAGAGAACTTGGAGCGAAAAAACAGCGAACTTGGAGTAAAAAAAAAAGAAGCGAACTTGGATTGAAAAATACCGAGCTTATGTAGAAGAAAATATAGTGATATAGAAAAAAACCAAGTGATAGAGAAAAAACCAAGTGATAGAGAAAAAAACCAAGTGATAGAGAAAAAAGGGAAGCCCTGAACAAATAATAAAAAAAACCCAGTTAATTACGCCGTAAAGAAGGGTCAAAAGGGAGATAGGAGACTATTATAATATTGTAATAAAAAACCCTCTCAATTCATAGAGAGAAAAAAAAAAAATAAAAGAAAGAACTCCCAACACAAAGAGCATTGTGAAAATAATTATAGAGAACATGATCAGCGGCGACGACGACGACGACAAACACGATGATAATTATTTTCAAGATATGCAGAACTCGATCTACCCCAGTTTCTCTATCTCTCTATTTTCCCCCCTTGAATTGTTTTTTGCTTCTATCACACTTGGAGAAAATGAGAATTAACTGAGAGGAAAACCTCTCCATCATCGCGATTTTTTTTTGTTCTTATCTAATCGCAATCGTTGAATTCTCTAAGCTCGACCATTGTGATATGATTATCATGATTCTTTTGTTGGCTTTTCTTTGCACTTGGGGTTTTTATGCTACTATATCGCTTATTATTATGCTGACAAAAACAATAGGTGACAACAACAATAATAAGAAGTGCCGACAACAACAACAAGTGCTGACAACAATAGAAAAAGCTATTTGTTTATTAGTATATTTTTTTGTTCTTTTATTTTCATATCGTATTTATTCTGCAAGCCTTTCAGAAGTCTTTGGTTCTTATTTCTATGATATATTTTTTTTTCTCTTTTTCTTTTTATATCTTGAGTACTTTTTTTATTTCTTACCATATTCCTTCTATTACTTGAAGTATTTGTTCTTTATTAACTGTTTTTATTTCTTATTTTATTTTTCTATTAACTGCATTTTCTTTCCCTATCATCATCACCCAATGTATTATTTTGCAATTGTTTTAATTTTTTTCTATTTGTTGATGAGTTCATTTATTCAACTATATATACAATTGATATAATAGTGTTAACTTGACGTTTTTCAACTCAATATGAAGATAATCCAACTTCTTCAGCTGGATAACGTTAGGAACAGATAATTTTCTTATTATTTTATTGGAGTTATTGTACACTTGTACATGCAGTTGTTTATTTGCAGTTGTATTTATTTTACTAGTTTAAGGTTAGTTGAATGATAAAGAAAATATTAATTTGTTAAGAACTCGAGATGTAGAAGTTAACGATGATCAATAAATCTTTAACATAACTAGCATTTATTTATTGAAATTAAATAATAAATTTTCAATAAGCGCTTACTATTAATAAGAAATTGACTTATAACTTAAATTCGAAATGAATCGGATCTGCTTAGAACAAAATGTTCCCTCTAATTTTTCCTATCGATCTTTGATCGATATTCTCTATGACTAACAACATTTCTAGTTTTTATAGTACAATGAGCAATAGTTTTAAAATAGAGTATAACTTGTCATCACCACAAAGGTTAAAGATTGTGCTGACCTAAGGAATTTTTCGAAGGGAAGTTTAAAATATTTTTTTATTTTTAAATATACTAGACAATTGCGTCTTTCAAAAGGTACTGGTTGTATCAGTTGTTGTTGTCATTGCTATTGTTTTGTACAATAAACTGGTTACATATTTCATAATATTGCTGCGACATGTGGCTTTTTGTTACAATTATTGTTGTTGTCTGTCTTTCTGTCGTTGGGTCGATTTTATTATTAAATAAATATAAAAACTTCAGTTTGTAGGTGGCAAACCAGATTGTTCAGATCGACTTGACAATTGTCGATGGTAATTGTTGTTATTGTAGTTATTGGTATTGCTGTAGTGGTTGATCTTGTTGTAGTTGTAGATCTTGTTGTAGTTGTTGATCTTGTTGTAGTTGTTGATCTTGTAATTGGTGTTGTTGTTATAGTTTATTATTATTGTTGCTATAGTTGTATCTCTATATCTAGTAGCTGCAGGCTATTTTACCACGAACACCATGGCATCGAAATCCATTGAAGGCTCTCCATAAAAAAAAACATGTTCACCGAACGAAAGAGAGACAAACTAAAATACAATGAAAAAGAGAGACAACAACAATGACATGAAGTGTAACAAAAACTTGTTTCAATTATTGTCAATCGAACAAATTTGCATTTGTGCCAACAAATGATTGTTTATTTGTTAGCTGTAATGGCCGACAGCTACTATAAAAACACTGAGAAAAAAATATTTATGAAATAAAAATAATTTTTTCCACTACAGAATTAAAATCGATTTGTTGAAAATATTTCGACATCATTTTTAATTTTTTATATTTTATTTTTAATTTTCTTTTTTCAAATAAAATTTATATTTCTCAGTGTACTTCCCATTGTTACCATTCAAGTCAAAGTGATCCCAAACAAAAAAAGCGCACAAAATGAAAGCGAAAATTTATCGATTCGACACTTGAGATAAATTTTCAGTTTTTAATGACAATTATTGTGCTCGCCATATTTGGACGCAAGATGGCGCTGCGCCGATTTCATTAAAGAAAAAATAAAAAAAAAAAACTTAACCACAACAACATGATTTCCAATTATACCAACAACAAGGAGAACAATAACAACGACAATGGTAACAATTGGCAAACAATTCAGTTGTGGGTGCAGACAATCGACCGTGGGTTGAGTTTTGTCGGTTTTACTCGTTGTGTCATTTTATTTATTTATTTTTTCACTTTTTCGATTTTTAACAATTTTGTCTCCTTTTTCTCTCAATTTCGCTACCATTAAATAACAAAGTATAACAAACAAATTTGTTTCCATTGCAAATTTTCCTTCGCCTAGCTCAGTTTATTGGGATTTCTTCCTGAAAACGATAAAATTGTCACTCAGAAGTTTCATCACGTTCCACAGCCGTGTATCTGATTAGTTTATTGCACGCCAAAAGACAAACACACATTTACAAATTGTTTCGGTTTATTGCATTTTTACACGTAACTATGCAAATGTATCGAAGAGATACTTGCGAACTCTTTTTTTTTTGTTTTTGCACAAACGTGATTCTATGGATATTTTTAGCATGCCGGATGCTAATACGCTTGAAGTTCTATATTCTATACAAACATTTCCTCTGCTAACTATTTACAGATGTGACCGTAAGTTATTCTAGAAACGCTAGTTCAATGATATTTTTAGATTTTCTAATGAATTTTCTTCTCGAACTGCAGCGAAGCGATTGTTTGAACTTTTCTCAGCGTGCTTTTGAATGGTTCTATGGAAATGTTATTTCAATTGTTCTCAGTTTTCAATGTTTTTTCAGGTGATCTTTGAATTTACATAGTGAATAAAAAAACTGAAGGTCATTTGTGCTGTTTTAATTAGGTTATAATAACAAACAGATATAATTTTTAGTTTGAAGACAAATATAACTTTTATTTTAAAGAGAAATATAGTTCTTATTTAAATGTAATAAATGAATACTGAATATCGGACAGAATGAAACTTCGTGACTCCGATTCACCTACAATTCCTCCTCCAAAAATAACTCACCGAACACCCTCACTCTCCACACTACACCATATCGTGCCATATCTTCATATTTTCACGCTACAAAGTCGATTAATTTCCGTACGCAAATATTTTTTCCACGGTCAATTAAAAAATTAAAATTTACTAAAACAAAAACGTGAACAACAACAGCAACAATAAAAATACGAAAAAAACACACGCGCAAAAAATAAGAGAGGAAAGAAATTAAGACACACGCTAAGAAAAAAACAAATAAAAATATACAGTAAAAATATGGAATGAAAAAATACAATAAAAAAATGGCAAAAAATTCACAAGCAAAAAACACACACGCAAAATACCGCTAAATAAATATAATTAAATTTCTGAAAGCCGAAAACTTAAGCGCGAAACACGTTCCGTCGCACACCGTGTTTTTAAATTACGTCTCGTAAACGCCCACTTTCGAGGCGTAAATCCGCGACGAAACCGGCTGGAGTCGTATGCGTTGTGTTGGTTGGGGGGGAAGAACAAAAAATTTTTTGATTTATCACCACATTTTACGCATAAAAATGTGGAATTTCAATATTTTGTCGATGGTAGCAGAAATTCTCACCTTGACCAAAAAAATAAAAAAATACCCATGAGATTAATTTGAACAGAAAAAAAATTAAATACTAATAAAATAAGCAAACTACATATGGATATTTTTTTGAAACAGCTTCAATGAAGAAGACAAATAAAAAAGCAAAAAACCTGCTAAAATATAAACAAAATAAATTATAAATTCTTCTTTTTAGCACTTTTTGCGATTTCAACTTGAGAACCACATGTTCGATCGTCTCTAGCTCGATATTGGATATTTTAATGGAAATGGATTTTTTCCGCTTTGAAATTTTTTATCGCATTCTCAAATTCAAATTCTTGTTGATTGAAATTTTTATCGATTTCGAGTTTTATTATTATGGATTTTTTTTGTCAGCTAGATAAATTCATTTTTATGTACTTCATTTTGCTTAGTTTAAAAATAAATTTATATAAAAAAAAAAAATTGAAGTCAAGTTAATTTCAATTAATTTGTGATCATAGGGAACAATTTTTTATACAATTTTTTGAGTTTATATTTTTAATTTTTTCCCTTCCATGAGATTGATGTGTTCGAATATTTTCTGTTCAATTATGTTTATCTTTCTTGTTGTTGCTCATTTTCGAATTTGTTGTAATTTTGTATTTTATCTTTTTTCGTGTTCACAGTCATTAAAGTTAATTATGTAGTTAGGCTTGGAAATTAAGCAGATCGATCGATCGGTTGCCAAATGGCAGAGACTTTGAATGCTTTGTATTTTGTGTATTTAGCAGAAGGGTCAAAATGTAATCAACCATGGTTTGAGCAACTTTAACAAACAATGATTAATTCGTTAAAATACAACAATCATAATTTTTAAAAAAAATTAAACAATCATCAAGGAAACTAATTTGAAGAAATTCGTTACAGGGAAACAGACTTTTGTAAATTGCTGAAAATCATTAAATTTTCATCATCAAATTTTCGTTTCTTTTATTTCGATTTCAAAAGACGAAAGTGTTACATTTACATGATCTCTGATGGGTTTTATTATTTAATCAAATTTTTCCAAAATTTCAACATTTCAGTAGATTCAAAAATGATTTAAAAATTTGGGAAAATTGTGTGGAAATATTTTTGATAATGAAGCATTCGAATTAGGAAATATGAGAAGGGATTTGCTATTTCTTCATTGTTACAATCAGATATTTTTTTCAAGTTTGAAAAAATTATTTTCTTGTTACAATTCTGATGACTCTCGTAATCACTTATTTTACTCTATAGCCATTTATTAACATTTTTTCTATTTTAAATAAAGAATAAAGATTTTACATACAATGACTAATCATCCTTTTTATTTCTCTTTCCAGGTACGTAAAATCTTCCAAACGATCGTTTTATCGAAAGAGTGAGTTTAATTCCAATTTAAGAGTCAGGAAAACACCAAAAAAACAAAGAACACAGTCGTAAGAGTAAAATGATCCTAATGATAATGTTCTCGAAAAACCATTAAAATGCAATTTAATGCGAGGATGCAAACAAACGATAAATTTCGAATTTTATTGTTTTTTTTTTCGGGATATAAATCCCTCAATGAAATAAAAACATCCTCTCACATCATTTACCCTGACTTGTGACTCCGATTTTGGGAACGAAGAGAATAAAGTGCAATTAGGAAAGATATTCCAAGAATAATTTGTTTCAATTAATTGACATGTAAATATCATGTACATACATATGTATAAAAGATCCCCTCATGATGATGATGATGATGACGATCATTGACGTCATTCCCTTGATGGAGGCATTGGTCTGTCAGTGATTTTGTACAGAATTATCCATTAATTAGTTAAACGCATTTAACAAATTCTGTACACTAATTGAGATTCTGCGGGCTGATACAATTAGCGTACAATTGAATTTAATAAGAAAGTTCAAGGTTTCTGAATTGCAATTAAATTGATGACTTTTGATTACGACTCATTTGATGTTGTTGGTGGTGATTGTGATGACGATGACGACTAGGGTTGAGTTGATGTCAGTCGTTTTCGTGTCGCTTGAATCGTTGTCAAACATGTTGATGACGGTTGGGTTCGTCGTCGTCGTCGGTTCACTTGAAGGCGTTTGACTTGATTTTATCGCGAGAAGTCTTTAGAATTTACTATATATTCATGTGGAATTAATACCTCTATAATTCCACATTGTCTCTATAATTCCCCAGATATAATACTTATTTTCACGATTTCTCGTTCGTCATTATTCACTAACAATGGGTTTTTTTTTTCTTCTCTTATTTATATCGCTGCACATTTTTTTCGCAATAAACAACAGTCGTGATTTAACTTCTAATACACGACTAACGATCATTTAATTCTCTCGATTATCGAATAAATACCACATCAGACAAACACATACATAAGTTAGCCGTGGCAATTTCGTAGAATTTATAGAACGTTAGGTTCTATACAAACGTCATATAAATAGATCTCTTTAGTGGAGGGAAACTCCCCCAAGTTCTTGGTACAATTGCCACAATACCGAATGTTTATCGTATGCCATTGTTTACGTCAAACGAATTTAGAATCGGAGAACAACAAAAAATTTACATGGGGTTGGTGGAGGGAGTTAGAAGAGTTAGTGGTAAAGACATGAAGTTTAAGGTAGACCCATGAGATGTTAATGTTAGAAAGAGAAGAAACATTTGATATGTTTGAGACAGACCAAGAGTTCGTCATACACAGGGAGACCCCTCATGGTTAAGTGCTGCACCTAGACCTTGTTGTAGTTATAATCGAAATAACATTGTTGTTGCTTGTAATAATCGAATCAACAGTGTTGTTGCTTGTAGTAATCGAAACAACATTGTTGTTGCTTGTAATAATCGAATCAACAGTGTTGCACGCAGTTCATGTATCAACAGTGAAACTATGCATATGCGAGACACTTTTTTCCCTTAGTCTTTGACTTCGTGGAAAATATGTTTTTACTCCGACTTCTTATATATTTTTTTGTCGACTAATATAATCTTTTTTCTATGACTTCTTGTAGAATATTTTTATTCTAAGACTTTATTGAAAATTGGTTTTTCTTCGACTTCTTATAAAATATTTTTTCTTCGACTTCTTATAGAAATATTTTTTCTTCGACTTCTTGTAGAATTTTTTTCACTACTTCTTATTGAATATTTGTTTCTTCGTCTTTGACTTCATGGAGAATATTTTTTCTTCGACTTCAACTTGTTTTTTTTTTGTACCGATCGATCGATTGAACCTGGTGAAGTAAACAAAACTGGGCCAGGCATTTGTTGGAGTGTCGGAGGCGCTCGTGTTCTATCGCTAGGTTATAGTTTTCATTATTGTTGTTGTTGTTGTCCAATTCTCTCTGTATCGTTGTTCACTGAATTGACAGACCAACTGACAGACACACGGACGGACAGATGGAGGGACAGACATACAGAACGACCGAACGAACGATGATTGACAGCGAATGTCGAACTGCGGTAGAGCATGAGAGTGGAATGGGAAGAAGGAGGTGGAGAAGAGAAAAGGGAATGAGGATATGGTATGCGGTATGAGACGTCCTAACAAAGAGAAATACCTGATCGAGAAAACTGACAAATAGTAAACTGAATAAAAAAACACAAATAATAAACCGAACAAAAAAAATAATAAACCGAACAAAAAAAAAATAATAAACCGAACAAAAAAAACACAAATAAATGTAAACAGAGGAAATATTTGTTTTGATTGAATGTCGAATGTGGAATAGAAAAAAATTAAAAAACGAGGACGTTCGGCTGTCAAAAATCATCAACCGCAGCCACCACCAATGAAAGATCAATTAAAATTCCATTATACCTATTGAGTTTATATGGTTTATACTGAAAATGTTGGTATTCGTTTCCATCAAACTGAAATTTGGTATTCGTTTCCATCACACTGAAACTTGGTATGTGTTTTCATTATACCGAAACTATAGGTTTCTCATATGAGAAAAAAAATCATGGTCCATAGTTTACGCATTCTCACGGTAAAAACGCACGGTTCGAGCATCTACGGTATCGCCAATTAGGCAAGGGGGAAAACTATTTTTCAACCGTTCGAAAACATGAAGAAAACTAGGTTAATTGCACAATCATTGGATCCCCAAAACGGCAATAATTCTCGCTTTACCTCTCTCTCTACCTTTTTCATCTTTAAACCTCTAACTCTCTTTTTCTACCTCTCCTTTTCTATCTCTCTATCTACCTCTTTCTCTCTCTCTATTTACCTCTCTGCCTATTACGGCCTCGCTTACTCATCCCATCAGTCACAACCGCACACAGTTTTGGCAAAATTAGAACGAGTCATGATGTGGCCAAAAAAATAGAAAAATCGTAATCGTTGAAATATTTACAGAAAAAATTGAAGAAAAAAAAAACCAAACAAAAAATTTAAAACAATAAAAAATGACAAAATTAAAAAAAAAATATAGAAAAACTACCAAAAACCAAAATGGAAAAAAATACTTACCAAAAATAGTAGGAAAAAAAGTCGGAAAGAAAAAAAATAAACTAAAGCACTTGAAATGGACAACAAATACTTGAGACACGCTGACAACTGTCAGATCAAACAGCAACAACAATAATAATAATTCAATGATAACAACAAAAATGTCATAACAACAACAATATCTCAACAACAACAATATCATAACAACAACACTATCTCAACAACAACTCAACGCCGATGATGATCGTAAAAATTTGCTGACAAGCGTCAACCACGAAAACTAATCGTGAGCATTCGATGATCTTGATGGCGATGATGAAGTGTCCGCCGATCATCGTGATGACGACGTTCATTGTGATGATGACTCGTTGAAAATTTTGTTGTGGGCGTTTGTTTGTCGCCGGCGAATCCATTGAGAAAACCTACTGTTGGAGACGGTTTTTTTTTTTAAATCTATTATTATTATTATTTTGGTTTTTTTCTATAAACTAGTTTCCTTTTCATTCAGTTTTGAATTTTTTTTTTTTACATCTACCGATAGTATTTTGTTGTTGTCTCTTCAGAAAACGGTATCAATTGTAATTTGAAGATGAGTTTTTATTGTTAATGTTGTTGTTATTGTTAGTTTTGTTGTAATTGTTATTTTGTTATTGTTATTTCGGTTTCTGTTTTTTTTCTTGACGTGGGATGTTGAAAAATTGTTCGTCGTCTTGAAAACTCTTTTTGTCTCTGGGTGGCCCATGAATCGTGGTGCGTGGAGAAAAAATTGCGACATTTCGTCTTTCTCACTTCTTTCACTCACCCACTCTTTCATACACCCTCTCTTTCACTCACCCTCTCTTTCACTCACCCTCTCTTTCACTCTCACCATCCCTTTAGGCTAAGAGAAGTCAAAGCCAATTAAGGTTTCACAATTTGTTGCCGACTCTGCGGAGGCGTTGTCAACTTTTCGATTAACTCCATCGATCTCAGACAGATCGTTTGTCAATCAACACCGTTGAATTTTATGATCATGACTTTTTCCTCCGAGCATAAGGTTTTGAAATTTACACTATAATGACTTTTTGAAATTTCCACGATCCATACCAAAATCTTCTTTAATATGATACAGTTCCTGTCTATCACTTAGACAGGATGGATCAGAGAAATTTCTACTATAATTCCTATTGGCATTGCGGAAATAAATATTCTCATCAATACCAAAGTCTTCATAATCATTATAGTGGTAGTTTTTATTATTTCATTCTCACCTCTGATGATCTTTTTAGTATCACGATCTTATTAGAAGTATTATAAAACTTCATTATTATGATCACCATTCGTTCATATCCACAAAGATCATCATGATCAAGCGATTATGAAAGCTTGAAATGCAGAAAATTTTAATTAATTTCCTCGAGTGTGTGGCATCGCTATGAAAGAGCCAGAGATCGTTTTATAATAACTAGTGACAGTTGTGGAACCACAAGTAGATGCAATCATCATAGAACTTATAGACAAACCGACGGAGAAACAGACAAACTGAAAGACAGACAAAATGAAAGACAGACAGACGGACAATCCGACAGACAGACAGACAATCAAATAGATAGACATTAAGATAGGGAAGTTTGAGTGAAAAGTCAGAGAGAGACAGGAAGATGAAAGAGATCTTATTACGAATCATTCTGTGGGGATGTTGCGTGTGGTAAGCTTAGGATGAAGGCTTCAAGTCCACGTTGGACACATGCGACATGTGTGTGACAGGCGGAAATTGCGACGTATCCCAGAGATGTCGGAGAAATACTTTTGACACTTGCATTGACAATTGCGAATGACGACATTTTTATTATTATTTTGATCGTTTTATTTTTTATTGCTCACATTTTGTTTGTCATATTTTTATTTCATATCTTTTATTTCATAGTTTTTATTTAATATTTTTTATTTCATATTTTTATTTCATATTTTTTATTTCATTTTTTTTTATTTCATTTTTTTTTATTTCTCATATTTTTCATACCCATTTTTTATTTCTCATATATTTAATAACCATTTTTTATTTCTCATATTTTTATATCCAAAGTGTTATTTCATATCATTTTATTTATTTTATTTTTCACAATAAAAACTGACAAGTTGATGATATACTTCTCTTGTTGTTGTATTGCTGAAATAAATGATGATGATTATTCTGAAAAGAGAATTAATGAAACACGATATGAGGGAAGTTAAAGTGAGAAATAAACTTTTTTTTTATATATGGAGATAAAATAAGTGATGTGGATGGAGATTGAGATAAGATTTCTAAAACATGATGGAATGATAGACGCGAATAATTAAGGAGAACAATTAAGGAGAATAGTTAAAGAGAAATATTAAAGAGAATATTTATTGCGAATAATGAAAGAGATAATTCGTGATCTAGACGAAAGATGCGATAAATATTAAATTTGAAATAATGAAGACTTTTATTACTAAAAACGGTTTAAAAATGGTGCAAAAACGGTTTTAAAAATCCGTTAGCATGGTATAAAAATCACAAAAGATGCGGGAGATCTCTATGAGTCTATAAATAAATATAACAACAAAATCTTGAAAAAATGTGAGTCTAAAAAAAGAAGCAAAAAATCCATTTCGATTCATATTTATGATTTATGGAATCCATCGAATCTTAAATAAAGTGGAATTTTTACAAATCTAAAAAATAATAAATCAAAAATATGAACGACTGAATTTTATATATATATCTTTTGTCTTATGCTATTACTGAATGGTATAACGAAAGAGTGAAACAGAAGTTTAATAAATCTGAGAAATTAATTTCCAAGATTAGATACGAAAGGAAACCAATTTGTCTTCGCATGGAATACGAATCTGTGAGATATATTTAGAATAGACGAATGTGTTGGAGGTGGACGAAAAAACAAAAACAAAAAAGATTGATAGCATGAAAGAAGCACCGAACGTCAACCAACATGAGCAACCTACAAATTACACATGTATATGGAGTAAGATATGCAGAGAGAAACAGTTGGACAGACAGACAGATAGATAGACAGAAAGACATACGTAAAGAAAGACAGACAGATAAAGGTGAAACATTCGCAGAATATTGCCAATCCTTATATGAGTTTATTTTTCTGCTGACGCACGTGATCAACATTAACGTTGGACAATAACCTATTTTAGCCGAATAAAATAATAACAATAACGGAGATAGAAATAGCCAAAATAAATAAACTAAAGTATAAAAGAAAAAGAAAACAAATAAAAAAATATGGAAAAGGAAACAAATAAAACAATATTATAAAGAAAATATATAAGAAAACATTATCAAGGAAACAATTAAAAATGAAAACAAAAAGGAATATGAAAAAGTAAAAATTAAAAAATATATATATGAAAAATAAATACAAAATAAAAAACAAATATAAGTGAAAAATAAATAACAAAATATGAAAAAAATATAAATAACAAAATATGAAAAAATATAAATAACAAAATATGAAAAAAAAATTACAAATTTGCTAAATACAAAAATAGAAAATAACGTTAAATACAAAAATAACAAAATAAGTCCAGAAAATAAACAAGAAAATGCAGGTAGTAAAGAAAATAAACAAAAGAATAACCCAGAACGCAAATGGTTGAGCGCAAAATAATAACAATTGCTTCAAAAGAAAAACTCTACAAAGAGCCCGATAAACCAACAAAGCAAAATCTTACCGTTAACCGCAAGAAGCGTTTTGGCCAACTTTTGACAGTTGAATGGTGGTGGCCATGGAGCAGTGGAACAACAACAAAAAGGCGAACAACAAACCGTTTGCGTGCCAAAGAACCATAAAAATCTTAAGCATTAAAATTGCGAATTGCGTACACATCATAATCGTTATGATCATGAGCAGGTACTTCGTTATTGATGCCGTCGAGATTTTCATTATATTTGGCATCGTTATGAGTTCATTCATTCTGAAGGGACCAAAAGTTTTTCAAAAATAGTTTTTATTATTTTTTAAAAATTTTATAATAATTTTGTCTTAAAAAATTGGTTCTAAATTTAAAAAATTTTAATAATATTTAAAAAATAATAATAACAATTTCCAAAAATTTTAATAATAATTATAAAAAAACTAATTTATTAAAAATTAATTATTTTTTCTATCGCAATTAAAAAAATAAAATAAATTAAAATTCATATTATAAGAATTATTTATTTCTATAAATTAATATTTTTGTCCTCATGTTCTTTTGTATAATTCTGTAATATTCCACACCTTCTCTCGTTCTCTACGCACGTGTAGACAAAAGCTCGATCATGTCATAATCATAAATTCTGGCCTCCAGATCCGTGTGGAGGCTTCAATTGTGGATGAAGTGGAGGAGTTGCCATTCTTTTGCGAATTTCTATGACTTTGTTGCTCACAGCAATTGTTATGCATGGCGAAAACAATAACTACAATAATGAGAAACAATAACTACAACAACAAAGAACAATAATGCGAAAAAAATCATAACGACAAAAATAAAAAAAAATAACAAAAATGGTAATAACAAATCACACGCACGTACACAGCGCCACCGCCAGAGGGCGTGACGGTAGCGAATGGTGTCGAATAATAACAACAACAATAAAAACAAAAAACAACAATAAGAACAATAAAAATAACAACAACAAAGACGTCATTTGAACCGACGTCAAGCGAAAAAATGTTTGCCATTTGACTCTTACTTCAGTCTAGTCATAACAATAACTACCAACAATGTTGTTTCTACTTTTATTGTTGTTGTTATTTCTCTTATTGTTGTTTTTGTTCCATCTATTGTTGTTGTCGCCTACGATTTCCCTTGGCAACAGAAATCTTCGGCGGAGTTTGAGGTGACAACGACTATTGAATTTCGAGTTGAACATTTGAAGAAAGTGAAATATTTTTGATTAACAATTTTTTTTTTATATAATTATTATGTCCAAGTTATTCATATAAGAACAGCAAGAAAAATAATTGTTCGATTTATTTAATTTTTTTAATTTAATTTTTTTTTTATTTTAGTTCCTTTTTTAACCTCATAAAGAAAATTAATTTGTTAATTAACGACTAAAGACGTTAGACTAAAGAATACAAATAAATTAAAAATATAAAACTATGATTTTTACCCATATATTCTTACATAAAAATCTTCTCTCACATTTCCTGGATTAAATCTCGTTTAAATCTTCTTCCTTCAAATGAAAGCATACAACATGTGCATAAATCAAAAATCAAAGTAAATTTGATTTACTCCCATATTTTATTACGTGAAAAATTCCTCCCAATTCGTTCCACATTAGATATTTGAGATTTATTTAAGAAGCAGGCGGCGGCAATCCATCAGAGAAGAGAAAATTAAATGAAACGGCGATTAGAAATTCTCTCGAGATTTTTATGAGATCCTTTTCTAACGTCTTTGATCTTCCTTGCCATCTTTCTGTTTGACAGTAAATCATCGTCATCTGTGGTTTTCAACCTTGGTTCTCATCTTCAATTCTGATCTATGATTTTAATCTTTGCTTCTCATCCACGATTCACACCTTTGCTACTCATATACGATTCACAGCTTTGCTTCCCATCTTTGGATTTTCTCCTGTTGAACTCATTGCGTAAAAATTCTCAAATCGATTTTCACATCAGAGCGAATCCAATTGATTTTCTCTCCTAATATTCATTGCCATCACTGTAGACTATACTATTGCATACAGTACAAGAAACTACCTTAGTATGAGAATATAAAAATAAAATATTTTTTTTTGTTTTCTGTTCTTTTGTTTTTTTCGGGAGCATCTTCACAATTTCCTCACTTCACTCACTTTATTTTTTCGTCTATGCATCGAATGTCTAGAGAGTATTTGTATGAGAGTTTGTGTAACAGTTTGTGTAAGAGTTTTTATATGTGAGTTTAAATGAAGCTTCGCATTCAGTATGTGTTTATATAATATATGTGTATACAACTAAAGTGAAACAACAAATATAATGACACTAACATCATGATCATCGAACAAGAAGATCATGATCATATGGAGTAGTAGAAGATTTTATGGTGTTCAATGAAGAAGATGAAGGAACGACAACCTCAGCGCCAATAATAACAACAAACTACAAGAATAATAACAACAACTACAAGAATAACAACAATAACAACAACTACAAGAACAAATACTACAAGACCAACTACAAGAAAAACCACAGGAACAACAATAATAACAACGGCTAAAAATACCAGGTCATCAACCTTACATATCACTTCACACACATGCAAAGATTGAATAACAAAAACAACTCAAGCAACAAAAAAACTAAACCAACAAAAACAACAACGAGAACAACAACAACAACGTGGCAGTCTACCACAAATGATCACAGAAGACAAGCGACGACGAACGACGAAGACGACGATCTTGTAAAACGAACAGAAAGAAAGAGAGTGAAAAAGGAGAGAAAAAATAAAAAACAACAATAACACCAACAAATAAAAATCAAATAAATGAAATCAACGTTGAGGTTGTTCGAAAGTGCAAAGGGGAAAACGGAAGGAAGAGGATGGAAGAAATAAAGTGAGAAATTGATAAAAAGAAAGAGAGAGACAAAAAAAGAGAAAAACATTAAAGAAGGGAAATAAAAAAAATTTGATCGGAAGAAAAAAGTGCGATGTGATGAAAGAAGTGAGATGGAGGGAAAAAAAAAGTGAGATAGCGAGAAAAAATCAGAGAAATAATAAGGAAAAGACAAGTAAAAAAAGAAAAGTCAACAAAAAAAAGTCAAATAAAAGACAAGTAAAAAACATGGAAAATACAAGTAAAAGACATCTGTAAAAGTAATAATGAAACAAACAAAATGACAACAGCACCAATTACAACAACCAAACAGAAAAAAATCACCTTCAATTACAACAACAAGTACAATCACAATAATACAAAATAAAACAAGAACAAAATAAATAACAATAAAAAAAACAACAACTAAATAAACAACAACAAAGTCAAATACAACAACTAAATAAACAACAACAAAATCAAATACAACAACAAAAATACCAAATACAACAAAAAAAACCAAATACAACAACAAGAAATCAAATCAAAGTGATTCGATTCGAATCGATTCGTACGCATTTTTTACCTTATTTTTCTCTCTTTCTTTCTTTTGATTTTTTCCTTACTTGGATCGCTATCTGACTGACTCGATGTCTGCGTCTTGTCTGTCTTTCCTTGGTCTGTCAGTCTGTCTTTTTCACCTCCTATCTGTCTGTCTCTCCTCTGTCTGTATTTCCTCTCCTCTGTCCGTCCATCTCTCGTTGTTCTGTCCATCTCCCGGATTCTCGACAACCGTCTACCGCAATTCTCGATCGTGTTCATTATTGTTAATTTCGAATTCCGTTACCGGTAGCCGAGGTCTAACTACGGGTACACGGTACGAGATTACGAAAGGGAAGGTACAAAAGAATTAGGAACTGCGAAGAAGGTGGAGGCGAGACGAAAAGCAACAACAATAGAATGAATAAAAATAACTGGAAGGGGTTCGAGAGTGGAAGGGGTCTCAGAGTGGCGTTTTGGAGGGTTTTTTTTTTAGAGTGGTGGGGGTTTGAGAGTGGTAAAGGTTTTATAGTGGTAAAGGTTCTAGAGTGGTAGGGGTTATAGAATGGTAGGGGTTCTAGCGTGAAAAAGGTTCTGTAGTGTTAGAGGTGAACGAATGGTGGAGCTAAAAAAGAAAAGTTAATACTGTTGATAATAGCAAAGTTGAGATAATGTAGTAAAGATGAGATAGTGTAGTAAAGATGAGATAGTGTAGTAAAGATGAGATAATGTAGTAGAGATGGGATGAGATGTAGTAAAGAAAATACTATGGGAAAAGGGATGAAAGCGTAGATTAAGTAGAAGAAGAACAGATAGTAATATCAAAAGTTGAATGAAGCTGGGATCATATGGGAATGAGAAGATAAGATGAGAGAGAGGAATCATAAGGAAAGGAAAACCGATATAAAACGGAAGAGGAAAAACGGAAAAAAAACCTTATGGGGAGCCAGAAAAACAATTCTTACCATGGGAAAAAAAAACTGAATCCTCTGATAAAATATTCATTACTACTGATCCAAAGGGTTCAGGGATCACTTCAAGCAATTTTTTCCTTTCTTCCAAACGATCTTCCCGATTGAATGAAAGCCATTTGGCGGGAGAGAACGCCATGAGGAAGTTAAGAAAAAGGGAAGACGACCAACTAAAGGCATAAAGAATCATGGTGATAATCGAGTAGAACGAAAAAATCAAGGTGAACGAATGAATTGAAAGGGTTGTCGAATGAAAAAAACACAACCTTAACAATGAAGAGAGTGAAAAAAATGAAACAAAATTAACAACAACAAGAAGATGAACACCCAAATTATACAACCAATTAGGCTGTTTCTTTCTTTCGGTCACCTTCTTCCTCCTTCACACACACCTTTGTTTTCCATTTCGTAGGGAGTTGTTTTTTTATGTTTGTGGTCATTTTTTATTTTTTTGTAATTGTTTTTTACCCTTTATTTTCGTTCATTCCCCTCATCGAAGTATGAAACATCTGTAAAACAAGGAGAGCAGAACGATATCGAAAGGATGAAGAGGAGAACGATATCGAAAGGATGAAGAGAAGAGCGATATCGAAAGGAAGCGGGACGTGAAAAAAAAAACCTGTTGAATTGAATCGAAAATATCGCCTGCAGTCATATTCAAAATTAGAGGTTTCATGTTCAGGGAATTTTTCTCGCGAAATCCCTTTGATATCGCGCAATTTTTGCGATAACCAAATGAAAAAATGCCCAAACAGAATTGCAAAAAAACGAAACAAAACAAAAAAATACAAAAAATTTCCAAAAATTCAGTAATCGACAATCGTGCAAAAAAGACAAGTGAGATGCTCTGAAGAGTTGTTGAAATATTTTCGACGAAATTAATTGAAATAAATTAATGATTTTTACTTCTGAGAAAAACAAGTATAGCGTGAAACAGGATTTTTCTCGAGGTCGAACGATTTTGTTGCACGAAGTTGCAACAAAAACAATAAACAAAAAATCCCACCAACAATACATTAAATTGTATTGCAAAAGAAGGAAGTGCAAGGAGAAGAAGAATAAGCAATGAAGAAGTCTGTCTGCGATCACAGGTTAAATTTTCGAAAGTCAACCCGATCGATCGATCGATTGATGGCTCATTCCATTGATTGATCATACTGCATACAGATCGTTAACTTGCGACTGATTGTTGTTGACGCCACCCCGAACTTCGAGGCCTCGTTATTAATAGTTGTGGCTCCTTAATAGCCCAGCTCCTTTCACACGTCCGATGGAGCATTCACTTTCCACTAAATTGGGGGAAAATCAGTTCATCTCTTTTGTGTAATTGAACTTTTTAAGCATGAACTAAGTAATTGGTGTGTTTATTTCACGATTGAGCAATTTAAACAATTTTTTTTGAGGATGTTTAATAATGTAGTTGAGGAATTTTCTTTTCTTTGAATTGATGATTTCTTCTCATTTTGATGATCATTTTTTTTTTATGACCATTTTTTCTTAATTAATTAAGGATTTTTTGTAATTTAGTAATGAATATTCAAAAATTTGTTATAGTTTTTTCCTAATTTCTTTGAATATTTTTAAAAATTATTATCTATGAGTTTTCCTAACATATTTTGTGATTTTTCGTAATTTGATTGAGAAGTTTGCATAGATTAATTGATTAATTTTTAATTAATTTCTCTAGATTAATTTGTAATTTATATAATTTTATATTTTTAGAATTTATAATTTCAATTTATTTTTCCATATTTATTTAAAATCCGCATTATCTATGGAAATTGCTTCCACGAGGCTATTAGAAACCTCATATGATAAAAATTCATGATTTCAACTTCAAATTAATTTCATTTTTCCCTTTTAAAAATCAAAATTCCTCGTCTAAAGTCCATTGAAAATCCCTCTAAATACAAAATCCATCTCATCTTATCTCCATACCAAAGTATTCAATTTATAATTAAGAAAATCCCATTTAATTATGGAAAATTCTCAATAACAAAAACAACACACACGATACCACGAGGAACGATCGACCCGATTCTACACATTTATTTATTTTTTCTATTATCAGTTCTGGTTTTTCGAAAGACCTTTTTGTACTGATTTATTTGTTCTTGTTTTTCTATTTGTGGTCTCAAAATGAGGTCTCTTGTGGTGTTGTTATCAGGTCGGGTTCGGACTCAGGGCCAGCCCAGTCGTCGATGGACTCTAGTTGTAAATTGGATTTTGGGTCAAAAGGGAAATTTACATCAAAGCAAGGTTTCCACCGACTTCACGACCAATGTGTCATGAGGGAAAACTAGTGGCTGATGGAGGGAACTCTAGAGGTTGATCAAGGGATTTTTTCTTTAACGAAACCTATTAATTTGCTGGTATCACAAACGGAGAAGACCAAAACGAGCGAAGGCACAAGAAAAGAAAAAAAAGAAATAAAAGGTGTCGCCGATGGAACAAGTGTTAAACGAGTCAAACTAGTTGTGGATCGGTTGAAATGCCAACCACTAACATGGTCAATAAAAGAACAACAACAAATGTAATAGAAATACCAACAACAACAGCCATAATAGAAATACCAACAACAACATTAATATCAACACAACAACATTAATCCCAACAACAATATTAATACCAACAACAACATTAATACCATTAACAACAGGAAGAACAAGTGGAATACCATAGATTGGTCTTTTCGATCTTCGAAGATTCCCCAACGAACTTGAGGCACACCTAGTAATTGAAGACTTAGAGTTCGATCCATCATCGTATAGCTAATGAAGTCTTTATTATTGCGATTAGTATATCGTTAATGAATTTACTACATGATCAACAATCATCAACATGTAAACAATATCGTCTTCTGATGGTTTATCAAACTTTTATTGTTCCAACACGTGTCAGCAAAACTCGTTGAAATTCTCAAAAATAAAAAATAAAGAAAATAGTAAATAAGAGTAAAAAAATATATTAAAGAAAAAATAATTAATTATGAAAAAATGAAAATATTATAAAATGCAAATTTCAAAAGGAAAAAAACCATGAAGATGAGATTTTATGGTTCACGTCCACACGAGTTAGAAGAGAAATATTTCTATGACAGGGGAATGAAAAGAATTCGTCTAATTTTAAGCCCGAACAAATGAATAAAACTTGATCTGCATATGAAAAGGTGAAAAAGTGAAAATGTTCCCTCGGGGCCAGAAATCAAAAACAACATCAAAGCATTCTTATGTAAATCGGTATTGTTAAATAATTAGTGAAAATCTCTTTTTAATCGAGTTGTTTAACATGCCCTGATAGATTTCTATGCGAGCGAAATGTAGGTTATTTCAACAAAAGATCATCGAACAAAAACATGAAGAGAACAAATGCAGAAAGACAAAAAAAAGAGAAAAATCAAAATGAAAAAGATTCGTGAATTTCAATCCTTTGTTTCATTGGTAGGAAGCGGAAAACAAAAGGAACCCGATTTTAGAACAGAAGCCCGAAAGTGAAATCTCGATAGTCGACGGAAACCAAAAGTTTTGAATAGAATTCGCTTCCATTATGATTTCAATGAATCGAAAGTTGTTTTGGCTGTTGGCTTTGTTTTTCTGTACGAATTCAACAAAGTGAATTATCACGAATGATAATGGTTTGTAGTTTTTTTTTATTGAAAATATAATTGTTTTTTTTTTAAATTACTTTAAAGTCCCTGAAGTGTGCAACGAAGTCTTGATGGAATCCCTCGAATGATTTTGAGGTTTCTCGAATAATTCCAAGTCATAGAATACTGTAGTCGAAATTATTATCAATGCCAAACCCGAAAAAAAAAACAAAAAAAACACCTTTGTCAGAGCCAAAGCATTATCGAAATGTGGTAATAACCGTGTCAGTGGGGATCACAAACCATGACCTCAACCCAAAAATTGCGCCGAGCCGACAAATGAACGGCGAATGCAAATGAAGTTGGAAGTGATGGAGGAGGCAAATGGAAAATGAATCGATAGATCGATGGATGTATGGATGGTAAAGGTAAAAGTGAATCGATCATACGTGAAGAACTACCAACAGCATGAGATATCTCTCTCTCTCTCTCTCCCACTCACTTTCTCACATATCGGATTCGTATTTGAATGTAATTCAATTCAATGTTGAATGGAAAACAATTGAGATTTAATTGAGTGTCGAAAGATCGTAGAAGGCAACAACGAAATAACAGTCTATTACGTAATTATTTACACATACATACTCACACCCTCTCACTCATACTCTCTCTATCTCTCCCTCACTCACTCAATCACACACTCACCTTTTACTTCACCTTTACTATACCTAGTTTTAAAGAAACAGAACAAAGCGGAAAATTTGAAAGATTATTCAATGTGGAGCATGTGGAACATAAATACATATCATTATCATCATCATTATCATTACCATGGTTAATCGTTGGAGACTCTGTCACCATCTGACACTCAAACACTCGTCCTATAATCGAGTTGAGACCATAAATCATCTCATGTATGGTATTCTCAACTATTGTCGCATTTTCACTTCGTTGACATAGGTTGGTTTTTTTTCCAGACGACGTCATGATCTGTTGATTTCAACAGGTCTTTTCTTGTGCTGTTTTTATCTCCAGAAGCCGTGAAATTCAATTTCTTTCATAACTTCTTCTTGAATGATATAATATGGTGAGGTAATTTTTAATATACCAAATTATTTGGGTTAAGAATGCCTTTCATGATATTTAATTAACAGTCATTTTATATCTATTTTATGGTTCTATATAATCTCTAAAATTCAACTACTAATGATTTTTTCTCTCTCCTCTCTTTCAGGTATGTAAAACTTACGCAATTTCTACATATAGCTACACATGATATATGCATACAATGGGTAATTATATGACTTTGCCATAATAATAATAAACGTCAATTGGTTCGTTACCGTTTATTGACATTGAATCATCCATGACAACCTCAAGTGGTTGAAATTTCGCCATAATAGAATATAATCTACATTTTTTTCTTTTCGGAGAATGGGCGCCGCCAATAAAATGTTATCGCTGTAGATTATAGAATATGACTATAGAGTTTAATGAAAAAATTAGGTCATGAGTCAATGTAGAGAGAAACCTATTGAACTAACCGTAGATATTTTCTATAATATACCATTTTTTACTCTGTACACTATTCTATAATTATATAAAATACTTTCTATATAAACGCCTACAAATTTCCCCGATAATCCATGGTGTGATATTATGAAAAACACTTCATGCCAATTTATTTTAGGGCTGTACCGTTTATTGCACAACCCTGGCATATAATAATACTCATGAAATATCATGAACTGAAAGGCAGTAATTATAAATGCTTCAATACACCTGTTAATAACCCAACCAATAACAAGTACAACAATGGCAGCAATATAATAAAACAAATATACCGACGAGGAATAGATAACATGAGAGGTTGAAATAGTGAGAGGGTGAAAAGAAAAACGAAAGTGAAAGATAATAATACCAAAGCATGAAGCGAAGCCGGGGTGAGGTAACAATGGTGATAATTAAATAAAACCATAGAAAATCAATTTCAATTTTCATTTCAAGATCCAGCTCTAATTACATTTCCATTGCAAGAAAAATAAATCTTGCACTTGGAAATTAAAGAAAAATCAAATCAAATTAAATTAAAATCAAAACAACTTTCACTGAAAACATTTCTAAACGAAAAGAAAACAAAACAGCACGAGAAGAGAAAAGAAAGAAATCCACATGAAAATAATGTTGAACTCACGTAAACGATCGTCGAGGAAAATGTCAATAAAACGAAATAGAAGAAATGAAAAGAAATAAAAATAGAAAATAAAAAGAAAACAAGGTTCAAATCGAAGAAAGGTGTTCGAGATGCATTCGAAGCATTTTAATTAAAAGTCATTTTAAATGCAAAGTGGAAAACAAAACAACAATAAAAACCGAAAATTCCAAAATCGTCGGCAAATGCCTCGAAGAAAGGGAAAAACTCAAAAATAAAGACAAAAAAAAAAATAACACACAAAAACAATACAACAACCACAGGGCGAAGAAACTGTTCGAATAGTTGTAAAGTTTGAAAGTCAATAAACAGCAACGACTTCGGCGCTGGGAAATTCAAATTAACACGAATTAATTAATTACGTATGCATAACGTGAGCCGGCGATTTCAGTCTTCCACGGCTCTGGAAGCCGGGAACCCGGGCTCGTGAAGGTACCGAGATCCCAGGAGGCAGGTTTTCAACTCGACTGCCGAAGGTTGCGGCAGGTTGAATGCGATTCGATGAACGTAAAATTAAAATTAATTGCAATGCACAGAGAAATGTAAGCAAATGCGTTGCGCGAGTGTGAGTGAAGGCGGGTATCGTATGTAAGTGTGATTGTATGGGAGCGTGTACCGTGTGTGTATCATGCAAATTGTATCACTGTTCACTGTGAGAACTTCCTTTGTAAAGGTCTCGAAAATAGTCTGTTATTAAGATAATAATCCCAGACTTAGATCAATTAACGCCAGCTGGGAATTGAGGTTTGTTAAAGTTTAAATAGAAGTGGAAATAGTTTCTAGGTCTACAGTAAACTATTCGAATTTTCTTAACTATAACTGATATATTAATAGAATTTTTAAAAAACTTAAACCCCAATATAAATCGCCGATAGACAAAAAATATTGAAACACATTTCGATATAACCTGTAGATCAAATGAAAACATGAATGAAGACTGTTTTTCTCTCACCAATGAGAACATGTTCTTGGACTCTGTTATGGTGTTACATGGTTGTTTCTTGTCACGAGACACCAGTAGTCAGCTGGAATGAAACCATCTGGTCTTTTTAAATAAACCATAGACCATAGAAGCTTATCAGGAAATCGAATCTTACATTGATATCCAAGTGTTCCATGTGATGAACTTTAAGAATTGTTTTAGAACACCACGATAGGTTAATACAAAGTCATCTCTGACAGCGAAAACAGAACATGGTAAAACATGTTGCAGCGTGGAAAGATAGATGGCCCAGAGTTGAACATGGATCGACGCTTGTGACATGAGAAGACAATAGTCTTTAGTCCGAGATTTTTTTTTTGTCGAATTTAGTCTTTTTTTCACTTTGGTCTATAGAGGGATTTTTTTTGGTTTATTGAGAGGTTTTTTCTTATTGTTTTTGATCTATTGAAAGGTTTTTTGTTATTGAGTTTTTGTTGCATTTTTTACTCGTTTTTTTTTTTAGTCCCCACAATGGTCTCTTTCACAGCCCACATTTGACAATCTTCTTATCCGAGTGTTGCATAACATTGCAGCCGACTTGTAACCATTTCTCAAAAATGAAACAACAACTGGGCATCCTTGCCTTATGTCTGTCCTTCTGTTTTTTTTTCGTTCCTCTGTCTGTCCATCTGTTTGTTCGTCCGTCCGTCTGTCTGGCATGTTGTGGGAAAAATCACACATTATCTCATGGAAAAATCAATAATTCACCTACCAAACAACGGAGCAACGAATGGACGGACAGACGGACGAACCGAAGTCGACCAGGGCAACCGACGGGCTAAGAAAACAACCAACCAACCTGGCAACCTACAAATAATGGCTAATGTAGCATCAGCTTCATTAACCGAAAGCCAAGCCAATCTGCCAGCAATAATCTTTGTAGAAAAAAATACAACAATAACAAGAAATGACAATAACAACAACGACAACAACTGTTAGTGCCACCACCATGGAAATAGTAACAACAATAGAAATAGTTGTAAAAAATAAAAAAATATGGAGCCTTTGGCAAAAATGTTCAAAGCGAAGAAGTTGAGGTGAGGTGAAGAAAAAAAAAATCCTCTAACAAAATGTCAAAACTAATTCGTTTTTTGCCAAAGAAAACAACATATAAATTGTTGTTATTTTTGGTAGATAAAAATTGGTTGAAGAAAAAATAACAACAACAACATTTACTAGTAATAACAACAACTATGACAATAGCATAATGTTTTTGTAACCCAAATTGATTGAATTTTTTTCGTTACTGTTATTCATGAAATTGGTATTATTGTTGTTTTTCGTAGTTATTTTAACAGTCGTTGTTGTTATTACAATTTTTAGTGTTGTTGTAACAATCGTTGTTTTACTGTAACCATACTTATTGTTGTTATATTTTTTGGAAATTATTTTTGTTGCTACTATTTCAAGGTATTTTTACAACTTACAGCTACTTCAGCACGCTTTTTAGGGTTCAACTGCGACGACGTAGTTACGTCTCGCACTGTGAAAAAGAGAGAGACAATTACAATAATAACAACAAAAACAATAACAACAAGTACAAAAACAATGACATCAACACAAAAAAAAGACAACTATAACAACGACGACAAAATAAATGCAACCGAAATGAGGTTGTCATTATTAGCCAGGCTAAATGTTGCAGAAGCAACAACAAATACAACAATAAGACTAACCCCACCAACAAAAATAACACCACCAACAACTCCAACAATGACAGAAGCCGGCAGCAGTCGCAGCTCTCAACGTGGCACTAGAGCAACACAAGAATCCAAACCCAGAGACAGAGAAACAGAAAAAAAACAGAAAAAGACAGAGAGACCAAGAGAGAAGGAAGAAAAGGTCCAAGAGTGAGACAGAGGGATAAGGTATAAAGAGAGAGAGAGAAGAAACATTCAGCTTAAATCTGAGATATTTGCAATTTTATTGTGTAATCGAGATTTTCAGGTCGCGATAAGACCTGCCGACTGAACCTGGCAAATTGAAAAAATCCAAAAACAAATCTTGATTTCATATTGCTTTTTCTCTGTTTCTTTTGTTTTTTCATTATTTTTTTTCCAGTGTACAAGTGATGTGCCAGAAAGGGTCTCAGTGTGATTAAGGGTTATTTGCGAATAAATTGCATATTTAATTATGTTTATTAAATCAATATAATTTCGTATTCCTTGGAGGTCGTGTCTTTGCTCAAAGATCTGACTACTGAGATGGGATTTGGTTTAATTTTTTTCTTTGTTTCTCGGAGTCCAATCGATAGGTTCGTGGCATTGATTACGCGGTATCATTCGACTGATCATCTCGTTGCGAGAAGGTTCTCTTTCGGTTCTCTGCGATGATGTAAATGGATTGTTCTCATGACTCAATTTCGATTTCGCGATCGAAAGTCGTCCTAGTTTGATTGGAGTTCTCTCGTTGTATTGAAATCTCTCATATAGTCCATTGAAATCTCTCAAATATTCCATTCAAATATGATTGCATTGAAATCTCCCAAATATTCATGGAATTAGTTGATTTTCATCTGATTACCATACCTTTCTCACCAATGTCTTCAATCCACAATCGCTTTCATAAATAGTTTTTGCATTTTCTCTTGATCTCCCTTGATGTGCACTTAAAAAATAACTCCAAATGTTAAAGAGTTGTTCGAGATCATTGTTTTTGATGAAAATCCTCCATCGATAAAGATGCGAGAGCTTCCCGTAATTTTCATCAACGCAACAATGGAAATTACTTTGGTGATAATAATGATGATGGAGGTAAAGATAGTCGTAATGATGATGGAGGTAATAATGACGGAAGTAACGATGATAGAGGTAATAATGACGGAAGTATTTTATTTGGAGCGGTTATTAAGGTGAAATGATGATGATGGATAAGACGAGGTGATGATAATGTGAGTAAGGATGGTAATATAACAAATGTTGATAATAATGAATCTTAGTAGATAGCAATATATAGACCGAAAAAAAATTTAACATAATTTAAGATGATCGAAATAATGAAATATATGAATTAAATGTAATATTTTTTAAAAAACTATTCAAAAACTGAAAATAATGCTATAATGATAATGAAGAAGATGATTATTTTGATATGATGTGATTTTTCTCAATGATGAGATGAGATCGCAAAGGTTACTGATGAAGTAAGTAGATTACTGCAGTGATAATGACGCCTGGCGAGACGATGTTGAGATAATAATGATGATCGTGGTGAGGAAGTTCGCCATCAGCCACGGTTTGACTCGTAACAATATGAAGAAATTTTACAATTTGAACTTTTTGCCACGGCACGCTGCGGCAACAATACATACGCATAAACTCATACACATACATAAACCTATACATATATCCATATATACACAGATGGGAAGAGAAGAAAGATGAAGAGGAGGTGAAGAAGAGATGGAACGGGAACCTGAAATAATTGCATTCTGATGGGAAAAAAACATTTTCTGCACACTTTTTGATCGAAACAATAAAAATGAAAGACAATGTGAAAACTGATCGCGGCTGATGATGGATGCATCGCATCAGAGAAAGACAGACAGACAGACAGGCAGGCGGATAGACGGGAAGACAGACAGCTCAGAGGTTGAATGTAGACTGGAGTGACGGGTAGACAGACAGATGAAGAGACAGACAGACAGATGGACGGACAGACAGACGATTATGCAAAACAATTGCGAAACATGTGGAAAATCAAAACTATTGCTGAAAGGCTGTTGAAAATCAACACATGATGATGATTATGACGATCGTGAGAAATTCAGATGGGAAAGAAGAAAACCGAGAAAAAGAAACAAAGGAAAAGGAAAATGAAAATAGGAAAAATAATCATAAGAAGAAAATTAAAGAAAAGCGAAGGTATGCAAATTTCACCTAAGGGAATTCATGGTATTTTGCCACACCTCGTCCTCATCATTATCTTTCGTCTTCGTCTTCTCTAAAGTATATCGAAATTTCATATTTTCCACCAGACATTATCATTCATCACGATTATATTGCATTTCTTCTGCTTCTGAATCAAAATCATTATTATTTTGCTCTGATACAATTTTGAGTGAAAGGAAAATCATAAAAATTCCCAACGTCAAAAGGAAATTCCTACGACCCGAACGAGAGCAATAAAACAAGTGATTTGTGCGAATTTAACGGTCTTTTTTGGCAACAGAAAGCATGAACGTAAAATTTAATGGCTGGCAACGCTGTCGCAGAAAATAACAAAAAGCAAAAAAAATGCTCTTTATTTTTAAACGAAATAAATAAAAAGAACAAATTGCATGATGCTGTATAAACCAAATTCAAATGGAAAATATATGCAAATTAAAATTTGAATAAAAAATGTATCATGGAAAAAAAATAAAAATTAAACAACACTCAAAATTAAAAAGAATTTAAAATTAAACAAAAGACGATATACACAAGAAAAAAATAAATAAGTAAAAAATACACAAATAAAATATACACAAAAAAATTTAACAAATAAAAAAATGACTAAATAAAAAATATATGAAAATAAAAATGAATAAAATTTTATTCAAACCCACAAAATCAAAACCAAATGATAATTCAAAACCAAAGTAAAATCCAGAAATCTTTGTAACAATAAACCCCATCATAAACACAGGCCCAAAGATAACAACAACAATGGAAAATATGTCACAAAAAAATCGCACATTAAAATGTCAGCCGAATGAATATACACAGACATATGTATATATCTCTCTCTCTCTCTGGTCGGGTATGAATATTTTTATGGGCAGACGTTAAAGAACTGCCGCAGTTGCATTTTTGTCTTTAATGAAGTTTCAGTTGTTTTTATATTGTCTTGAATTTGTTGTTGTTGGTGTGGTGATATTATTTTTTATTTCCCTCAAGATATTTTGCGGCTTTTGCAAATTTGGCCACAGACAACAAATAAACAAAATTCAGACAGTGGACAAATGTCGTTGAAATTTTTGCGCTTGTGTTGTTTTTGGCGCGAATTCTCGAGGTGTCTCTCGCATGGACACAATCCAGAAATCGCATAACAACAACAACCAGAGAAAAACAACCATATAACAATAACAAAGTACACACAAAACTACAAATATGAAAATAAAATGAAAACAAATTCGATAAAAACAATAAAATGCAATAGTTGCTGAGTTTGCTTTTCCGCTCGACTTCATTTTCAGTTTGGCAACATTTTTTCCGTTGCATGTGTCGCGCACATGTCAAACGGAGAGTGAGAGAGAGATAGAGAGGGGGAGGGAGAGACAGAGAGTGGGCTAGTGACAGAGAGAGAGGGGCAGCTAGTGACAGGAAAAGAAGGAGACAGAATAAGGAAATAAACATTTGGACTCTGGAGACTTGGGAGCCATTTGGATACCGGTTCCCTGGACAACCGAAGTGATCTATGGATCTGGGTAAAGGTTGAACTCTACCGACTGCTACCACAAAGCCTTACCATAAGACCAAGAAACATTTTTTTTATTTAGCAAAGGAGCATAAATAATGAGAAAAATAAAATCTACAACGAATCAGGGATTATACGAAATAGTTTTCATTGTTTTGACGATTTCTTTTACATCATGTGATATTCCATCATTGCCATTAACTCCTTTAGTCCTCATTTAACCTTTCCTCCTCCAATATACATAATATGATCTCGTCAATAAATCTCTTTCTCCAAAAACCACTCTTCATAAATTTCCAGATCTTTATTACATTTGCGGTATAATAAATATATTTCTCTTGAAACTCTTCGTTGAAATTATTTTTAATCATCTCTTCACGTGGAGAATTATAAAAATTCCCAATTAATTTTTCGCCAGCAATGAAATTGTCATTCTTGCACTATCCTTCTCGCTCTGTCATTTGTCTCTCTCTCACTCTTTTGTCTGAATCTCTTTCCATCTCTCTGTTCCTTTTAATCTCGATTAATTTATGTCATTAGGAGGCATAAAAGTAAAAGTCAGTAGCGGTCATAAATAAACATGCCAAAGAGACTCCTTGGCTTTTGGGCCAAAATCAACTTTCCGATGGTATGCGTAGTCTTCCAGTAAAATAAACTACCAGAGGATGTTGAGAAACCAACTGAAGTGAAGAGAGAGAGAAGTAAAGAAAAAATAAAGAGAGAGAACTACCGATCTGCACATGAGCGATAAAGACCTAAAAAATAAAAGTCCATTTGAACTTTAACCCTCGAGCTCAATTCCAGTGTTCATGGAGCGAAAAATACTTATGCAAAATCAAGGAACAACTGGTGGTCACTTCAAGTAAAAGAATAAGAGAGCTAGGAGGGAGAGAGATGGAGAGAAAGAGGAAAATAGATAGATGGAGAGAGAGAGAGAGAGACAGAGATAGAGTGAGAGGTCTCCTGGGTGATTCGCTTTGGTGACCAAGAGCCGGGTTCAACTTGGGTCAAGAATATAAAAGCGACAATAAAAGAAACGAAGAAAAATGATGAAGCGACCGGTCGATGGATCCAGGAATTGTCCGTCCATCTGTCTGTCTGTCCTTCTCTCTGTCAATCTGTCTGTCCTTCGTTCTGTCGACCCAAGACTCCCAGAAAGAAATCCCAACCAGCTGATCGATGACCAAGGGGAAGGAGGATCACAGCGAATGAAGAGAAGTCGAAGGTGGAGGAAATTTTTAAAACAACTGTGCAAAATTTATTGCTCATCTGATGTATGACGGCTGTGTTGGCTTAGCTGATGGTTGAGGAGGTGATGATTATGGTATTAATGATGGTCGAAGAAGGTTTTGACTTTGGTGGAAGAAGGTATTGATGATGACCAAAGAGGTGGAGAAGGTATCGATGATAACCAAAGAGGTGGAGGAGGTTTTAATGTCGGTTGAGTTGATGTTTGTGTTGGTCTTTGTTATGGTTGAGTTTGTCTTAGTGACGTTTGTGTAGGTTATAATGATGGTATTCGTGCTGGTCTTCATGTCTATGAAGTTGGTTATTCGGTTTCAGCAGGAAGGCGCTTCCTTAAGTTATTTGAATGCATTAAAATCTGGGTCAAGAGGCTATCAAATTCACTGTATGGAGTCATCTTGACCATTTATTTTCGGCCACTGCGTTGAATGGACAACTGATGCATTCGCTAAGATATGACGAGGAGCGGTCTTTGAAGGAGGCGAAAATTGTCGCATGTAGTGGGATATTTTATGAATTTTATGCATAATGTTTAAGAAAGGAGGATGAGGGTAAATCATTAAAATTATAATGATTACCATAAGTCGCTAGGAAAATATTCATTAGTATGATCTTCTCCTCATTCCATCTATTAGGATAAAGATCATTCTTTTTGATATTTGACTACAGATCATAAACTTTTGTCCCACGGTATGGAAGCTAGAGGATTAATGTTGAGGTAGAGGATTAAATGGAGCAAACGATTCTCCATCTAGAATCGTTTTACCACCGTCTGTCAAAAGTCCATCGCCTCGACTGACAAATTACATTTGAACAAGTTGCGGAAATTCAAACTTCACACTGTTGCTCCACATTTCAGAAAACTTAACCGCCTGTCTGTCTCTCTGTCTATCTATCCTGTTGTCTGCTTATGCAACAACATTGAGATAAATATTTCCGAATACCGTTCGGTCATTCGTTCGTACGTTAATTTTCATAGTTCGATTAACACAACAAGTTCTCTTTGGCATCGCTTTAGATTCTCTCCATCTCTGTGATACTTAATCATATCAATGTTTAAATCGGCGGAATAGTGACATCTACCCAGATAGAGATAGATAACGAGATAGAGATAAAGCGATTGAGATAGAAATAGAGATGTGAGATAGAAATAGAGATAGAGAAGTGAGATAGCTAGCAAGATTGTGCTTGTAGCTGACAGATGCAAGCGAGCAAGTGTCATGCGATTTTCGCGATACTTTAATGGGGTTTTGGGGCGAGAATCGAAGTAACTTAAGATAAGATGTGGAGTGTTTATGAACCTGTTTTGTATTGCAACTAATTTTTTTAATTTCTCTATCTTTCAGGTATGTACAATGAGAATTTAGAAGATATATTTTGAGGGAGTATCTGTGAGTATGAATGAAAAGATTTTCTTTTTGATCAGAGGACAAAGATATTTTTTTTTGTGATCAGAAGACAAAGATATTACTTTCTGTGATCAGAAGATAATATTATTTAATATTTTCGTGTCTAAATTCTTCTTAAATTTTCTTGTCCAAGTTCTCCTTAAGTTATCGTGTCTAAGTTCTTCTTAAATGCCGAAGTCTTTGCCATTCTCTTTTGGTTTTCCACGATCAATCGTTTGATCGGTGGAAGAAAAAAACATCGCCAAAAACACGATTTCCTCTGATCGACCTTCCTCGCGGGAAGTTAGAACCACGCAAACACTTGTTCCAATCCACGAAATGACGCAATGTGCAGAAAATGTTTTCGCTTCAACAGCAACATCATAAATTATCAATAGAAACATCATCAGTAACACCATCATCAACAACAAGAACAAAAAAAAAATATATAAGAAAATATCCACAACAACATGAACGTGGTCATCATCATCACAATAATCATTATAACAATACCATCATCATGAAGAACACAAACCTAATCATGACAATGATCATTGTTGTTATTTATCATTGACATGAAAATCGATGGAAAATCTAGAAACTCCAAACTAAAAGCAGCCAAATTCTTGACTCCAAATTCTTGTTGGTGTAAGAAACAGGTTGTTGCAACATATTCTTGTTGCATTTGTTGTTTTTTATGTTGTTGTTGTTATTGTGTTGTTGTTTTTGCTGCTGCTGATTGTTGCCAATTTTGTCTTGAGGTTGTCTTTGAGCCTGGTTGTAGTTGTCTACGCATTTCCAATTGAAATTATTCTACAATCGTACGCAGTCGTCCGTTAGAGGATCATCCTACTTAACTCCTTCAACTTCTCTTTTTCCTTTTCCTTTATCATTTTTTCTGTGTTCGATTTCTTCATCTTCAACTTCATTGAATTCTTCTGATCGTTCCTTAACAAGATGATCACTGGCTTTAAGTGAGAACTATCGATTATTTTATAGAAATTTTAAGAGACATTTAATTCTATTGAATGGAACTTTATATAAAATTCATTCTATTGAATGGAAAATCTCAAAAATCTACGAAAAATCGAGGCTTGATTTATCAGACTCCATCTCACTATCCGCTATTTTAAAAGAAGTCACCAACTTGTATCAAGTCTAATGTTCGAGCAAAACGATTACAGGCCTAAAATGCGAATGTTTTTCTTATATGGGTTCTTTTATATACACTTAAATTTAGTTTTGGTGGTCTTTGTTTTTTTTTTTTTCGTCAAGTTACCACCTTCATTTGCCAAAGAGAGAGAAAACAAGAACCTGTTGCTGTAACTGCCAGACTGATGTCTATTTCGGTTTTCTCTCTCTCTTGAACATTGAGAGTTAAAAAGGCAACTGGCTCAAGAACGTACGTTTGGAGTTGTTGACGTGACGTGGTAATGGTGAGGGTGATGAGGGGTGGAATGACGGAGGGTAACGAGTTGCGATCGGACAGGTGGAAGTGGGGTCTACCGGCAATTGCATCACTCAATTTACTGCACTTTTGCGCAGTAGAATTAGGTAGAAGCAGAAACATACTCACATACACAGTCACCCATGCGAGATCATGTGCACGGTGCTAACGGTTGGAAATTTTCAACAACAACAATACCATTACAACAACACAACAACGACAACAACAAAACTACCATAACAACGAAACTACCACAACAACAAAAGGTAGTAAAATGAAAAAACAACTACTTTTGAATGAATTTGAAATTCATTTAGGAAAATTTAGGTCAATCTGTTGAATAAAAAACAATAACTAACGAAAAAAAAAACAAGAAAAACTTACTACAATGTAAGAAATTCTTGCGTGTTATTTCGAAATACGTACGTTTGTTAGAATGTTCTTATTGTAATTAAAGTTGTTGGTATTTCTTATTGTTGTTATTGTTTGTTATTTCCAAGTATTACCGAGCATTTCTAGCTCTTACCATAGCCACGCTTGATACAAACACTCGTTAAGCCTCGTCATGACTTTGATCAAAGCTCTCTTTCCTTACACGATCAGCAGAATTCTTTTGGGGTGAACTTCTCGATTTGTGTACGATATGTACCTTTCACAAGTCTATTTGGCAATGATCATTAAATGATTTTGTTTAGGAGAACAAATGGGAGTAGAATTGTAGTTCATTACTTTATATTAATCATTGTTCTCCTTAAATATAATAGTATAATAAGACGATTTATACAATCTAACATACTAAGACTATAAAATTAAACTCTAGTATACTAAAACTATAAGATTATGATTCGTTATATTAAGGCTATAAGAGAATGATCTGCTATACTAAGACTATAAGATAATGATCTATTATACTAAGACTATAAGAGGATGAACTTGTATACATAGACTATAAGATTATGATCTATTATACTAAGACAAAAAGATGATGATCTACTATACGAAGACTAGTAAGACTATACTACTTAAATATTTTCCTCAGGTGTTATTTCACCCGAAAAATCCCTTCACCAACCCCATAACCTTCTTAACTAATTGCCAAAACTTTCTCCTCTCTGAATTTTCCACTCTCTAACACATGAAAATAAATCATATTTATTCTCTGAAATTTATAACTATGTCAATTGTTCATGGGTTTTCGATGTCAAACTAAATATGAAAACCGTACAATCGACAAAATGTCAAAAAAAAAAAAACAAAGCTAAGGAAAAATGGATTCTGGGAAAAACAATAGAGTCGACCGACTAAACGCTTGATTAGTTTTCTAAAACAATTTTTTTTCTATTTTTACCACCTTTAAAAATATTTTCCAATTTATTTATTTTTAGGTTCACATATTCTTGTATTTTATTTTTCTTTTATGCATTTTTTCTTTCATTTTCATTGTTTTCCCCAATGTTTAAACAATGAATATTGACAGTTTATTAGACATCCGCCTCTTGTGCTTGCCATTGTCTTATATTTGTCCATTGTGGCTTTTCTATGACCACTGGCGACGGCCTTTTGTCTATCTGTATGTTGTTCTTGTGTTTTACATCTGTTTCTCGCC
>CM029565.1:38254378-38423894 GCA_017309665.1 Coelopa frigida
GGGTAGAGGTAAAGAATAAGGCGGGGATTTATTAAGGAAGGTGTGTCTCCGTTTGTGTGTCAGTGGGACACAAAAGAAATGAAACCCATTGAACGATTGCCGTTTCCATTCAATTATTATTCAAGTGTCAATTGAAATGTTCAGCTTGAAGATGAAGTTGATTCTTTGGAATTCGAAATAGTAATAGTTGGATTGTGAAGAGTTTTTATAGGTATATTGGGTTTATTATTGAAAATTTTTGTTTGATTTATATTATTATTGCTTTTGTTATAAATAGTTTAGTATTTATTTTATTAATTATTTCATTGCAACTAATTTAGTATTTTTATAAATTTTTATTACTTTTTTTTATACATTATTTTCATACTATTTCTTTACAATAAACTCTATACTAATGAAATATTTTTCCTCTCTTTCCAGGTATGTTTTGAAAACTCTCATGAAAAGTCATTATTCACTGAAATATAGTATAGTCTCAGTACCATTGGTAAGCCTTCATTTCACTCAAGTCAAGACATCATTTCGTTCAACTCAAGCTAATAACAAATCAAGCTTTACGACGCAAAATAATGGCAAATAATGTCGATAATAACAAAACACAAGCAACAACAATAGGAAAGGTAATAAAAAATAGCAGCAAAAACAAATGCAATAACAACAGTTACAATAACAAAAGTTACAACAACAACAACAATTACAGTGAAGAAATATATCTATCCCAACCACATGTAGAACTTTCACTTAAATGATTGCAATCGCATGTTGCTAACAATTTTCGCTCGAAAGTGCAACCTACCGGAGCAACAACAACAACAGATCTTATAGAGTTTGTTCGAAAGAGAGAGAGGTATAGGGAGAGAGAGAGAAGAGGGATCCACATGTGTTAGCGAGAAATAAAACCAATTGCAATGGAAAATTCAATTTCAATTACGATTTCGCAGATTTTCGCTATTTTCAAAGAAGCGCAATAAATACCAGAGAGAGAGGAAAGAAGGAGAAAAAAATAGAATAAAGATAGAGAGAAAAATTTAATTTATCAAAATATTCAAACAAAGAAAACTTTTTTTTAGCAAAAATTTTAGAAAAGAAATTTGTAAATTTTACAAAATATAAAATTTTCACCATATTTCTTGAATTAGGATTCTCATGAGGATCAAAGAAAATAATTCTTTAATAATAATAATTCATATTTTTCAAAATAAGTGAATAATTATTTGATAGAAATATCTCACTCTACCTTCAATAGAAAGTCTTTTACAATCTCTTCATATGTTTCGATCGGTTTCTTTATTGTCTGCAACACGTGCATCGGCAACAATTTCCCCCCGAAACAGCAGGCTGCAAATTTATGAGCAATATTTTGCGAGATCACAACATCAAAAGCCAAAAAAAACACCGACATAAAAATAAAAACAAAAATAAAACACAGAAAATTGAAATGAAAATAAAATAAAAATGAAAAGCACCGAAAATAAAAAGAAAAACAGAGAAAATACATATGAAAAACACAGAAAATAAAAATAAAAACACAGGAAACTAAAATGAAAAACACAGAAAATAGAAATGAAAAACACAAAAGAAAAAAAATAAAAAAACACAGAAAATTTAAAGAAAAGTACAGAAAATAAAATGAAAAATATAAAAAGGAAAATAACAATAAATAACGCAAATTACGACGAAATTGCATTTAAATTGCATGCGGGAGGCGGTCGACGTGAGGCCGGCGCTCGCACAATCGCCCAAAACTATGAACGTGTGTATTTGAGAGTAACGTGTGTATTTGAGAGTAACGTGTGTATTAGACTATCCTGTGTGTATGTATGTGTGAGTCAATCATCTGTATTTGCGTGATTTTCCTTTTCATCTCAGCCGCTCAATGGACGCGAGCTCAATAGTCTGAATATGCATACTATATTGTCAGATTGAGAGATCAAGATATGAGCTTTGAAACTTTACGTTGGAAATAAATTTTCAAAAGTTTCGACGATCGATGGAGGATGGTGAAGGGGAAGGTGGATGGTAATGGTGTTTATTGATGACTTGAGGGGTGGAGGGAAATTTTTTTAGCAGGAAAATTTTTCGCATGAAAAACTCAACAAATCGAATCGATAGAAATTCGTGAAGTCCTTCTTTCACTTTTCTCAAGGGAAAATCAACGAAATTTATATGAAAAATAAATTCACAAAAGCCTACGATTATAAAATTCTCACGATCTTCATCGATATCGTTTAGTGTCTGAATTTCCATTTTTTTTTTTTCTCTCATCAACGATGAAAACCTGTCACATGACCTCCACTAACCTTAGTTAAACTATTATCCCTGCAACATAATTTCTCCAAAAACAACGCAATTTTTATCCACGATCATCGTCTGTCTGTCTGTCTTTTACCTCGATCATGACAATGTCAAATGTCAAGCAAATGCTAAGTGCATCATGCCTGAGGGAGACAACAACAACAACAATAAAAAAGAAACAACAACGAATCCCAAAGTAAATAAATTACAACATTGATCGATTGATCGATCGATGAATTCATCCCCTCGATCTTTTCTTCCTTCCATCGTTGGTTCGATTCGATTCGATCGATCGACCGATTGTCATTCATTAATTCTTGCAATTTTCTGCAGCAATAACTTTTGCCCTGCCGACATTTGTCGTCTCCATCGTCAGCATAAATCTTACTTCTCGATATCTCTCTTTCTCTCTCTCTATTGATCTCTCGTTAACCACTCTATCTTTCTCTCTTAACCTTAAGTCTTTCTTTCATTACCTTAAGTTTCTCTCTCTCTCTCTTTTAGGCTATAGGCTTTTATCTCAAGTCTCTCCTCCTTTATCACAAGTCCATCTCTCTCCAACCTTCTGTCGTTTTGAACTTTTTCTCTACTTCTTCTTCTTCTTCGATCGGTAGTGACAAGATCACTTTCACTAAATGTCATCGAATGGTACTTTGTTATTGTTTTTATTGTTGTTGTTGCTGTCATCACTGTAGCTGCTGCTGCTGCTGCCGACGTCGTCGTCGTTGTTGCTGCTGCTTCGTTGTTTTGATGACAATCATAGATCTTCATCGCCAACCGCATGTCTCGTGATCGATTCAACGATCGCTTGTCCGTCTCTGATCCTTCGTTTGTTTACGTTTCTCTTTAAGAGTTCGTCTCCGTCTCTCTCCCTCAATCTCACTCTCCCTTTCGTTAACCCTCTCTCTCTCTCTAATTCTCTTGGCTAATCAATCCTTCCGCCGATCGATTTATCCTCGTACTAACGATCGATCGTCGAACAACAACATTAATTTGGTATTGTTATTGTTATTGTTGTTGTTGTTGTTGTTGGTTAGTTAGTCTTTGTTTTTTTTCTGGAAAATGTTGTTGTTTCTTAATTTAAAAACGAAAGTACTATACAACAACAAACAACATAATCTAACAACAACAACAACTTTAACTAGCAGACAACAATTATTTTAAAAGTCAACAAGTATTTTTGTAACCTTTTTATGGGTTGTTGATTTTGATTTTGTAATTGTTTTGTTTTTGTTGTTATTTTTGTAATTGGTTGCTGTAATTTTTTGTTGTTGTTATACTTTTTTGTTTCTTTTTTGAATTGTTTCTTTTGTTTTTAAGTTTTGTTATTTTTTTTTTCGTCTTCTTCATCCTCTCTTAAAGTAGTTTTTCGTCGGACTTCTTATTATTTTTTGGTAGCCTATTGGTTGTTGTTATTGATGCTCGGTTAGTTTTTGTTATTCGACTTCAAGTTGCTACTGTTGTTGTTGTTATTGTTGTTGTTGTTATTGTTGTATTATTGTTGTTACTCTTGCAATGTCTCGTTGGCGGGAAATATCCCAAAGCGTTGACATTTCATGATCGCTTTGACACACAAGGGCACGACATTATAAAATGCTTTATTGGTTTTGAGATTGAGGCGTCTTGTTGAGATGAATTCTCTCTCTCTATATTTCTTATTGTTGTAACTATTGTTGTTGTTGCAATTGTTGCCGTTTGTTGCAATTGTTGCCTTTTGTTTTTGTTGTCATCATCATCATTATTGGTGTTGTTGTTGTGACTAAGCATCGTTGAAGCAATGCCTGAGGAGACAGCTCGATGTTTCACAAAATTGATGATTCACACAAGACGTTGCAGCGAGAAAATTACTACTGGGTGATCAGAGTAATTGTTTGAGAAAACATATCAACAAAAAATTAAATAAATTGAATTTTTATGGTTTGAAATATCATGAAAAATTAGAAATATTTAAAATTAGATATTATATTGAAAAAAATATGAATATTGAGAAACTTCTTTGAATTATTAAACTAATGTTTTTTTAAAATATTAAATCGAATTTATGAATTAAAGATATAAAGTTTGCTATACTATTTATAAATTAGGAAAGAAAAATAATGAAAAAAAAAAAATAACAAAATATATATTTTTATTTAGTTTTTTATAGATATTACATATTACATATTTTTTGTCGATTTCATTATGAAAATTTATATAATATTTTTTAAAATAGAAAGTAAAGTTTTTTAATGAATAGAAAATATTAAAGATTTTAAAAAATACTGATGATGAGTTTCAAATTTAAATAATTGTTAAAAGACGATTTTTAAAAAATTCCAAAAAACCTTTCCCACTGTAAGAGAATCCCACTGTTCGGTCCTATGGCTGAGACCATCACGAGTCTCGAACTCAGATCTAATCGCGGTGGCAGCAACTGCCATTTCGATGCCCTCAACTTCGACAACATTTGTGGTAACAAAAACAACAATTCAATACAAAAATAACAATTCAATACAAAAACAACAATCATCACAATCCTACTGCGATCATCATCATCGGCAACAACATGAAGTAGCAACATTTTAATGAATTAATGGCTTCCATTGCACTCGTCCATTGCTCGACGACGACTCTATTGTCGTCTGGAGATGCTTCTTCTTCTTCGTGTTAGTTTTTTTTTTCCAAAGATACGAAATCAGTTGAAATAGAATAAACGTCAATGTATTAGAGATTGAACCCATCTTTCTCTCTGTTTATCTCCCTGTCTCTCTCTGTTTATCTTCTTCTCTCTCTCTCGTTCTCTTCACCTTCCCTCAACATATTCATTGGAAAGTGAAGATTTACTTTTACCCAACATGCACGATTTTCCAAAACCCCCTTCAGTCTACCTCTTCTTCATCATCGGCTTCTTCACCATGACTTTCCCAAAGCGCCATAAATAAATGAATAAAAATATGGCGTTGAAGAAAAGTGCAAGTTGCGGCAGAATTGATTTCCACACAAAGGAAAGTGAAAAGTCTTCGACGGTTTCCATCGATGCCGCCGTCGATGATGGATTGTGGAAAAACAATAACAAATCACGGATCATGAAAGTGAACGCATATTCGGTTAATTAAATTATATTTCGATTTTATTTTATAGCGATTGTGATATTAGTTTTGTAGTTATTTTATTTTTATTACTTTGTTTACTATGTATTTTTTCCCAATTAAAATTTATTATTTCGTGTTATTATCATTATTTTTCTTTTTCTAAATTTAATATCTCTTGTGTTTTATTTTTTCTGGATTTAATTTTGATATTTTTATCAATACATTCAAAAATATCACAGATTGATGGATATTTATTTTAAATTTGTATTTCAAGCCGATTTTTAATGTTTTAATTGAACTAATTTTCTTTTAATTTTATTTTCTTTCTTTTTATTTTTATTCTTTTACTTCACTTTACTTTTTATTCACTTATAATTTAAATTAATTTTAATTAATTTACTTAAATATTTTTATATAGTTTGTTTTAATTCTATTTAATTGTATATAATTAACTTTATTTTTAATTTTAATTAATTTTATTTAACTTTTTTAATATGAATTAATTATGTTTTATGTTATTATTTTTCCATTAAATTTTATTTTTATGATTATATGTATATATTTTACATATAGCTATCCCAAACACACACATGTAAGCCATATCTATTTGCGATCTCTTAATCTCTTTTGATCCGTTGTGTGACTCGTGATAACCGACAAGAGTTCGTTGCACGTTTCGTTGAACGTGGGGGGTCGATTGACCCCGATCTTTTGTCTCACTCATACACTCTTTGTCGCTCTCTCTCTGTTTCTTTGTCTCTTACTTTGATCTACCCACTAATCTCACTTTTTTCTCGCTTTTGTCCCTCGTCTCCACCTCTGACCAGTGATCGAAACAACGTGTGTCTGTCCGTCTATATGTCTGTCCATTTGTTTATCCGCCTGTCTTTCGTTTTTTCTGTCTCTTGACCTGTCTGTCCGTCTGTCTGTCTGTCCATCCGTCCGTCTGTCTGTCTCTCCACTGTCGGCTCGCCATGGATCAATGTGCTCAATGAAGTTATGTCAGTTCACGTTTTCGTTTCTCCGTTGCCTTCATCTGAGGCGTGAACACATGGTCACGTGTTGTATGCAAGTATGTGTGGTAATATAATACACACACACACGTGTATATTTATCTATCGATGCGATCGGTGAAAGTACATATAGATCGTTTTTGAGTGATATTTTTTTTCTAATGACAATTAAAATTCAACAAACACTTTGAGAAGTTTGAAGACAAGACAAGGAAAAAACAAAACCAGTCAAAATGTGAAAGGTTGAAATTGCTCAATATTTTCATCTCTATCTCATTTACTCATTTATTTACTCGCTATGTCTCTCTCTCTCTCTCTCTCTGTCTTTCTCTGATTTTCTTTCGTTCTGTCGTTGCTTTCTCTCATTCACTCTTGAAATTGCCTATGATTAAAAATGTAAATCGCGGTCAACGGTTTCATTTTCCATATTTTTCGTGGAGCAAAATTGTCTCACGACGTAATTCAATTGCTTCGTCTCGTCGTTCATCGTACGTCTGTCCCTCTGTCTGTCTGTTCATTGTCCAACTTTCCATCTCATTTGAGACCTGACCACGGCAAGTGCCACCGATATGAAACAAAGAGAACGAGATGAAATTCCTTGCATTGTCGAGGAATGAAAACAAAAGAAAAAGAAAAAAAAAACGAAAAGAAAAACAAAACAAAATGAAAAGAAAAAGAAAAAAAAAACGAAAAGAAAAACAAAACAAAATGAAAAGAAAACAAAATGAAAAGAAAACGAAAAAAAACGAAAAGAAAACGAAAAAGAAAAACTTGAACCGATCGCGCATGTGCAGCCGCTTAACGTGCAACGTCGAGGGTCTGCGGGCCACCGACCGACCGACGATCGGCCAACAGAAAGAGAGGGACAAACAGTTAAAGAGAGTGAGAGAAAGAGATAGAGAAAGACCGAGGCAACAATGCGACGATGCAACGAACGACATTCGACATCGATTCGCTTTCGTTTGGTCTGGCGGCGATCGACCGTAATTTTTTTCGTATCGTTTTCCTTTTCTCTTCACTCATTGTTCTCCCTTCTCTTCTATCACTCTTCTCCTCCTCTTCTATCACTCTTCTCCTTCTCTTCTCACCCTCTCTTCTCCATTATTTCTTCATCTTTTTCTACCTCATTTCTTCATATTTTCTCCACAACTTCACTTCCTCTTCTCCACTTCTCTCTTCCTCGCTCTCCTTATAGTTGGAAGCCTGCACTTGCCTCAATTCACGTTGCACTTGCTCGCCTCGATTTCCCTTTCGCTTTCGTCGATATCGTTGCACCCGGACCCTCTGAGACTTTTGCTTTCCACGGTCAGATCATTTCTTCTGTCTCACTCATTCCTTATGGTCTCACTCTCTCCTTCTCGTCTCCCTCTGGTCATCTCTCTTCGTCACGTCTCCTTCTCCATTACCATAATATCCTCACTCCTTCCTCCATTCATCATTTCTTCCCCAACTCTATCTCGCTTCTCTCATTCCATCTCTTCTTGGTCTCTTTCATTAGACTTTCTTCGCGGTTTGTGGTTTTCGGACCCTCGTCCATCGTCTCTTCCTGTCGCTTCTTGGCCTTTCAGAGTCTTCATCTTTGTCCACTTTCTTGTCATCATTCACCTTCGCTGTCTTCACTTTTTCCCCCTCTGTCTTTTTCGTTTTCCTCAGCTATATCGCATCTCGCATCTCATTCACCTGATTAGTGGGTCAAGACACAAGAGTCGTTGGTACGCGAATTCAAAGCTTCAACAAGCAACAATGTATGGGATTTAAAAAAAAAATGAAAGTAAAAATTCAAACAATTAAAACAAAAATTAAATGACAAATAAAAATAAAAAAATATTTATATTTTAAAATTTGATCGTATCTATGTTTATGTTATGTTATGTTATGTTTATATTTTAATTTAATAATATATTTAAAATAATATTATATTTTATTTTGTATTTATTTATATTTATATTTGTTCATATTTAATGTTTGCTTATTTCTTCATCTTTTTTATTAATTTCGTTTTAATATTTTTACATTTATTTTTCATTTAAAATTTTTTTAATAAATTATTCAAAAATAAAAATACAAATAAATAAAATGACATAAATAAATTCATAATAATCATACATTAAATTATCTGTATAATCCGCTGATGATAAATTGTCTCTTATTTTGGGTGTTGTTAAATTTTCTGGTGTTTAATTTTTGTTTTTTTATTTATGTTATTTTAGGTTTTTTAATAGTTGTTTTATTTTATTTATTTTCTTTTTTTCTTTATTTTATGGGGATTAATTTTTTTTATTTAATCTTCTTATTTTTAATTTTATTTTACTTTCTGTTATTTGTTGTTTAATTTTCTGATTTATAATTTTCTCTTGCTAAATTTCAGTTGTTAAATTTTTGTTGGCAAATTTCTGTTGTAAAATTTCAGTTGTTAAATTATTTCTTGATAAATTGCCTCGCGTAAAATTGTATGCTGTAAATTTTTACGATTGCGAATGCGGTCTGAGGTGTTTAATTTCGCACCTTAATCGCGGCTGCAAAATTAGGGTCAGAAACAGCCAAATGAATGTTCTCATATTTTATGATCCTCCTGTCATCATGTTTTCTTCACATCACCATCGTTTATCATTGTCTTCTTGTGGTATTTGTCGCGAAAGTCTGTCTCTTTCATCATTAGACAAGTGGATTTTACAACACCATATGTCTAAAGAGTGATCGAGGAACTCGGTATTACATGGAAAAGGGAAAGTAATTTTTTAAAGAGAATTACAAGGAAAGAGATTTGCATGAATCAGTCGTGACTTCATTCTGATTCATTATTAAAGGATGGTATCTTGCGGTGAATCCTTCCATTATCCATTATCCAATAGGGAAAATATTATCATGACTCATCCAACTTTCCAACCTGATCATAGTTTATAGAAGGAAGATGGCTGAGAAATCTTTACAATAATAATTATGAGGTAGTTGTTAATTAATTATATATTATTTTAATTTAGTATACCACATTATTTTCTTAGAATTGTGTTTATTACATATTTTCACTTCATATCTATCATCCAATTATTCTTCTATTCTTCCAATTAAAATCACAATTTAAATTAATTTGATTAATATCGTGTAGATGTTGTAGATAATTAGTGTTTTTAATCTTGCGAAGTTTCACACGTGTTCTTCATTATCAGATTTCTATGCATAGTAAATATCTAAGATTTACATCACTAATTGGAGGAGGAAAAATTTATAATTATCAACATTAAAACTATGATTTCATTAAAAATTTTAATCGAATTCTCTGAGAAGCATATTATCATATTTACAGTAGTCGGCCGAAAGGTATTTAAAAGCCATCAATAAAACATGAATATAAATATTTATTTTGTTATCTTCTCAAGATAGGAGTTGAATGAATTATGTGAATTCTTAATTTAAAATGCGAAAAATAACTGTAAAAAGGTGAAAAGATTATTTATATTTGGATTTTTTTATTCTGAATTTAATTAGTAGAAGAAATTATGATAAGCTTGCATAACGTTTGAAAGGTATTTAGTATCAAATATTAATATTTTATGAACCATCTAGGGATTGTTTATAATCTTATAAGAACCCAGACATCTTAATACTATATTGAAACTAATAATTATGAGAACCTTTGAAAAATAAATTAAATTATTTTAAATCATTAATCGAATTATTTTTATTTGATTTCAATTATTAAATCCATAGAACATAATATACATTTTTTGAAGAAATTTATATTTCCCTATAATAAATATGTAAAATTTGTGTATATTATATATAATATTTCAGATATCATATTTTTATTATTTTATTATTATTTATATATTATTTATGATAAAACATTGTTTCAATTTATATCTTTCTATATATTATACAGTTTTCAACTTTTAAAATTAATTCCATGTTAAATTATTTAACCCATTAAAGCCATACTTAACTGCTGATTAACCCTGTCATTAACAACTCCTTGATTACTTTGTAAACCCTCATTTACCTTTGAAACTCCCATTCATTACCCTTGAAAACCTCTTCGTTTACCTTCACAAACCCCTTCGATTAACTCGCACAATTGCCTGAAGTCCTTTCCTCACATGTCGCCCAAATCAGAACCCCCTGAGGTGTCACCGCGCCCCAACGTTAATTGAACCATCACGTTCCGCCACACTGAGCATTTCACTTCTTCCCAAACCATCGTCAACGACATCACGATCGGTGTCGCCTGCGCCTTCGCCTTTCTCCCCCACTGAGCGCTGTCGACCGGAACCGAAGGCATACCATGAGCTTTTGTCATAATTTTCACAATAAATCGACCGACAAATGATTACATGCGGCGATTTACGTGCCAACAACTGGGGGGGGACAGAACGACAATGGAGAGAAAGACGGTGGAGAGAAAGACAGTTGAGGGAAGGACGGTGAAAGAGAAAGACGGTGGTCAAAAACAGAGAGAGAGACAGAGCACAGACAAATGGTATGGAAAGGCAGGGGACAGAGACCAAAAACAGTGGACAGCCAGACAAAAAAAGAAAAAACTCTGGCATGCACGAAATTCCGTGCGTGGTTGACATTGTTGCTGTGCTTGGATATGTTGCTGTCTTCTCTTTCTTTTACTCTCACTCTCTCCTTCATTCTTTGTAAACCACATTTTTGTCAATCACCAGGTCAGTGAAAATCGGAATCAAATCGAGAGTGATACTTTGGGGCGTGAAGAGGGAGAGAAGAAAAAGTGAGACTTGGAAGCGTGGATGAGAGATGAGGAGAGAGAGAAGAAAGAGACAGCATGACACGCCATCGACGCACGAATCCGATGACCGCCTGCGACGATCGACTGTTGACGAAAAAAATTCTTGAATTCTTGGCGACGAGAAAGAGTAAAAAAAAAATAGTTAAACAAGAAAGTTAAAGAGTGATGAAAATATATGAGTGAGTGAAAAATTAAAAGAGAAAAAGAAAGAGTTAAGGAGAAAGAGATAGAAATAAATAAAAAGAGACAGAATGTTTGGAAGAGAGAAAGAAAAACTGTGTTTTTGCTTATCTTCATGCTCATGATTGAATAAAATATGTGTGAGAATAACTTTCTTCGATTTGTCCGTCCATCTGTCTGTCTCTTGTCTGTCTTTCTGTTTACTTTTTGTTTGTCTGTCTGTATGTCTGCCTCTCCCTGTCTGTCTGTCCATCTGTCTGCCGATCCTCGTTCGTGTTTGACCATCGTCTGCTTAGCGGCTTCTTTGAGAAAAATGAAAGTGGGCATGAACGAGATTCTTCCTCTTTTCCCACTTCTTCGTCATCATCATTCGAATCCACCCAACGATATCCATCCGTCCGTCAGTCCGTCTGTCCGAGAGATCCACCGATTTGGCAGCTCAATTAAAGCTTAATTTGAAGATAATGACAACAAGTTGTGATGATGGAATTTGGTGGGGAAAAGGTCGAGGGAGGATGGAGAAAGAATTCCGTTGTCGTTGTTTTCCGGGGCGAGAGAAACAACAGGTGGAACAACAATAACATGAACAACTACAACAACATCATTTACAACAACATCATCAGCAATAACAACAACAACAACAATTGCTTGTGATACATTGTTTACAAGCTTGTTTACAATTCTTTCTCTCATTGAATTATTTAAGTAAACAAATCTTTGTCATTATTTTTTGTTGTGTTGGTTTTTTATTTTTGTTGTAGTAATTTTTGTTGTTGTTAAATTTTTTATTGTTGTTTTATTATTTTTTTTTTGTTATATATTATTTTTGCTGTTATATATATTTTTTTGTTATATTTTTATTTTGTTATTTGACCTTTGTTATTTTTGTCTCCTTTGTTATTATTATTGTTGTTGATTTTCTTAAAATTCCCACAAAGAAATTCTTTGAAATATCCATTCAATAAGCTTTCATTGTCTCTTTCTATTGCCCTCACTCTCACCCTTTCCATCTCCCTCACTCCCAATCTGTTCCTCTACCTCTCTCTCTTTACTCTTTGTAAATAATTCCCATTCTTTTCTTAATTTTCTTGGTCACTTTTTTGACGTCGTTGAATTCTCAAAATATTGTTATTTATTTTCAAAAATATTTTTCTCCGTTTTTTTTTTCGTACAATTCTATGGAATTTATTTGTTTTTTCTGTCAGCGGGTTTTTTGTTGGTGTTTTTGTTGTTTTCTTGGAATCTTTGAAGGCACAAAAAGAGCTATTGATTCATCGAGCTTTTCTTTTGACCTGGTTTGACTTTTCCGAGAAGTCGAGTCGAGTAAAGTAATTGAAAGAATGGGAGATCAATTTGTGTTGAAGATCTTTGTAAAGATGAGACGTCAATTGGGAAATTGTGAAGACTATAAATGAGTTGAAATTAAATAATATAGGTTGAAATAATAAATTTTTGATGAAAACTGAAAACATAATACAGAAGACTATAAAAACTTAGTACAGAAGGCTACAAAAAATCTCTATAGAACACAAATTATTATTTAAACATTGATGAAATTCCACTTCCCATAGCTCCTCAGTATTATGAACACACTCGGTACATCTCGAACCTCTTGAAAAGGTCTTCACACACAAAAATGACATGACTTTCAAGAGCTTCAAAAACTACCTCATCTAACTCAAGATTCAAATATTTTGCCTTCAAAAGCTTTGTGGCTGTGGCGCTTCTTAAACGAGCTTTAACCTCATGACAGAACCTCGATTCGAGGAGAGGAGACCTTTTATCGAAACTCAACGACGAAATCGATCGATCGATCGATCGATGAGCTCATGAGTTGAGTTTCATTCACAACATCTGCACCTGAGCAGCAATTGCACCATTGTTTTTGTTGTTTTTATTGCTGTTGTTTCTGTTGTTGTTGTTATTGCTGTTGTTTCTGTTGTAGTTTCTGTTGTTATTGCTGTTGTTTCTATTGTTGTTGTTATTGTAGTTATTGTTGTTGCCGTCGTTGGTTTCATTATTTTTTTGGCATTTTTTGTATTTTGAATTTTGTTGTATTATTGATGTCAGTTGTTGATGTTGTTGTTTTGTTGTTGTATCTGTCAGTTGTTGTTGTTGTTATTGTAGCAATTATAATTGTTGTGGTTGTTTTTGTTGTTGCATTGAGAAACCAAACTGTTTTGACAATCAATTGAGATTTACGCAAGCTCGTGAGCACCTGCGCGAGTTCAACCGGGGCGAAAAAATATTTCTGAGACAAAATAACCTTCTACAACAACAAATGATACAACAATCATTACCTCAAAAAAAAATAGCACTACAGTAAGAAAAACGATAATTTATTGAAATTGGGTAAACAAAAATTATGATAAATATTTGGAAAAATTAAAAATTATAAAAATTACAAATTACAAAAATTAAAAATACAAATTACAAAAATTAAAATTTACAAATTAAAAAATTTTATTTATTCAAAATTCAATTTTAATAAATGAATTGTGTTGAAAAAATTCTTTAAACTTTCGACTAAGAAGTTGAAAAAAGTTCATGAGTTTAATGAAGATGGTTATTGATGTGGTTTTTCTTCAACTGAATTTCACTTTGCACATTTCCTTCTATAGAAGTGAAGTAAACAAATGACAACTGCATCTGGAAATAGTAAAACAACAAGGAAAAGAGGGTTTACAATAACAGAGAGAAAGATTTGCAATAAGAAAGAAAAGATTTACAATAACAAAAAGAAGGTTAAAAAAAACAAGAAGAAGTTAAAAAATAACAAAAAGAAGTTTACAAATAACAACAACAAAGATGTATTACAGCAACAAAGACATTATCAGCAATAGCAAAGTCTTCAAAACAGACATCGAAATCAACACCAGCAACAGCATCAGAAGAAGAAAAATCACAGCTTCAACCACAACAGCAAAATCAACATCAAGACCATCAACAACAAAAAACAAACATCAAAACCATCATCATTGACAACAACAATAGTGACATCAACAAGAACAACAACAACAACAACAACAACAACATGCATCATGTTGGAAAGTTGTTGATCAGCTTTGGCAGACAATATCAATTGCTTGTAGTTGTTGCTATTGATGTTGAGGATGTTGTTGATGTCATCGTCGATAGGTGGTTCTTGTTTTAGTTGTCGAAGTAGATGTTGTTGTTGTCAAAGTAGATGTTGATGTTGAAGAAATTATGTTGTTGTTGAAGAAGTGATATTGTTGTTGTTGAAGTAGTAATAATATTGTTGTTGTTATTATTGTTGTCATTGCAGCAACCTAGCTTTTCAAATCAATTTCAATTTCGGTTTCAACTTCGCAGCTTCTTCTTCAGCTGCGACAGGTTTTGATCTCTCTCTCACTCGCTCTGTCTCTCTCTCTCTATCGCTCGATGTCTCTCTCACTCTATCGCTCGATGTCTCTCTCTATCTCGTATTCCACTCCCATCTTCTTTTCTCACTAACTCCTCTTTTTCTCTTCTCATCTCTCTCTCTCTCTTTTTATCTTCAATCCAAGTTTTGTTTACATTCGTTGCTTCTTTTGAAAGCTTGGCAAATCTAAGGAATTTTGTTGTTGTCATCATAGTTGTTGTTGTCATAGTTGTTGTTGTCATACTTGTTGTTGTCATATTTGTTGTTGTCGTTTTTGTTGTAATAGTAGTTGTTGTTGTTGACAATATTTACCTTGAAGCATTTGAAATATTGCTAAGAGGTTGATTTGTTGTTATTGTAATTGTTATTTGTTTATTTATTTGTTTGTTTGTTTTCGTTACTATCGAAGTTGTTGTAGTTTATTTTGTTGTTGTAATTTCTATCGTTGTTGTGGTTTTCATTGTTGTTGTGTTTTCATTGTTGCTATTTCTATCATTGTTTTCTATCGTTTTCTGTTATTTTTTGAATGTTGTTATTTGCGTTGTTATTTCTGCTGCTTATTGTAGTAACTTTTGTTGTTATTGCACTGTTCGATTTGTTGCGTTCTTGTTGTTGTTGTCATATCCATTGTTATTTGCACGTGTTCCTCCACCACAACAATCATCATCATCTCCTCCTCCATCTCATCATCATCGTCGTCTCCACTCAAAGGTTAAGATGAGTTTAACTTCGTGTATTGAGGGCATCCAAACAACACCTGAAGGTTCTGCTTTTCAACTTTTTCGAAGAAAAATATCAACAAAAATTATCATCAAAAAATCAAACAAAAATTAAAAGCAAAAACAAAAAAATAAAAAAACAAACCCAAACAAACCGAAACCTGTCCCAAAAATCGTTTGAGATTCCATTCATGCGAAAGTGATTTCCGGTAAAAGTTCAGCAACAGCAATTTCTTTACAACAACAAAATATCTCAACAACTTATTTCCGATTCTTGAAAAAAATTTTAAAATTATATATTTTTATTAATATTTTAAAATTCCATAAAAGTGTAAATTAATATCCACCAAAGGTGAAATTGTTTTTATTACCATGTTACCAAGATTTAATTTTACGTTTCTGTAGATTCTTCTTCGCCCTCTTCACCATCTTCTCACCCATCATAAATCGTGACTTTTGTGACATTTTATATCTGTTTTTTTTTTTCATTTACCACAACAACTCAGTAGGTTGGGTTCATCAGCAAATAAATAAAGCACTGTGTTAAATGTCATAAATTTTAATATCATTATTTTTTTGTTAATTAATTTGGGTTTATTTTTATTTATGATTATTTTTATGACATATCACGCAGTACAAAAGTGTGTCAACGTTGATGAGATATTATTATAATTAGATTACTTTTCTATTAAAGTTTTGTTTAACTTCTATGGAATCATGTAAAAATATATGTAAATTTAAATTAAATAATACACAATTAAAACTATTTATTTATTTTTCAATTCACTTTCTTGCTCAATAAATTCCATACTTCATCAGACTAATATATTTCGAATTCAATATATGTATATGAACTAACATAAATAATAATATATCATAAGTTATTGTCTATAATATTATCGATTCCTTACATGCTGGCCCAGCCGGAAGTAATACCCGTAAGTATAAACCGATCTATTACCAGAGCATAGATCATATCGATGCATGCTATAATTGGCTTTTATAAATGAGCTTTCATCGGAAATTAATTTCCAATGCGAGATAATCATTATTTCCAATAGTTTACAACACGTAGTAAAAACTTCAACCTACGATGATAGAAAGATAATAGAGACAGAGAGAGAGTGGGAGGAAAAGAGAGAGGTAGAGTGAGAGAGAGAGAGAGAGGTAGAGAGAGAGGTAGAGAGAGAGATAGAAATAGAAAGAGAGAGGTCCGGATGGAGAGTTGCCAAAACTAATTTCCTGTCGTCGTATATGGAGCAAATGTTTGTGGGGAAAAAATAAAATAAAATAAATGATTTTGCTGTAAAATCAAGTCAAGATAAAAAACTAATTTTAATTACTTGGCAAACTCGTTGCCAGAGCGCCAGGGCGTTTATCGTTGAATTTTTATCACCGCCAACAATTATAATAATAACAACAACATTTGCTACAACACAAGCAACAACAACACAATGTGAACCCTCGAAGCCATTAAAGAAAAACAATAGCGACAGAAAAAAAACGCGCCATAAAAATTGGAAATTCGAAATTTGTTCGCTCTAAATTCACCGCCGCCAAAGGTTGCCAGATCGAGGCAACAAAAAAAAAAATTAGACCCACGATCGAGCCGGCTGAAGCACGTGTAAATATTTTGGCCAAAATGGCCCGGCAGCGATTTTTTTTTTTTTTGGGTTCGAATTTAAAAGCCATGACTAATGCTAATGACGCGTAGCAATTGAAACAATGTAAATGTAACTAGAAATACAACAACAAGGAGAAGAAATACAACAATGAGAACAAATACAACAATTAGAATAAATACAACAATGAGAATAAATACAACAACAATGAGAACCATTACAACTACAAGAATAATTACAATAAAGACCACAACATGGCTTATTCCAACTAGGTTTTGGCAAAATCGGGCCTAAATTGCTTCGATCGCGGAGAGTTCAAAGCAATAGCGAATGAAATAAATGACCAAAAATAAAAACAACAAAATATAAAATTCTAAATAACAGGAACAAAAGCAATAAAAATAACTAAAAAAAACACTAAAACAAAGAAATAAAAACAGAAAAAACAGAATAAACAGAAAAAACAAACAAACAAAAAAACAATTTAGAATAAAAACAACTAAAAATTAATACAAAAACATCTAAAAATAAGTAAGTAAAATCAAAAAATATTAAACAGAGAAAAAAATTAAAAAATACCAAAACAAAACAAAAAAATTCAAAATAAAACAAAAGGAAATATAAAAATATAACAAAAAATTCCAAATAGGTTGAAGGAAAAAGCTACAAAAATATTACTGGAAAAAACTCATAACCGAAACAATATGAGCACAAAGTCCTAATGATCATTCGATTCGTTATGGAGGCGGGCGGAACAGACCGAAAGATAGAGAGACAGACAATTAGGGGAAACAGACACACAGAGACAGACAGACAGACACAACGGAAGGACAGACTGACAGATGGTCCAGACGAATGGTTGGACGGACAGAGAATTCATTTAGGACACAAACGCCTTGAGTCGAACCGAATGGGGACCGATGGACAAACAGTGGACGGACTGATAGTCAGACAAATGGACAGACAAATGGACGGACAAATGGACAGACAGATGGACAGACAAATGGACAGACAAATGGACAGACAGATGGACTCAGAAGGTCAGAAGACCCCGAGGGACAAAATGACAGTGGGTCCAAAATGGGGCCGGACAGTGGGAGAGATAAATAGATGAAGGAGGGACCGATGGAGACAAAGGTGAGAAGGATGGAGACGAAATGATGGCAGACAAATGGATGGTAACACGAACCAAACGAGGGACAAACCGAGACTAAAACGAAACGATGGAGAAGACAACAGTGTGAGAGACAGAGACGAAATAAGACTGAGAGGCAGAGACGAAAAAAGACAGTCAGACAGAAATAACCGACCCTACAGACAGATAGCCGAGACAGACAATCGGCAAATCGGTCTCTAAGCGACAGTTGAACAAACGATCGTTAATAACAGCAAGTGGGAGGTTTCTGTCTGTCTGTCCGATGGTTTGTTCATCAGGTTTCTTTTGACTTCTCCACCTTCACTGTCTCAATCTCTATCTCTCTCATTCACTCTTTCTGTCTCACTCTCTCTCTCTCTCTCTCTTTCTCTCTTTCGTACACTTCACTCTTTCGTCTGAGTCAACCGTCGGAGGCCTTTAAAAGGGAGCTCGGCCGATCCCCCACGGCAATCGACTTGGTTTCTTTCGACAATTTGATTAATTAGCGCCAGTTGAATATTTTTTCTCTCTCTTTCACACTCTTTGTTAATGCTCTCTCTTTCATTCACTCTTCCTACTACCTCGTGCACTCTCTATTTATTTTCGTACCTTTGAAAAATCGCACGAACGTGTTAGTTTAATTAAAGCCGAGATTTGCGAGAAAGTTTGTTCATCATCGAACGGAATTGGACGAAGAGTGATGAAAGGGAGGGAAAAGAGGAGAGAGAAGGTGAGGAAGAAGGAAGGAAGGTGAATGGGCTGGTGAAAAGGTGTGAGAGGAAGTGATGGTAAATATTTGAAAAACTAACAACAGCGGAAATTTCACTTTCATCCACGTAGTAAATATTAATTTTCAAATGAAAAATAAACCAATAAAAGTGAAGAAAATAAAAATAAAAAAATACAAAATAAAAGGATAAAGGAAAAAAGGATATCAATTAAGAGACTTTAAAAAAGTGAAATTTATAAAGAAAACTAAAAATAAGAAAACTAAAAAAATGGAATATTTAAATATGAAGAAAATTAAATTTAAAATTATATTAAAAAAAAATTATAAATTATATAATAATTTCACTATTATTACATAAAAAAATAAAGAAAATTAAAATAAAACACTAAAATACAAAATAATAAAAAAGTAAAAAATTAAGAACATCATATTAAAAAATAATGAAATTTCATAGTATACAAAAAATCTGAATTAAGAAATTTTTGAAAAATAAAGAAAAAAATTAGAAAAAACTTTAAAAATATTGCACGCAAACTCTGAATGTTAGAGAGTCGGAACTCATCTCATCTTCCATTCGAAGGTCAATCTTGGGAGCCAGGGTAGGGTTCATCAATGATGGATCTTCTTCGGTTCATGACGATTTTTCGCATGACTAACAGTCGTTGAGGTCGGAAACACCAAAAGTAAACAAAAAGTGAAATTTTCACTTTCAATCGGTTGTTGGTTTGTTTTTGGTTGTTGGATATTGTTTTTGGTTGTTGGACATTTTTTTGGTTGTTGGAAATGTTTTTGGATGATGGAAATGTTTTTGGTTGATGGGATATTGCGTGATTGGTGGGACATGACTTAGCATAATTTCTAAGATAAAAAAAAAATTCACAAAAATTGCAACTTCATGATCGAGTCGATTGAGTAATTAATACCGATATTGATCGTTGTGATGGCAACTGCACCCTAATGCGGTGAATTCAATACTTTGAGGTTCATGAAAAAAAAGAAAAATATCACAAGATGGGTAGGGTATGAAAGTGAAGTCCTAATTATGGGTTTAATGATGAGGGTATGAAGGGAATTATTTATATAGAAATTTAGTGTTCATATTACTTGAATTTCTCTGATTTGAATCTCATTAATTTTTGACCAATAAAAATATTTTCTATATATATTTTTATAATTTAAAATAACATTTTCAATCATTTCAACTGATATTTATGTATACATTCCCTATTTGTGATATTTATTATTAATACTTTATATTTTTGTTTTATATTTTTTTCATAATATTGTATTTTTATTCAATATTTATTCAGTATTTATTCTCAATATTTGATATTCTGTTTCTTTTTTTTTTATTATTCGTTCACAAATTTAAAAATATTCCCATGATCGTTCTTTCAAAATGCCCCCCAAAACTCTTGAAATACTCCACGAAAATGAAATCATTCCCGATTGTCGGTTGACATATAACGCAATGATCATGTTGAACTCGATTTACCGATCGAGGTTTACTATTTTTTTTTGCATTGTTCATTTCCGACCAAATGAGACACGTTAGCGATATTTTAAAAAAATCCACGGCAAACGACGACGACGACGACAATCGAGGTCTGTGAAATCCACCGAGGTCTGCAGAACTCGTTGAGGTCTTTGAGAGTGGTCGGAGGAAGGAACCCCCACCTTCATCGTCACCGAAAGTAACGCAGAAGTCGTGACTAAATGAGTCATTTCGTTCGAGTTCGACTGCGAATCGAAATAGTTCTCTTTTTGTGCAACAACAGTTGGCTGAGCTGACTGTGGGTTAAGAAACTGCTTCTGGGTTGGGAAACCACCAAAGCGAAGGTGATGAAAGTGTGCGAAGGGGGGGAATGTGAGAGAGGAAAAGAAAAGGAGATGGAAGGCAACTGTTTGGTAAATTACACTACGACACGGTATTTCACAGTGTAAGTGATTCAGGTTACATCAACATTAACCCATGATTGGGAATTATCGAGGTGTTCTCCGAGTACATTAAGGCGAATGTAGGCGAGTTATAAATAGAGCGAAGGCAGAATGATACACTAAAAGAATTATTTGTACAAATAAATTTTGATAAGTATTTTATAGTCTTTAATAAAAAATTACAAAAAAAATATGTCAAATATCAGAAAAAAGTTTTTATTTATGAAAATTAATGAGTGATAATTGAATTAGTATTTTTACGAAAATTATATTTTTTTATAGATTTAGAAACATATTATTTATAAATATTTTTATTTCCATATTTTTATAGTAAAAAATAATGACAAATTATCATTATTATTTTAAAAATAATTGTAAATTTATACTGATCAAAAACAAATATAATTCATTCAATTTAAGTATTCAAATAATTCGAATAAGGGATTTTTTTCTAACGAAAACATTCTTTTGAAATTGAAACTGATGATTTCACAACTCAATCACACAGAAGCCTTGATCGCTGATAATGACCAACACAGCCCATAGCCGCAATAAAGATCCCTGACCACGACCGGCGATGATGACGAAGACGTCTCCAATGCCTCAGACAGCGACAACGATGATGACGGCGACAAAGACAAAGGCGATGACGACTCACTCAAGTAGCCTCGATTCTCATCGATCTGAGACGCGACGACCGTTGATCGACACCGACACCGAATGCGAATCACATTCGGTTGGGCTGTGAAATTCTGGTCACGTGTCGGCGATAAAACGAAGCAAAAGTCTTGACCAAAGTACGAGACAAAAATGTTGCCAAAACATTGACGTGTGACAGCTTGAAATTAGACCGTCAAACGGTAGCGATTGTTGGTGTGGTTAGCTTACGTTTTTGTTGTTTTTCATGGTGTTTTTGTTGTGGCTATTTTTTTTATTGTTCTTATTAATGGTGTTATTATTGTTGTTGTTGTTGTTACAAATTATATGGTGGGTGCCTGCAGTGGCAACAGAAGGCACGTTCATCGTCGTCGGTCGTCGTTTACTGTGGAGTTGCAACTGTTGCCGCTTAATGTCAGCAGCAGCAACAGCAGCAGCGGTTGCTTTCATTCTTTTGAGAATGAATTTGGTCGTGTTTTTGTTAGAGGTATTAATGTTGTTGTTGTTGGAACTATTGTTGTCGTACTGGTTTTTTGTATTATTTTTGTTGAATTCTTATTTTTAATTTTCTTATTTTCTATTTTTTTTTTGTCTTGTATTTTCGTTTATTTTTTTTTTGTTTTTGTTATTTTTCTTGGTTCTATTGTTTTTTCACGTCTTGGTTTCATTGCCTATTATTATTGTTGTTATTATTCTTAGTCCTAGTGTTGTGATATTTTCGGTCCTAATGTTGTTGTTATTCTTGGTGTTATTGTTGTTATTGTAACTGCTGCTTTTGTTGTTATTGTAACTTCTGATTTGGTTTTTGTTCCCTCCACTGAAGAACGAAGTTTGATTCTTGCTTTCTTTAGTAAAGCTTCTTGTTGCAGTTTTTCGTCTTTTCGTTGTTGTCTTAATTCTTTTGTTGCACTCGTTGGTTCTTTCGTTGTTGTTATTGTTATTATTATTGTTGTTGCTCCCGCTACTGCTGCTGTTATTGCGGCACCTCGATCGAGCCCATGAGCACAAACAAAAAAAACAACGAACTCTCATGCTAATTTTCTCTCCCTCGCTCCTTCGTCGAGAAAACCATTTAAATGGCCCATTAGCAGTGATTTATGTGAAAATCACACATTTACGATTCAACAGTAGCTCGCAATGTTGCCACACTTTGCAATTTATTTGGAAATCATGAAAATCAACAAAAAAAACAAAACAAAATAATACGAATTAGAAAAAATAAATAACATTAAATACGAAAAATAATATAATTAGAAAATATACAACAATAAAAGAAATTAGAAAATATTTTTATAAAAATGTATAAAATTACAAAAACAAAAAAAAATTACAAAAAATAAAAATAGAAAGTAACCAAAAATAATAAAAATATTTCTCAAAACACAATTAAGAAAAAGTAATCACAATTAGGATTCCACATAATGAAGTTCGCAGTTTCTCTCAATTTTCTCCTAATTGGTTTTAAGTTGCTTTTCCGGATATGCGATTGCAATTTCATGCTTCTTTCTTTAATTTGAAATTTTCTCTCACTTCCTCATTAATTCTCTTTCACTCTTATTAACACTATTTATCTCTCTTTAACGTTTATCTCTCTTTAACTCACACTAACTCTTATTAACTCAAATTTTATTGCAAAATACTTTCTTAATTTTTAATTAATTCTTTCTCATGATTGGTTTTGTTTTTTTCGTTTACAGGCTTCTCGCAAGGTTTCAAAATGCGGATATCTTTTCGTGGCTCCGGATTGGGATTTCAGCAATCCACTGTACAGAACAAAGGTAAGTGATATTTTAATGGAGAATTTGTGAGAATGTGTGTGGAAATTACGAATTTTATTACAAAATCAATTTTAAGCGTATTTGTATACTTTCTAAAAAAATAATGATGGAAATACTGAGAGAATCCAGAATTAAATTTCTAATAATAAATAAAAAGAAACTGGAAAAAGTTTTCAATAATTTTATAGTTATTAGGGAAAATTCTCTACAAGTAGTGAAAATTCTTAATACAGAGTGAAAATTATCTTCATCGAGAGAAAACAGACACTCATATGAGGGAAATAGATAAAGAGAACAAAATATTCCAATAGAAACAGGTGTCGTTGGTCCAGCTGCAGTTGTAGAAAGAAAGTTTCCCCTCGACTTCCTTCTGATCGTAAAATTCTCCCACTCGTGGGTCTATCATGGTCAGCAAATTTTCCAAGATTTTATCATATCCAATTAGAAGAGAAGCCATGAAGCGTTTGACGATGATATCTTCTAAGTTGTCAACATAATCATCTGCGATTTCTTCATCATCGTTGAGAAACTCGTCATAATTCTATACAATTTTTTTCTTCATCATCTTCATAACATCTTTATCATCCTCATAACCATCTCCTTCCTCGACTATCTTAAAATCTATGAATTGCTTCCTTGTTAACTTGAATTTACATATGTCTGTCCATGTAACGTAGTTTTAATTAATTAAGCGAAAAGCGTGTGCGATCACGATCAACCATCGACCAAATGGTGAAGACACCAACAATTGCAACTCCTCTACCTGGAATTTGATGAACGAACACTTTCACCAAAAAGTCATGTGTAAAATTTCAAGAATTATCAAACATGATTAGCGAGTTTTCTCAAGAAATCATTTGATCTGGGAAGTTGATAGGATATGAAAATTAATATGATATGGTGAAAGGAAATGATGACAAGGATATAGAGATGAAAATAAATGTGATATGGAAAATAAATATTATAGTGGAGATAGGAGATATTTATTTGAAAATATATTATTACTCTTTTTGTGGGTGAAGTGAAAAATTTTTAATTTTTTAAAATTTTTTAAATTTTTTTCAACTTTATTATCAATAAAAAATTATAAGGAAAAATTACAGTTTTTTTAATAATTTCAGAATTCATCCGATTTTTTACATATAGTTTTCTGTCTAATCCTTCAAAGAATATTCACTATATAAACCATGAAACTTCATACCTTTGAAATCCTCCTTGTAGGCCTTTCATTATATGTCTATCTAACCCATATATCTTTCTTTCAATAAACCTTTCTTGACCTTTTCAGTATGCATAATTTACAGCGACCATGTGCTTGAAAACCAAGTATTTTCTCTGTCTCTATCACTCTTATAAACGTTTGGTCTCTTCACTCTTTTCTCTCTTCATCTCTTTTTTTCACTCGTCATCTCTCTTCCTCGCTCCTTTTTTCTCTCGTCATCTCTCTTCCTCGCTCCTTTTTTCTCTCGTCACTTCTCTTCCTAACTCATTATCTTTTATTTCTCTCTACCATGTGCTCGGCCTAAGCGATTAACATCATCATTATCATTTTATTTACGATCAGCCATCATATATCGCCATCTTGCGAGACGATCTTTCGCATAATGATCGCAATCGCATGCGTTCCACTGTCAATGCGAATAATAAACATAAACTCTGGCAGCACTTGCCGCAATGGTAGTCGGGGTCGTGGTCAAAGGCATCATTGGCAGTGGAGTCGTCAACGTTGTCGTCAAAGTTGTCGAAGTCGTTGTCGAAGTCTTTGTCGTCATCGCCAGCCATCATTGTCGTCAACCTCCACATCCTCATCTTCGTCACAGGCAAAGTGCAGATGAATGCGATTTCTTTTTCTCATTTTCCTCTATGCTTTTATTCGTCTATTCATTAGCTTAATGTGAGGATGAGGCTTGAGCTCATGCGCACCTGATGCCATGCAGTTGAGGAGGCTGAACTCTAGGATGGGTCAGAGGTAGAAGAGAGGAAGGTTTAGGGTTTGGGTTGAACGGATGTGATGAATGGATGAATGTAGGATGAAACTTGTGGAGAGATCAAGAAGGAAGGGAGAAGGAAACCGACGAGGGATTCGAGGAAGGTTCTTTTTAGTATTCTCGATCTTCGTATTGGGTCTTGGCCGCGGTCGTAACCAGGCCACGTGATGCGCCGCAGACGTGCCTTTGGCGGTAACCGTTATGCGGCGTTGAATCTGTGTCAACAGCCGTGAGATGTGAAGTGACAACCGTGAAGAGATGAGAAGAGAAAAAAAAAACAAAAAATAAGGAAGGAAGGAATCGACTAAGGTAGATGAGGAGAATTCGGTAAAAAAGAATTCGGTTGAAAAGAATTCGGTGGAAAAGAATTCGGTAGAAAAGAATTCGGTAGAAAAGAATTTGGTATAAAGAATTCGGTATAAAAGATTTCGGTAGAAAAGAATTCGGTAAAAAAGAATTCGGTGGAAAAGAATTCGGTAGAAAATAATTCGGTAGAAGAAAATTTAGGAAAATAGAATTTGGTAGAAGAAATTTTAGGAAAAGAGAATTTGGTATAAAAGATTTCGGGGTAAAAGAATTCAGTACAAATAATTTCGGCAAAGAGAAAAATTCGGTAAAATGGAATTCGGTAAAAAAGATTTCTGTAGAAAAAAATTCAGCGAAAGAAAATTCGGTATTTTGAAACACGACACGTTGAATTTCTCCCGTGGGACGAAAGCGTATACATTTCATGGCTCTGGGAGTATTACGAAATAACGGTCCACAGTGGTTAGTTGAGGCTCCTCCAAAAACAACAAATATAATAATGAAAACAACAACAACAACCAACCCGAACCCACGACGATAAATCACTGTCGGAAGAGAGAGAGCCTGATGGAAGTTGAAGCTGATGGACAATGGATGAATGGATTAACATGACAAAAATCCGCACATTGTCAGGAGTGAAAAGAGCAACAATAAGAAAAATACAACTACATGATCAAATAAGCAACAATAAGCTTAGAGAAAGGAACATAAACAACAAATCAACAACAACAACAAATAAAATGAGGAACATAAGCAACAAAAGTAAAGTGAGGAACATAAGCAATAACACCAACGAGACGAACAACAACATTGACACCAAAGACAGCAACATAAACGACAGCAACACCAACATCAACGACATCACCGACAGCAACAGCAACATCATCGACACACAAACGACAGCAACATCAAAAATAACCCCGCTAGAGACATCAAAAACAACGGCAACAATGACAAGAATATCAAAAACCACACCATGGACAGGAGCATCAACATCAAGAATGACGACATTAGACAGAAAAACAACTACTACAATAAAAACTATAAGAATAATAACAACAAAAACTACTATGATAATAACTACAAAACCTCAACAAACACAACAAATACCCAACAACAACAACCAAACCCCAACAACAACAACAAACCCCCAACAACAACCACCACCACCAACATAATCCTCCACACCATCGTTTCCATCAAGAACAGCATCAACTTCGACTTAAACTTCACCATCCTCATCCTCTATATTCTCCAAGCATGATGAGTGTTGCAACATGTTGTTGTTGTTGTTGTTGTCAATGACGCGACAAACATGACAACTATTGCACGCATGATCCTTCAAACTCAATGTCGTCTAATGCAATTATATACTATACATATATACTATAAACATCGATCATACATAGGATCAAGGAGAATATATGATGAAGAACGAGGAATAAAAGGAAGAAATCAAGTTGAAGCTTGTTTTAAGAATTCTTCTCGCGGTCAAAGCTAATCGAACGGACTTCTTAATGGATCGTTGTTCGATTATATTTTAGTTGTTGTTGTTTTTGTTGTCACTACTGTTGTAATTGTTGTTGTCACTACTGTTGTAAATGTTGTTGTCGCTGTTGTAATTGTTGTTGCTACTGTTGTTATTGCCGTGGCTTCGTGTCTGTTGCTGATGATCTCACATGGCAGCTGCTGAGCGTCTCCTGTTGTTCAACAGACTCCACAGCTGTTCGTCTCCCGTGAAGACTGTCTGACCATCAGTCTATCCATCTAGCTGTCTTTCAGTCTGTCCGTCTTTAAGTCTGTCCATCTATAGGGTTTGTCCCATAGTAATTATGTATGTTCGTCTCACTTGAAGCTCATGTTGTGACGATCTTTGATTTATTTTATTTTATTTCATTATTTTCTTTTAAATTGCGGTTTTACGTTGATTTCTACTATCAGCTTTCTACGTGATTTTTACTCCATCTCTTCCCCTCCGTTCTTTCTCTCTATATCCTTCTCTTCCTCTCCTCTCTTTCTCCATTTCTCTGTCTTTCTCTCGATGATAGTTCTTCAACTAACATCGGTATCTCTTGACAATTTCCGCATAACTTGTCGATATCTTGGTAATAATATTGTAATAACGATGATATATATTTCAATTATGGATGTTGGGCATTGTGAAAGGAAGGAATGATGAATTGATTGGAAGGAATGATGAAACGATTGGAAGAAATGAAAAAACGATTGGAAGAAATGAAAAAACGATTGAAAGGAATGATGGGAGGCTTAATGGTTTGGGTGTTGCTTGTAGCTTGATTATTTGAAGAATGTGTTCAGAAATTAGTTGGCTTCGATAACGATAGAAATGTTGTTGCCGGCAGAAATGTGAACGATATGTTGTTAAACTTGTTGTTAATTTAATGGAGCATGCGTCACGTTTTGGCGATTATGGGATACTACGTGAAGGTATAGAAAATACAAAAAACATCGTTTGAAAATTCTTATAAGAAAACGTTGGATAATTGGAAGATAATTGTTATATCATAAAGAAAAACATAAATAATCTTAATAAACATTTTACTAGAAAATTGAACTGAAAAATTTAATTAGAAATTAATTCTTGGATATCTTATATATCATAAAGAAAATCATAAATAATCCTTGGGAAAATAATTTTTATATTTTTATTATTTTATAATTTTTTCATATAAAAATATTATAATAACTTTTCTTATGATAAAAAATCTAAATCCATATCTCTGTTGTAACTAAAAATATTAATAACAACACGACAAGAAAAAAAATTTAGATAAAAACATATTTTGACAACAACATCTCCCGACAACAACACCTCACATCCGGCCATAAGCAATTAGCATATGGAAGCTGATGCTGACACCAAAGGCGATTTCTAACAACATTTCAATGAATGTTAAATAAACACTTGAACAAACAACGCCAGATGACAATAGACAACAACATTGAAAAGAAAAAATAACAACAACATTGAAAAATAACAATAACGAAAATAGCAACATAAATAACAACAACGACAACAAACTATTAATTAACACACCCAGAGTAATATTCATCCCACATCGAGATGCAAGACAATAACAACCACAATAACAACATCTATGACTATAACAACAATAATAAAAAAACAACAACAACACCAACAATCCACAGTGGGTTCGGCCATCATTCAACAAAACGATGACGATGACGACGACGACTTCACAAATCGATGCAATTTCAAATGATTTCCATTGCGATGGAAAATAAAATTAAAAAAATATATATAAAAGTTTTGTATAAACAAACTAATTTGCATAGGAAATAGGAGGTGTTGGTGTTGTTGTCATTGTTGTAACTAATAATGTTGTTGTTGTCATTGTCGTTTCTCTACCACCGTCATTGTTTTTATGAATGAACTGACTTTTGCACGTGGTAAAGGTTTCTCTTTCCTCATTGTCGTTTCCTGTACTCACCATAAAGAGTAGAAACATAGAAAGTTGATCACGAGTTCTCATTTTTCAATCATAATTAAAAATATATGGTAAACATTTCTTCCCCCACGAACGATTCTATACAAAATATTCCCCATATGATCCATAAATCAGACTCAATCAAACTTCATTTGCCATCATGATTTTTATATACCTTTTTTTTTTATGGTAATTATTATTTAATTGGAATTTATTTGCAAAATACCACCAGTCGACACTCGTCGCCCACATTCGTTTCCGTTTGCCATTTCTGGTTGACTGGTAAATTAGCTTCCACCATCACCTGTTGCCATTAACTACTGACTATATTTGTTAAGAGGATGGAAAAAAAAAAATTCCCTCAACCCACAATCATGTAGAATTTAGTAGTTCAAGACTGCAACATTTAATTGCTGATAAGGCCGGCTTTACATAGCGATTATTGTTTTTCTAATTTCACGCTTAGTTGGATTACTAAGTGGGGGTTGGGTCGATAGGGAGTTTTCCATATAAATATATTGAATTCAATTGAATTAAATTGTTGTGATATGTAATAATGTGATTGGTTTTTATAAAATATCTTGTTAGCAAGTTCTAGTCGAAGTAATTAAGTTTTAAATTGATTTTTCAGTTCAATATTTTAATAAATTAAAAATTCGCTATTCTATTTCTGCATTAACTTCTTACTATTTCCTCTCCCCTATTTTCTAAAAATTTATTGCAATAAATATCCCACAAATTAACACATAATTACAAAAATCATTCCTTTCAACATCGAAATCGATAACATTTTATTCTCTACGTTATCATCTGATATTCCTATATTTTCAAACCATAACTATCCCACATGCTATAGAGTTTCTCTTCAGTGATTTTCTCCTAATAAAAATTCTAACGATGTGTAAACTTCATTTTTATAAAAGCCATTGAAGACTTTTCACTTTTTCTCCGATAACGATCGGTTTTTTATCGATCGTCCTGCAGCCCGGAAGTCGATGAAATAATTATAAAAGCTATTAATTTAATGTCATCGTCAGGAGGATGATTGAAATTAATTAGTGATGTGGATGATCCCCAACATGATGATGATCATGATGAAGATGTGTTGGTTGTTGTTTCTATTGATTCTGATATTCTTACTACTGATTCTGTTCATGTAGCTGATGATCCTGATTTTGTTGTTCCTTTTTTCGATATGGTTATATTGTTGTTGTTTGTTGTTCTTGTTGTTGTTCTTATTGTTGATTCTATTGGTGTTGCTGCCGTTGCTACCGCGGCATTCAAATTAATTACGCCCCATCACTGTCTAATCTAGCAATTCATTAGATAAAGCAGCATAGAAATGGCTTCTCCAGAGGATCCAGAAATCAATTAAATCCAGTTTCTCCCTCTCTCTTGTATGAGTATGAGGAGATGGTTTCCGGTATTTCCACAAAATACTAAAACTTTAACAACAACAACAACAACGGTACCAATATTAACAACAACAAAAGCATCGACATTAACAACAACAACAAAAGCATCGACATTAACAACAACAACAGCAGCAACGATATTAACAAAAACAACAACAGCAAAGATATTAACAAAAACAACACCATTGGTGCAACTGGTAGCGCTTCCTGGTTTAATGATTCCAGCTCTTGGGCTCTCCAGACTTTCTACGACACGATCATAAACTCGATATGCGATGAGGCAAGTGAGAAGCGCCTCTAATGACAGGCAAACCGATGGACAGACAGATGAATGGACGGACAGATGAGGGGAGAGACCAAAAGACGGACGGACAGGTGGATGAAGAGACTAAACGATGGATGGACAGACATATATATGGACGGACATTTAGATGGACAGAGTGAGGAGTTTTCGTTTTTAGTCGCCACCTGCGCCTCGCGATCAATTCAACCTCCATCTGTCTGTCTCTTTCCACAGTTCAGCTGTGACTAGACTAGAGAAAGACAGATAGTTAGACAAAGATTGAGAGAGACAATGATAGTGATAGCGAAGTCGAAGTAGTCGTTCAGCATTTGCTTTGCCTCGATTATGATTATCAATTTCATTATCAACGCATCGAATCGGAACATTATAATCACTCCTCCAATGGTTACAACTTGTCTTTCTCTCATCTACCATCCTCTTCCTATAATCTACCATCCTCTTCATCTTCCACCTTCTTCATCCCATCTCAAGTTGGTGGGAGGGGGAAGGGGAGAAAACTGGCGGCTTAACTTTGCCGGTTGATTGAAACTCGGATGCGATGAGAGTGAGTTGATAAAATCGTCAAAGGGAGCCGTGCTCGTGGCATGAGCATGAGATTGCAAAATTAATCACCAAGATCGAGTCATCCTACTATTTTCCTCCTCTTCCTTCTCTCTTCTTCTATACTTTTGTCTTCTTTTTCATCCATTTACTTCTTATTTTTCTTCTATTCACTACTTCTTTTTCTTGTATTTTTCTTCTTCTTTTATTTATTCTTAATCTTTTTTATCTTCATCTTCTTGTTGTTGGTCTTCTCCTACTCATACAAGATCTTGGCGATCATCTATGTTCTTGTTCTTGTCGCCACTTCCGTTTCAAATTTTCCCTTCAAAGCGCTGTGGGGCGTAGTTGAGAGAATCTTTAGCTCTTTACATTATTCACCCCGACCTCCGGCGGCAGCAACAGCATCAGAAAAATCAGCATCAGAAGCAGTGAATCAAAAACAACTATAGCAACAACTACGATGATGATGACAGCAACTGCAACAAGGCAAATGATGACAACAGCAGGTTTCGCGGTCGTTTGCATCAATGACTGCAGGAGTGGAATCATTTTGAGGCTGTTTTTCTTTCTCTTTTCTACCACGACACCCTCTGACTATTTCTACTCTTTTCTATCATGGTCTTCTCTTTCATACCACGGTCTTCTCTTTCATACCACGGTCTTCTCTTTCTTCCACGGTTCCTCATATTCGTACTCCTATTCTCTCCTCTCATCATGTTCGTACTTCTTTTCTTTCCTCTCATCATCTTCGCAGTTCTCTTCTTAGCTCTTATCATCCTCCTACTACTCCTTCCTATCATGATCTATTTACTCCTCTATTTTCTACACTTTTTCCTCCTCTTCATTCAATTTGTCTCTTTCTCTTTCCTAAAAGTTTATAATCTTTTTTTTTGTTCTTCTCCCTTTTTTTCTTTCCTTTCCTTTTCCTTTATCCTTCCTTTTCCTACTCTTGTTGTTGATGAATAGTTTAAAAACCTACAACACTTTGTATGTGAGATGAGATAAAAATCTCTGTCTCTTAAGTGAGCAGAGAACGAGGATTCTCTCAACAACAAGAAATCTGCCACCAACAACAACAACTACTCTTTAATAACAAAAACAGTTCTGGACAACAACAATATCTTCTATATTATAACAATATCTTCAGAACAAGAACTAATCTGCCATCAACAACAAATTCTCTGTACAACAAATATCTTCTCAACAACAAAAATATCTTCTCAACAACAAAAATATCTTCTTAACTACAACAATATCAACTATACAACAATAATATCTTACATACAACAACAATATCATCCTGTGCAACTACAATATCTTCCTTACTACAATATCTTCTTTCCAACAGCTTCAGCAGCAGAAGCTTCTTCACTAACAACAACAAGTTAATGTTGTTGCTGAACCTACATGAAATTATGATAAATTTCCATGCAAATTGCAGCGATTAACTTGTCAAAGAAAATTATCAGACATTATGCCAGGAACCAACTCCAACTATCTTCCCTTCTCTCTCTATCTCGTGCCCTATCCATGTCTCTTCTCGCATCTCTCTCTCCAGGACATCCTGGAGAATAAACTTTTTGTCAACATCGCGAATCTGGTTTTTAATCAAGTCGATATCAAGTTGTTTCTAAGGTTTCACCTTGTGCTAAAAAGACGCTCATTTAATTTTTTTAAATTGTTTCTTAAATTCAATTTGATCAAATTTTATACACAATATATTAATTTGAAATATACGTATATTTAATTCATTTTCTTTTCCTTGTCTTTTCCAGGTATGTATTGCATAAGACTTTCATGTTAAAATAATGCTAAAATATTGCGGTAAGCTTCATTCTCTAATTAGTAACATACTAATGGAAACTCAATTAGCAAAGCAGGAAGTACAAATACAAAGTTATACACTCAGACTGAGTGGGTTCGGATCGTCCCACAATCGCAAAAATATAAAAACTTCCAGCGAAGTCAATAATAATAAATCATTATAAAGCAGTAAATTTTCGAATACTTAAAATTCTATAAATCAACTATTAGGTCATGAATACAAAAAAAATGATACAATAACAATGTATGTGAAAACAAATTGAAAAAATAATACTAACCTAATACTCTGAATTACTATTAATATAGAAAATAATTCACATGTTTAGGAAAAATATTACTATATAAAAATATGAATTGAAAAATAATTATTAAAAAAAATAATAGAGGTAAAAAAATAGTTATTGCTAATAACATGTTTAGTGGAGAGCATAAAATGGCTATTGCATAAATTATAAGCCGTCTGTCCTTTTGTGGAGCAACAACGATTACAACAACAACACGTCAACAGACTGTGGGGACGACAACGGACGATGATAACCTTGCAACGATCGAAATATTATCATTATTTTTTCCCCATTTAGAGCAATTTACGTGAGTTTCATGGGAGGCGAGAAAAAAATAACATCGTATACTATGAGTTTACTATGGACATATTTCAATTTCCGGCAAAAATATTGATGTATGATGTATGATGTTCTATGAGAGAATTTTCTATATGAAAATTTCCTATTAACAAATTTCCTATTAGAGAATTTCCTATTCGGAAATACTTTTCTCTACTCAAATTTATTCTACATATATAAAAAAGTTCCGAGTGAAATCTTGGTATTGAGAATTTTCTGATCGGGTTTTTCTTTGATTTTTGTTTTATAACTTTTCCGATGAAACCATAAATATTCTCACCTCACGAACTCATTGACAGGAAATACTTCGCATATCTGTGAAAACAAAAAGAATCAATAAAAATTTTTAAACAAATATTGATCGTAGAAAATACCAGACAGAGACAATAAGATAAACCGGGAGGGAAACGTTGAGGTAGAATGAGGAAAACGATCGTTGTGTGAGCAAATAAAATGCGTAGCCGCCAAAGGGAACTTTTGCTATCGTCCACTAGACGAACATTAAATATAGCTAAAAAAAGAACGCATTTCCGCTCATAAAAAAGTTCGCATTTGTTTGTTAGATAAAGAAGGAAAGAGGAAAGAATTTACTAAAAGCAATGACTGTATCGATCCTAGTACCATGAAGCTAACAAAAAAGTTAAAGACCATAAATGTTGAGAAGCGAAGACGGTGATGTTGTTGTCATAGTTGTTGTTGTTACAGTTCTTGGGTATTTGGACTTAGTTATTACTACTAGAATTAGTCATAGAGTTGCCGTTTCAAAAGTTATTCAAATGATATGGGAATATACAGTGGATTATAGTATTATTGTAATAGAATTGTTTAAGCCAGACATTAAAAAAATTGTACATTATAGAAACTAATTTAATTTCTTAGAATTCTGCATCATAATATTTATTTATTTATTTATTCAACAATACAGAATTTAAATTCAATTTCAATTTATAATATAACATAATAGTAAATATTTCAACAGAAATGTCTTTCAATTAAGTTCGTATATTCAATTTACTTCTACTTTACTCATTTCGAAATCGTAATTTTTTTAAAAACCCTTTGATACTTGTTGGCAACCCTATCCACGCACACATACAACCTTCTCGTGTTTAAGAACTTTGTTGCAGCCGTTGACAAGTCATCAACGCCGACGCCATTAAATCGGACATTGCTTGCATAAGTAACTAACTACAATAACAATTATTAAAAGAACAACAACAATTATTAAAATAACAACAACACTTTTTAAGTAAAACAAAAATAATGTAACTACAATTACAACGAACACAAGAACAACATGAATAAACCTAATTTATTACCATCTTGGTTCATCAATTTAACGTAACATTGTTCAGACGACAACAGTAAAAAATATCCCACAACAACAATAACAAATCTGACAACAAACATTAAGAAATCCAACAACAAATATTAAGAAAATCAACAACAAATATTAAGAAAAACAACAACAAATATTAAGAAAAACAACAACAAATTTTGTATATATAACAACAAAAAAAACTAGCACAGAATTGAGTAAAAACTCAACATGCAATAATTGCCTTTAGGCCATTTTTAAACATAACCATAACATGGCGCATTCTTTGCTGCTGTTGTTGTCGTGGCGGTTATTGTTGTCTTTTTGTTGTTGCAATGCCATTCTGTGGGGATCTGTGAGAGGTGTGTTGTGGGGATCTGTGAGAGGTGTGTACCTCTCACAGATCCCCTCAGCCAAAACCCTAACATTACCACCATCTCGGCCACCTTCGCCTTCATCTTGATGTTGATGTTTGATGGAGCGCCAGACGCCTTTTACGAGCCTTGTATTTAAATGTCCACCCCACGCGTTTTCTTTCTTTTCAAGCCATTGTTGGTATTGCCTTGTCCTATTGTTTTTGTTGTTATTGTATTTGCTTTTTTGTTGTAATTGCTTTTTGTTATTTTTGTAATTCCTGTTGTTAGCCTTACAACAAAAACAACAAAAAATTGCCAAATCATTTTCTGGCAAGAAGCGAACATTGTGAATTTTTTTAATGATTGACAATTAATGTTCGGCAACCTCTTTGTGAATGACGTCTGCTGTCGGGATCTCTTTGGATTTCGTCTCTTTCTTTTCCTCACTCTTTCTCGCTCTCTTTCTCTCTCTCTGATTATATATCTATCTCTTACTATCGCATTCATTCAATGGGATTAGGTAATGTTTGGATCGATGCTTTTAAGTGATAGATTTTGGTTGTTGGAGTAGATTTTGGTGGAGTTATTGCTGATGGAAATGTGGTTGGTTTTTGTTATTGTAATTGTTGTTTTTGTGCAAAGTTGTTTCTTTAGAAATTGTTTTTGTTGTTGCACAAGTGGATGTTGTTATCTCTGATTGGTTTGTTTCCGTCATTTTATGTATATGAGAAATTATATTGATTGGAAATTGATTTTCAGAAATAAAATCCATTTGAGCACATTAATGACCAAAGTTTCGAAATCAATAGGATTTTCATGATATTCCGATTGTTCGATGATATAAAATCAATGAAATTAGTGGTAATAATAGTGAATAAATAAAATGAAAAATAAAATAAATTTTATAAACCTATCTGGAAATTTGAATAAATTCCTTTCTATTATAACCACAATATTTTATATTTTCTTCCGCAATTTCGTTCCGCCATAAAATCCCGATATTTTCCTCGAAATTTTCCCACTCTGACCTCATAAATCACGATCCATACTCTGTGACCTTCGGGCATCATCGTGTGATGCATTTGCTTCATCGAGGTCATTCATATGTTTTTGAATTTCATCGCAATTCATGAAATGATTACTCGAGGCGAAGCCTGTTATTATTATTGTTATTATTCTAGTGATTATTGCGTTATTGTCTGTTAACCTCATGTGATTATCATTGGGCACAATTGCAGTAACAACTATAAAAACAACAATACAACAATCAGAAAGGCAACAACAACAAGAACAGTAACAACAACAATAACAACAATTCATTGCAATTATCCCATAAGTGTATATGATAAAAATAGTTACGATCGTAAATTGTTTACACTCGCCATAAAATCCCATGCGGCAAAAATCTTTTCTGCATTAGACTGATTTATATGATTATCACTGCTGGCAAAACACACACACACACATACATGTGTTCATGATACTTGTTTGCATGCCACAGATTAAATGCGAAAATCATTGAAAATCACAAAAAAAATTAAATCTAATGGGAAAAATACATTAAAACTTATCCAAAGTCATATCAAACGACGGATCGTGTCTGCGTCCACATGTGCTCGAGTGTGATGAAGAGATAATGTCGAGTGAGATGGCAGTCAGTGATAAATATTTTTCTGAGTAGTTGTTAGAAAGCGGGGAGTGATGAAAACAGAATAAACGAGGATTTTGCAGCGCTTTAATAATGTTTCAGAGATATGTGATAATTATTTCTTTGGATTAAGCGATGATAATTATTTCTTTGGATTTAGCGGTCATAATTATTTCTCTATATCGTGGTTATAATTAATGCATTAAAAATTCACGATAATTATTTCTTTATATATAACGATGATAATTATTTCGCTGTGATAATTATTTTCTAAAAACTGCAATTATCTCCATCTCTCTCTCGCTTTAAGCAGTGAAAATGTATTGGAAAAATAATAAATTCGTTATCCAAATGTTGACACACTGCCAATTCGTATCCAAACAACTTGGCCACAAGAGATATATGGCCTAGAGTTTCGCTTCGAGCCAGGTCGTCGCCCTGGCCCACGAATGGCTAGCATGCAATTTTCCCATGTTTATAATCCATATATCATTTTATACTTTTATCTAACAGACGTGTTTTCTTTTATTTTCAATTTTTTTAATGTTATATAAATTTTTAGTTGTTTATTTTTATGGAAAAAAAATATCTATTTTTTTTAGTTTCATATTAGACGAAAATTTATTTTTATATATTTTATATGCATATCTGGTTTTATTATTTTTGTTGTTAAAGTATGATTTTTATTTTTATCGTATGCATTTGATTTTTCGTATATTTCGATTTTATTATTTTAATTTTTTCCTTTATTATTATTATTCAATTTCGTTATCTTTATTTTTCATCTGAATTTTTTATATTTATTTTTATTTTTCATCTCTATTTTTATCTCTAATTTTATTATTTTTTTTTCTGTAATAAAAGTATTAATTTATTTTTGCACTAACTTTTGGACTGGTTTTGCTGAATTTATTTTTTTCCCTCCTTTATCTTCGATTTTGGGGCCACCATAAATTTTTTCTCTCGGTTTTCAAACACTTGTCTGGTCTGTCGCCTGTCGTCGCGACTCCGACGCTCGACTGTCGACGGCGACAGCGAAAGAGACGGCGGCGTCTGGCTTTGGCTCGACTTCAATTCGCGTGTTTTCGCAATGTCATTTGGCGAGTTCAATGCGCTCCGGCTTTGGTCGGGCATCGACGCGATTTACCGTCTGTCTTTCGATATGTCTGTCCATTCGTCTGTCTCTCGCTGTCTGTCTTTCGCTATGTCTGTCTTTCGCTATGTCTGTCTCTCGCTGTCTGTCCCTCGGTTCGCCTGTCAATCATCGACCACCGAACCCATGTACGCTCTCTCGCGGAAAGATATCAAATGCATGTCTGTGTGCGATTGATGGACCGACTGACAGCTACTTCGGACTCTCGACAGCGGGCTCAAAGCTCGACATTTGGTGTTGTTTTGGTGAAATTTCACAAAATGATGATGTTTTTGCCTCTTAAATTAAATTTGCATTTTTAAAACCATTTTGTTTTCGAACAATTTTCGCCGAGTTGTCGAACGTTGATTGATCGTGAATTTAATCAATCGCGAATTTGATCAAACCACAATGAATGAATGCAATCGTTAATTGATCGGTGAGACGACGATTTTTATCGCAATCAAGGGTTTCAGGATCCATTGAATTGAAGTCTCAAGAAGTTTCCATTAGAGGAACAATGACACGGGTCTCAAGGATGAAAGATCCTTCAGTCTTACCTCTTTCCATTTTTGTATTCAACAACTTTATTCCAAAACTCCATCTTCATTCCAAAACTTCATCTCTCTCTTTATCAAGAAGATTCCAAAGAACATCTCAATTGTTGGAACTATGACCACAGCCTTGTAGAATTTTTCTCCAAAGTCATTAATCAAAAAATATTGCGAACGTGTTTCTTGCAGACGTCCCAAAGAAGTGAGAGAGAAAGAGTTGGTTAAAAAATGTAGAACGAGAATGAAAGAGACAGAAGTTGATAGAGAGAGAATTCCTCTAAACCGGAAAAATAATCGAGCACCAAAAGGAGGAAAAGAACATTTTAATCTCAACTCTGAGATCTTCTTTAGAAGCCCAAACAATTTATAGAACAAATAGATAGGAGGAAAAAGTAAGAGAAGGAAAGGAAAAGAAAGAGAAACGAAGAGAAAAAACGGGGAACCAAAGGGAAGAGAATGATAAGATTGAGAGGGAGACAAAGAGACCAAGTAAAGCATCCACTTTTAGATACTAGCATTCAATTGAGGGAAAGAAAGGAAAAACAAAAAAACACCCCACGGCATCAAACGCAACGGAAGAAAAGCCAAAAGAAAACTACAATAAAATCCACTTTTAAAAGAAAATCCAATAAATAAAGAACATTCAATAAAACGATAAAACTCACCAAAACGATAAACAAAAACATGCCAAAGGAAAAACAAACCAAGGAACGAAGAAAGGAAAGAAATGTGTGTCTTAACCTAATGATGCTGACGAAAGCTGAGTCGAAAAACCGCCAGAACCTGCCACCGGCGCCATCTCTTTCTCCCTCTATCGGCATCCCATCTCTCTTTCACTCATCTCTCTTTCTCTGGAATAATCTCCCAAAGTGCGTTTGTCTGGTGGACACCGAAGTCACAGAAGGCCATCGGAGGATGTTGGGGACGGTAGGATGAAGAGACCAATGGACCGGGAGGCCAACCGATGGACAGAAAGACCAACCGATGGACAGACATCCGAACGAATAGAGAATAGAGATGGTAATTGTGCGGGCCAGGAATTGTGGCCCGGAGTCGTGGAAATGCTTCCTTTGAGCTGGAAGTACCGTACAACAAGCATAGGATGAGAAAGAAAATAGAAGTAAATTGATAAAAATAAAGGAAAAATAAAGAAATAAATAAAATAATAGAACAAAAAACCAAAAAAAAAAGCACGGACAAGAAAGAAAAACAAAAACAATAGAAGAAATCTCAAAGGAACTCTAATAATAAAACAAAAGAACAGAAGCAAACAAAAGAATATAGCAAAAATCTAATGGAATACAGGAAAACCTAAAAGAATAGAATAAAAACAACAAGAACACGGAAAAATCCAATAGAATAGAATAAAAAACTAAAAGAACACGGGAAAACCCAATAGAATGGAATACAAAACTAAAAGAAGACAAACCCAATAGAAAACACAGGAAAATCTAAAGTATAATGGAAAAAATTCTACGTTCGCATAGGCGTGGAATCGTTGCCTTGGACGACACAGCAACCGACGACGAGAACGACTAACCAACCGATCGTCTCTCCGTCCGTCTGTGGCGTCTGCGAAAGAATGACGAGATCGCGAATCGCAATCGAAATCAGGTTCGGGGCTCGGGATCGAGACGAAGGTGTTTCAAAGACACGCAACCGAGTTCTAGGTCAATGGAAATTCGATGTAGCTCTAATAAGCGGTGGCATAATTTGTATGCCTTCTGGAAGCAATGGGGGGCAGTGAGAGGCAGACAGGGAAGGTGAGAGTGAGGAAGAGAGAAAAAGAAGAGGTTGGGTAGGAAGAGGGAAGAAGAGGTTGTGAAGGAATAGATTAATAAGGAATAGGTTAGGAAGGAAGAGGTTCGTAAAGAAGAGGTTGCGAAGGAAGAGATAGCTAGTGTTTGGTAAGGAAGAGTCAACAAGAGGTTGAGAATGGAGATATGTCGAATGGGAATGTATGGGATGGGAAGTGGAATGATACACAAGTCAAAGTAGTAGGAAAGTAGTTGAAGTAGTAGGAAAAGTATATAAAGAGAGGACTTTGTAACTTGACAGAGAGAATGTGGAAGAAAGATGTATAAAGAATGAATATAAGAAGGTGGAAGAATATCAAAAGATGCAACGTGAGATGAAAGGAGATTTGGTAGGATGAGATGGGAAAAGAAAGCTGATAGGAAGCAATAAGGGAGGAAAGTAAAGGTTCAAAAGTAAAAGTTCAAAAGTATGGAAAAACTCTGTAAAAGTAGTACCTTAAGAAGAAGGAATAAAAACCTTAATCTATAAACTTAAAAAGATTTCAGATTAGTTCAAATTATAAGAAGTCTTCTCTTGCCTTAATTCCTGTACAATCCTTATCATAGTCCACGGTATAAATTTCATAAGACCGTCGAAATGAACAATTTTCTAGAAGATCTCTTACATCATCTCTGGCTCGAGTGAAGTTTCCTAATTCCTCAAGCAACCGCAACCTGCTTAAGTAATACCATCGTTAGATATAGATTTAGTGGTTGTTGTTTTTGTTTTTTTGGTGGAGTTTTTCCAATTGTTGTTGGTAATTTTTGTTTGTTTCTAGTTTTGTTGTTAGTATTTGTGTTGTTAGTATTTCTGTTGTTGCTATTGTGGTTTGTGCATTGAGTAGAAAAGCTTACAGCACAAGTTGTTGTTGTTGAAATTCCACACAAACAAAAGTTACTGGCGTCTTGAACTGTGAGGTGGTCAGTGAGAAATGTTGAGAACAACAACAACGACAGCATTGAGAATTTCAACAACAAAAATAATGAGAATTTCATCAACAACAATTACTAGAATTTCAACAACAAAACTTACGAGAATTTCAACAACAACAGAAATGAGAATTTCAACCACAAAAAAACAACATCACGAGACTCGATTATTGCACCTAGTTTCTGTGAATCCATTCGAGCCAAAACTGGCCAAAACCAAACGACCTTAAAGTTTGTTGTTGCAAGTTCCAGTCATTCTCCCTCTCACCATTCCTCTTCTCACCCCATTCTTGTTGCTCCAGTGTTGATTTTGCTGATTTAATTTTCCTTGCCGTTGTTGATAGTTGTTGTGGTTTTAGTTTTCTGATAGTTTTTGTTTATTCTTCTTGTGTTTTTATTTTTTCCACCAAGAACGAACGCACTGAGGAAAACTGGAAAGAAAATCAGACAAGAGTCGAAGCGATTCCATAACTTCTGCTTCTCAACTCAACCTATCTTTTGTCTCTATCCTAACTATATCTCTTTCTCTCTCTCCCGATGGCTCTCTTTACGTTGAGTTACGTTACTTTACGTTACGTTGCTTTCATAGCTTCGGTGCTTAAAACTGTCTGTTGTTGTTGAAGATGTGTTTGTTGTAGTTGTTGTCATTGGAATTGTTGTTGGAGATGTGGTTGTTGCAGTTGTTGCTGCTGTTTTTATTGTAATTGCTACTATAGTTGTTGTCATTGTTGTTTTAGTAGTAGTTGTTGTTGTTGTTGCTTTTATTGTGTAATCACTAGATAACGGCATTTAATGGCTGAATGGCTTTCAATGGAAATTGTGCGCATGCGCGTCTCCCGATCGTTGCGTTTCTTCCGATCGTTCGTTGCTCGCATCGGTGAATCGTTTGGTGGTTTCTTCTTCGGCCTTTCGTTTGTTCGTCTCACCAATGAATCAATGATGATCGAACGGTTCGAACGGTTCATTGTGGTCTCTGATGATGATCATGATCTTCAAACGAAAGATCATCGGTTGGATTTACTAAGCTCAATGAACAACTTGTAGAAAATAATTTCACTATAATTATCGCAAAAAATATAATTTAAAGTTTCTGTGAGAAAATAATAATTCTTGAAAATAAACAAAAATTAATGTTATAAAAATAATTTTATAATTATCATCGTAAAATTAAAATTTAAAATGATCGTCGTAAAAAATAATTTCTAAATTATTAACGTAAAAAAATGTATAATAATCATTCTATATAAGATCACAATATTATAATCATCACATCTCCTTTTTATGGCCATCACTTCGTAAGCAAAGCCATCAGAAACCGTTTTGTCTTCACCGCCATCAATACAAGCTTCTTTTTATCACCATCAGACAACTTTTTTCGAAATAAAAGCCCTCCCTCCATTTGATCTCCATCAAAAACCTCATTTTGATTACCATCGAAAACCTCCTTTTTATCGCCACCAAAACCCCTTTTGTGATCACCACGAACAACTTCCTCTCGTTCACCTCCAACAACCTCCCCACAACATACGATCATCATCGCCATCCACCAAACGAACCACAACTTCATCGTTTCAACCTAGCCGTCATCGTCGTTTTTCTTTGATCGACACCACCAAGATCATCATCATCAACCAGCATGATCAACATCGATAACAAAATGATCAGGATCGTCAACATCATAATCGAAATCGTCACCATCATGATCACTATGATCATTATGATCATCACCCAACGTAACGTGTGAACGTGATCATCGCATTTTGGTGGGTTTCGAAAATGTTTCAGTGCAACGGAATTCCTGTGTTTTGCGCAATTGCGGATTGTTAGAGTCGATGACTCTATCGAGGGAATACTTGTTGCACTATATCGTTGTTGTTATTGTTACTATTGTTGTTGGTGATTTTTATATTATCGTTGCTGTAACTTTGATTGTTGTTGTTGGTATTGGTTGTTATAGTTACTGTTGTTGGTAGCTGCGAATCAGCCACCGCAACGGATCGAAACTTTAAGGATTTTGTTGGTGGTATTCCATTTGTTGTTGTTGGTACTATTATAGTTGTTGTTGATGGTACTATTATAGTTGTTGTTGTTATAATGGATTTGTTGTTGTTGTTATTTCTCTTCGATTTTTGCGTTACAAATCGTTCGAATGAGCTTTCATGTTGTGTTGTTGTCGTTCGAATGAGCTTTCATGTTGTGTTGTTGTTGTTGATGTTGTTGTTGTAGTTATTGTTGCCACTGTTGATGTTGTTGTAGTTATTGTTTCTTTTGTTGTTGTTGTAGTTATAGTTGCCTCTGTTGTCATTATTGTTGTTGCTATTGCCGTTGTTGATGTTACGGTATCGGTTTGTTTTGTTTTTGTTATTATTTTTCTTTCTATTGATATTCGTTGTTTTTGTTGTTCTTGTTACCGTGTTGCCGTTCTGGTAGCTGTTAGCTGAAAGTTTTATACCATCAGCTGGAACTGATCGTGTACGATGATATTTTCTCAAGAATCGTTATCACCTTAAAAGGTGGAGTTTTATGGTTTCCTTGTGAAACTCCTTCTTTCTTATCCAATGTCTACCACCTTCTTTCTCATTCACTGCCTCTCTCGCTCTCTCTCTCTCTCTCTCTCTCTTCCTCTCTCTCGTTTTCGCTTCCTCTTTCTAAGTGAATTTCAGTTTAAACCATCACCATCTCGTTGGAGTTTTCAATTTATTTTGTGAGTTTTAAATTTTTATATCATCGATTTGAATTTAACCGTGATCCTGATCCTTTGCTAGTGGTACTAGAGATAGATAGAGAGAGAGAGAGAGAGAGAGAGAGGGTGAGATATAATAAGACGGAAAGAGGGAGAAAGAGTGTGAAATAATGGAGATTGTGAGAAGAAATTTATTTTATATTCGATCTCCCGTTTCTATTGAATTGAAATGAGATGTTGTTAGAATCTGACTAGGAAATGATCTTGGCTCGATTATGTAGAGTAATGATGATGACTTTATAGAACTTTTTTTTTCATTTTGGTATACTGCAAAATATTATCATAATTTCAATATTAGAATCAATATTCAATATAGAACATAGTGAATTAAATATAATTTTCATAACTTGAAAAAAAAAAACAGATAAAAAATTATATTTCTCCTATCATTCTCTCAACCAATATTGTGATAAACATCGTTATCTCTCTAAGCTTCAATAGAAATTCCACTGAAATCTCTAACTAACATCAATTCTCCCGATGAAAGGAAATTCCTCCAGGTATTCGAAGACATTTCAACAAAATGCAATTGTTCATGTTGTCTGATATTTAACATATCAACTGCAAATGACATCAGCAACAATGTAAGACGCGCACATTCACACACACAAACACCACCCCCCATCAACAGATGGAACACCTCCCAAACACCAATACCACCAAAAGCCATTGGAACAAACAAATGATACCCTTTCATAGAATGAAACTGACAGCGAGAAGAATATTTCAAAAAGACGCATCGAGTGTGAGCAACCCATATATACATACATACTATAGATTAACTATGGTGTGGTGAACAACAACTACAACAATAGCAACAACACCAATTGTAACTCAAGGCTAGAAATTAATAACAAACATTTGCAAGGCAACCACGACAAGTTCAAGTTATGCAGTCAATTGTTGTTGTGGTTATAGTTATTATTGTTGTTGTTGTTAAAGTTGTTGTTGTTATTGTTAACGCTATTGTTGTTGTTAAAGTTATTGTTGTTGTTCTTAATGTTTTCATATATATTGATGTTTTTGTTGTTGTAGTTGTGGTTGATGATGTTCTTGTTCTTATTGCGTTCTCGTTCTTGTATTACTTGTTGGTATTGCTAATGTAAGCAAAGAATTATCTATATACATACAAAGTAGTAGTAAGTAAAATACATGTGGTTTAAAATTCTTTTACGCTGAATTGAAGGTTTTGATCCATGTCTCCTCACCACTCTTGAACACGATTTCCATCAAAGCCACCAAGTGCTTTCATACATTCCACAGTAGTTGATCGCATACATTGGTATCTATCTTTTTTGTTGTTGTTGCTGTTGCTGAAAAGTTGCAATCACAGATCAGGAAATGGAAACTGCAAGACATTGAGAATTCACTGTCGATTCTTGATCCAACAGCAGCATCTGTCTTGGTCTACTTTACCTTGAGCACACGTGGATTATATTAAAGTGAAGTTGTTTTCATTTACAGCTGATGAATACATATGGTATATATGTACATGTGGTAAACATTTGGACTTATAGGAATTGATAATTTTTTACATGAATTTAAAAATTGCTACTTGATAATATTTTCTCTAAACTATCCAATAATTTGATTCAATTCTAATTGAATTAAATAATCTTCTTTTAGAATTATTTATCTAGCTAAAACTCCATATCATCTGTCACATTGAATTCTGATTTTTCTCAATTTTTACCTCATTACAACATCCACCTTTCTTCTTCTTTACGTGTAAGAGAATCTACTCCTAAGGTCGATATCCACTTGAGTGCACACACTAAAGACAAGCTCACATTTCCAAAGACAGAGAGACGGAGAGTGAGTGAGCGAGACAGAGGGGTGACTGAGCGAGACAGAGGGGTGACTGAGTGAGACAAAGTGATATTTGATGGACACTAAGATCTCCAAGATCACCAAGATCCATAGACTCAAAGGAGGAGGTTGGGGAGACAAGAGTTTTTTTTTTCCACTCTGATGTGCAGAGTGCGAAACATGTTCTTAAGACGTCAACCGGTGACGATGTTCAAGTTGTTGTTGTTGTTGTAAGTGTTGTTGTTTTTATTGTTGTCGACATTGTTGTGGCCTTTGTGAAGCGTCTGACCGCCCCCTATTTTGCCCCTTCCTCCCTTCTGGTACATGACGCGTGCTAATGCCATTATGGTTCTTCTGATAGAAGGAGCTTGTGATGGAAATTACGATTCTTATGATGGATATTATGATAGATCTGCGTATTATTCATCTAATATCTATGATCGTTGATCTCAATGAGAGTGCAAGATGGACTCTATCCATTCTATTCTCTTTCTATATCTTTTTCTCCATCTCTTCATCTAAACTCTATCGTTATAATTAATTTGAAGAATTTATTATACGCTTTTTGATAGCATTAAACTGATTTCTATACCTAATGCTATCAGTTCCGGGTCTACCATTAACAATCGATATAATAGAATAGAAAATTCACATTACAACCGTGTAATAATGATAACAATAAGATCAGAAGCAAGAATCTCTAATAAAAGAATAATATCTAATAAAGGAAAAATATCTAATAAAATAATAATAAGTTATATAACAACAATAACTCCTATACAACAATAACTTCTATAGAACAATAATTTCTGTACAACAATAAGATCCATATAAGAACAATTTCTTATATAACAACAATTATGTTTATAATAACAATAGATTCCACAACAACTGTAGATACCACAACAACAATAGATATAACAATAACCGGAACATCCAATATAATAAGAATATTCAGAATAACAAGAATATTCAAAACAACAATAGATACCACAACAACACTAACCTCAACAACAACACTAACCTCAACAACAAACATAACCCCCCACAACAACAACGACTTCTGCATCATCCATACCATCAATAGCCATAACAACAACTACTGGTATTCGCTCCTGATGAGCCACAACCATAACCATCAGTAACCCTTTCATACCTTTCATGCCACAACCGCATAGTAGAGAACAACAACAAGAAAACCATCTATAACACAATCCATAACACCCTTCAAACGTCAAACTATACTTACAAAAGCCTTTCTATTATTACTACTACTGCTACTACTACTTCTTCTACTATTACAATTCTTCTCTATTCTAAGAGATTCCAAGTAAACTTGTTGCTACCGTAGTCTACATCTACCAACTACAAAATACCATTACAACTACCAACTACAACCTACCACTACAACTTCTAATACAAAATACTACTATAACTTCTAATACAAGATACCACTACAACTAGTACTACAAAATACCACTACATCTACAACAAGTTGGTGTCTTTGAGACGTGTCCATCATCATCAATATTACCGGCTTTTCCATGATGATGATGATCTCCATGTAATGTATTCCGAGGTGCGTTTCCATCAGAGATCACAAAAGCGCGCCATGAATTATGTAGATCGATATGGTGATGTTGTTGTGCTAGCACTTTGTTTGTAGTTGTTGTTGTTGTTGTGGTAGTTTTTTTGTTATTGTTGGTAGCTCTTATTCTTGTTATTGTAGTAGCGATTTTTGTTGTTGTTCCTATAGTTGTTACTGTTGTTCATGTTTCCTTTCAGACGTTCGATGTTTACAGCAAATGCACCGACACATGATGCTTCATGGAATGAAAATTACTTCCTGATTATGCTCGTGTATTGTGTATGTTAGACACAAGCCGGTGTCTTCTCTTTCTCTTCGCTACTTCTTCTTCATTTCTTCTCCATCTAACAAATTCTTCTTCACGTTCACCTTCGTCTTTTACCATTACCATCTTCTTTTACCATACATAACTTGTTGTTAGTAATATTGTTTGTTACTATTGTTGTTGTTTATTTTGGTTTGTTGTTGCTGTTATTATTGTTTACGATGTTTTATTTTGATGTGTAACAACACGTCACTCACTCACTCTTTCACTCACCTCGTCTTTCTTTCTTTCTGTCCGTCTTTATGTTCATCCATCGGTTGTCTGTCCGTCCGTCCATCTGTCTGTCTCTCCGCTTGTCAGTCATTCACTCATCACAGTAGGCATTCGGTGGCCGGCAACGGAGCGCAAAAGCTTCCAGTTGTGATTCCTTCCGCTCTCTCACCGATTCCCGGTGCGAGGCATTGAACTTGAAATTGGAGTTCTTGTTGCAATAGCGGTTCATTGGTCTATAGTAAGTGATTTTTAGACTGGGTTTGTTTGATGGAAGTTGAATGTTCTTTATTAATACAATAGATGGATCGATAATATAGATGTTTGGGCCTAGTGGTAGATTAATTAATCATTCTGAGATGAGATCTTTTGTACATACAAAATATTTTAAAGAATCTTCAAGAGTCTGATGATTATTTTAATTAGATATTGAATCATTAAAGATGATAATACTTTATTAATTTATCAAATTATCTTTTCTATTAGAATACTTAAATTTATCATTAACCTTTAACACGATCCTTTGATAAACTTACGGATCTTCAAATTTGATTTCATAGTAGATTATGGAAAACTAATCTTCATAGATTCCTTCTTATATACCCTTTCCATCGTTTTTTCCCAAGTCATCGACAATAACCTTCAGAGGACTTCGTTAGACACTTCGTAAACTCCTCCAAATTCATCAAATTCTTAATACCACCAAGAGTAGGAGTGTGTGCGTTTGTGTGGTGCGTCTGTATCGCACGTACTACGTTTTAACCACGGTTTGATTAATTTCCACCTACTTTTTTAAACGCTCCAACCAAAGGTTTTTATTTTAGACTCTTTTTAGAAGTTTTTCTTCAGATGGTGAATTTTCCTGTGGTCTTCACTGGTTATTTTTGTAGTTAATATTGTTGTTGTAGTTAATGTTGTTGTTGTAGTTAATGTTGTAGTGGCTATTATTTTTGTGCATTTTTTTTTTATGTTGTTATGCCCAGTTTTGCTTCCTGAATCGAAGAACCAAGGAGAACCATATGAGTTTCCTTGGGAAGCGACCTCCTGCCATGTGGGAATTTTTTTTTTGCATTTCTAATAGCTGTTGTAGTAGTAGTTATTCCTGTTGTTGTTGTTAGGTTTGTTGTTGTTGTAATTCCTTATGACTTTTTTTTTGGTTTTCTTCCTTTTGTAGTTTTTCTTTATGACTTTTCTTCCTTTAACATTTTTTGTGTTTGATCCTTAAACTCGCTGCAAATTAATCAAAACTCTATGCGAATTATGTGGCATGTTGTTTTAGTTGGTAAATTTCTTGTTGTTGTTTAGGTGGTTGTTATTATTGATGTTGTCATTATTGTTGTTGTCATTATTGTTGTTGTCATTATGGTTGATGTTTTTGTTGTTGTTACTGTGTTGGTCCGTTGAAAAATGTTCGACAATTGCACGGTTCGGTTACAGTGACTAATCGATTTTTATCTGGAATCGCGAGGATGCGTTCGCGTCCATTGACGGTGCAGCCAGAGACGAGACACATGCGAGAAGCAACAACAAATCGTACAATAACATCATTATCCAATCATCAACAACATCATAAAGATCATTAGCAATCATTTTTATGATCATTATCATGAACAATATCATAACATCATCTTCATGTTCATCATCGACAGTAACTCATAGTCGAAACCGTCATGAAATTATTTTTCGGAAAATGATAAATCTCTCAACATTCTCTGGCCAAACACCACCCACCGTCAACCTCTCGCTCACTCTCTCTCTATATCCATCTCCCTCTCTCTCTCAATCACCCTCGTTCTTTCCACATCTCCATGTATGCGTAAGTGAATGCGCATTATTTTAGGAACGCGGAAATCGCTCGCTTGCCAAGAAAATTTCTCAACAACAAAATATCCATGCCAAAAATTTATTACTAAGGGGTGGGGGAGATGCATGGAGGGGAAAGAGAGAGAGAGAAGGAGAATGATGTGGACATCGGTTCAATGAACCTGTGACCGCTTTTGGAAACCCCCCTCTAACACTTTGACACAATGTATTCAGAGGAATTTGATTCATTTTGTCTATTTTTAAAACATTGAACTGAAGTAGATTTATTGAAAAACTGTGCAATAGATTTTATATTTATAGAATTTATAGAAATTTATTTCTTGATAAATTTAAAGTTAAATTTTTTTTAAGTGATCTTGTAAATGAAAATCTCTCCATTCAACATCTTCTTCTCCATGGAAACGCTCCTAATTCTCCTCCTCCTCCTCCCCCTGGTGCATGTACCGCTCCAACCTCTCATCCATCTGCCAATATTGATGGGGATGAACGAGCTCCAAACGTCCCATGTCCGCGATCCAAATCGAACCATTCTCAGCACACTCGATGGCCTTGACAATGTTGCGACCACAGGTGGCCGTATCTTGACAAGGGGCGCCCTTCAATTTGTCCACATACTCTTGGCCATAGGATAGAAAGGCGGTCATGGTGTGGCGAACGAAGGTTTTCGTCGGACCCGGACAGACCGCGATCACGGCCACGCCTGTCTTGTCGTAGAAAAGGGGGTCCTGAAGAGTAGAAGGAAGAGGTTAAATTTCAGATCATTTATAGAGTTTCTTCCTCAAATCAATGAAGAGTTTCTTCAAAAGATCCTCTAATCAATGAAGAGGTTCCTCAAAACATCAAGAGGTTCCTCATCGGATTCTCAAAGAAATCAAGAGCTTCCTCATAGGATTCACATGATAGAAAATCACTTCCGACTCACCGCCAAACTCCTGGTGAACCCGATAACGCCGAACTTCGCCGCACTGTAGACACAAAAGACCGGCGACGGATCGAGACCCGTCACAGATGCCACATTCACGATCATCCCGCCACGCCCCTCACCACTGCGATCCATATAAGGCAACACGGTGGCTGTCGTATTGATCAACCCAGTCAAATTAATATCGATCGTCGCATTGATATCGCTCTCCTTGCACAACGTCGCTCCATTCACCAAAACATCGATATAGTCCATCTGGATGAGAACCTCCTCAAAGTAACGTTTCATCGCCGACTTATCCATCGTCACGTTGAACTTCCAGAAGAAAATCTGGCATTTCGGATTGATCGCCTGCAGTTGGGCGATCGCCGATGGGTTTTCAACACTATGGAGTAGCGCCAATTTCTGAAAGAGACCCACAAGTTACCATAATAATCATCTTTAATTCTTTTTCATGAATAATGGAACTAAATACTCACTGCTATACGCCTGGTCATCAGAACTTTGCATGTCTCCAAAGCTATTCCACCACAATCGGCCACATAGCAGACATTCTTTCCCGTCAAATCCATTCCTCACAAACGTCTATTAACTTCTCTTTGCTCGCAGGAAAATTCGAACCAATCGTCAGCAAAACAAAATTGAAACTAAACACTTGGATTTGATTGAATTCTATCGAACCTTTATTTATCAATTTAATTAACTTTATCATTATCTTAGGTGAAAATATCGTAGTCTTTGGATTATCCACACAAATGTACGTTTCTCCTAGACCATCTGTGATATGATATAGTTCCCTATGATAAACTTCCCCGTTGATAAAGTTCCCGATCTCTGATTGGCTTAATGATTTCTAAATATTTTTAAACTTTGACCACTTAGTCACTTATTCGTATCAGACGAGTTTCGCCATCAGATCCTCGGGCATTTTCCAATATGTCTTCGGTTCGACCAATTCAATCTTTCCATAGTCCAATAACCAAATCGTCGCATTCTTTCCCTCCGCTATGACTTTTACGATATTATTCCCGCAGACCTCGGCCGATTGATTCGGTATATCCTCAACCCATGATGTGAGGGTGGGATCAAGGTCCAGGAAGGTTTTCACATTCTTCAAGAGTGGAGTCTTAGTGAAGCCAGGACAAACAGTGATGAAGGTCACCCCAGTGCGTTCATGAACGATGGGTTGCTAAGGAATTAAAATAAAAAATCAATGATCTTTCTTCTTTTGATGGACTGAGAAAACTTACCGCTAACGATCTGGTGAAACTGACGACGGCCGCTTTGGAGGCCGAGTACACTGGTATCGTCGGGAATGGCTCGAGTCCGGTCACCGAACCGATAGTCATAATGAGACCACCACGACCTCCCAAACTGCGGTCCATGTGTGGCAGAATTATAGCCGTCGAATTGACCAGACCCAAGAAATTCACTTTCATTGTCATCTCATAATCATAGTCGTTGACAATGCCGGCTCCATAGATAAAAATGTCGATGTGTCCCATGTCTGTGATCACCTTATCCATGATCTTTTTCATCTCAGCTTGAAGCACAGAAGCATCGAACTTATAGAATTTGATACCAGATTGTAGAGCTTGTAATTCCTTGAGAGCTTCCGCATTCTCGTACTTATCCAGTATGGCAAAATTCTAAGAATTTACGAATCATTGATTGTAATTTATTATGTAAAATAAATTTTTCTATAGTATTTTTCATACCTTTGGGCGTTTCCTAGCTATGGCCTCAGATGTTTTCAATCCAATTCCACCATAGCCGCCGACAAATACCACATTTTTACCCGCAATCTGCATGATTCTGTTCTTAAACTTTTCCTCTCGAAATATTCAAACGAACTGATCAGTTCTACACAATTCGCAGCTGTATATACTTCATCAGACTGTTTGCTCCTTCAATCCATTTAATTATGATAGTAATATAAGTATATACATTCCTTTAAATATGTTAGTAATATACGTACATACATAGTTAGAGCAGCCGGCTTAACACGTCAAACCTGATAGGAGCAGAACAAATATTTATACGAATCAAATGTTTACATACATGAAGCAAATAGTTGTATGTGAAAATAGAATGCATATGAAGAAAAATAATGAATATGAAGAAAAATAACGAATATGAAGAAAAGTAACGAATATGAAAAAATAATATAGATGAACACAAACAATTAATATGAAGCAAAATAATTAATATGAAAAAAAATAATACATTTGAAAAAATAATTCATATGAAACTAATAATTCATATAGAATTCTATGTATAAATATATTTCATAAGGAACAAAAAATTCATATGGAGCATATAATTATCTGAAAACATATTTCATATGAAAAAAATCATCCATATCAACAAATAATTCCTATGAGACAAATATAATTAAAAAAAAATCATTTGAAAAAATAATTCATTTGAAACAAATAGTAAATATCGAAGAAATAATTCATATGAACAAATAATTGAAATAACAAAACACAAGAATACATATTATTGATATATTATAGACACTCTAGATTAACCCCAATCCATTGTGTTTGTTGACCACTATATAATGTAATTCAATATAATGTAGAAAACAACCAATAATCAAATATGATGGTGACAACGACCCATACCAACTATCGATCAGTAGAAAATCAAAATCCAATGATGGTCCACGCAATAAAATCCCATCGTGCTGGTTGTTCGACAATAAAAGATTGATAGGCGACAGATTTTTATTACTCATGGAGATTCGTAAAAGTAGGCTCAATAGGCGATCGATCGTGCCGAAATGATGGATGTCTTTAGATGATGTTGGTACATTTGAGTTTATTGTACAGAAAAAGAAATTCCGCATTTCGAAATAAACATAATTCGTATGCGATGGAGATAGTGCGGGAGAAGGTTGGATGGATAAAAGATATGAGACGCAGTAGAAATGTAGTGAGTGAGAGAGATAGAAAATAGTGAACGAATTCGAAACCGCATTCAACTTTCTACACAATTACGAAACTCAATTGTGGTCGAAGGCGGCCGATGAAAACCACCTGAAAGAAAGACTTGGTTAACAAATCGAATCAAATGTAGATAAAAATACCAAACGAGAATCGTCGAGAGGGTGGGCGGTTGTGTATGTGGAGGGGGCGTGGAGAGGGTCGAGAGGAAGGCAACAAAATCAATATTGCATTTCAGCGAAATTTAAGCCATTTAAAGGCGGTCCGTATCGTGTTTCATGAAGGGGATCGAGACGAGCCACAGCGGTCGACTGTAACGTCTCGTGATTACGAAACACATTATATCAGTGTACACGGTAATGGTGAGAAATATATATATGTATGTAGGAATGTGCATGTGAGATATCTCTCCGCTCGTTTGTGCATAATCAAATGTTTATACAGAAGTGTAGTATAGTTTGATTCATGAATCAAAACAAAAATGACAAAAAAACAAAAATTAACGAATAAAAGTAGTCATAACAAAAAGTACAAAAAAAAAAAATTAATCAAAATAAGAATTTTAAAAATATGAATACTAAGAAATTCATAAATATGCTAAAATAAATATGTATTTCCTAAAATGAAACTGATAACGAATTACAAAACTAAAACAAATAAATAATGATCATAAATTGAAATAACAACAAAATTGAAACTGATAATGAATTTGCAAAAAATATATTTCAAAAATATATAAATATAATTGCACAAATATATAAATTTACATATTATATAAATAGCAAATCTTTACCGATTCGCTACTATCGTTCACTCATACTCTTATCTAACCTGAGCATCGAACCCGACGATCGGTGGAAAATAGTCCAAAGGCGCCTCGGTTCGTTGCATCAAACTTTTCCCAGTTGTCGGTGGATGTGCTTTGAATTTTCTAGAACACGGTACAACAATAAAAACACACAACTACAAAAAAAAAAAAAACACAATGACAATAAAAGCGCACTTCTAATTAGATTATTTGTGGAAAACCTACAAAGAATGACATAGAAAATAAAAATAGATATGAGACTACGACAACAATATACATAGTAGAATAGTGAGAACAAATGCAGTATAACATATATTTTTACAATAATATATACCATAACAACAATAGAATATACCTTAACAACAACAACATATATCTGAATAACAACATATATCTGAACAACAACAATATCAACAATTCACTAATATACTCTGTGTATAATTTGTTCTAGAAAAACGTGCAACTTTTGCTACTTTTGTTAGTATTTTTTCTTTATTTGTTTTTGTCTCAACCTAAGCTGATTATGTGTGAGGCAACAACAGTTGTCGTTGTTATTATTATTCGTATTGCAGTTGTTGCAATTGGTACTGATGTTGTTTCTACCTTCGGTACCGATGTTGTTGTCACGTTGTTGGCTCGATACCTCAGTATCGTCAACAGAACTATAGAATACAAGTTTTCCTTGAAGTCAAGTTCATTTTCACGTTTCCGTTTCAGAGAAGAAACTACCAAGAAATAGGACTTAGTGATTTCTATCTATATTCCATCTTCTTTTCAAAGTTTTAAAATGCTCTAATTCCCTTTAAGTTAAAGTTCAGCTTAGACTTAGAGACCCATGGGTCACCTTTACCACTGATGGTACTCAGACTATTTCAAGTCTTTGACTTCTGTTTCTCATCTCCTTCAAAAAAACCCTATATCGAAAGTTGGATTTTACTATTTACCTCTAGTACACTGAAAGAAATCCATTTCTATTGATGTCACTCGTCACTTGAGACTATTTTCATAGGACTTTTGTATATTTTTCTCTGTGATTTCTTGAACAACATTTACCAAACAGGTAGAGGTAGACATTGTTGTATTTGGTTCTGAGTTGTTGTCTATATTGTTATTTCTGTCTCTGTGCATTATTGTTGGTTGTTATTTCTTCTGTAATGTCTACCTTTGGGTTGGGACTTCGTTAAGGTGCGTTGGAGCACTCCATGACGTATGCAAATAACGAACGCTTTTTGCATACTTTACCTCATTTTACACTCCCATCTCTATCCATCCTTCTCTATATTCTCTTTGGTTGTATTTTTTCCAATAACTTTTATTCTGTATGCTTCTATTTTTGTTCACTTTTTTTAACATTTTAAATTTTTTTTCTTTTTTAAATCATTTATTTTTGTATTCATTTTAAATGTTTTCTATTTTTTCTACATATGTTCTACAATATTTTTCTTTTTATTAAATGTTTACTATTTTTTCTTCAAACTCCATTTTATTTTTTGTTTCCATTCTGAATATTTTCTAATTGTTATTGTTGACGGAGCTGATAATATTTTTGTATAATATAATAATTTGGTATATTTGTTCAATTTATACTTTTTTTTAATTTTTTTTCAGTGTGAATTTTTAAATTGTGGATTTTTTTGTTTGTTAGTTTTTTTTGTACCCAGGTCAGGGTAAATGATGCGTTACCGCTGTCTTACCATCACCGTGGGCTCCGTGCATGATCGCTGTTTATGGTAAATGGATCAATTGTCATTCGTCGTACGTAATTGTTGTTTACGATCACTACGACAACAACAACTACAATAATAACAACCATGTGCAAAACGTTTGCGTGGAACTCAACCACGAATTCAAATCGAGTTGATTTTTATGCGATTTTTTCAAGGAAGAATTCCTTCTTCAAGGTGTTTGCAAGAATAGGATTTTAGTAGATAACATTGAAAAGCTTTTATTTGTTTTTTTTTTATTTTTTTTTAAACTTTTTTTTTTGGATATTTTTTCATACATTTATTTAATTTTTTCATATAGTTGATTATACCAAAAAAAAAAAAGAATATTATTATAATTTCTATTTAATTTTAGAAATTTTTTTGAACTGGTTTTATATAAATAAATAATATATGAAAAATAAATTAAAACAATATTTGTGAATTCTTGACCAATAAAACTGAATAACTTATTTCCAAGTTTATTATTGAAAAATTTCACTACTCGAGTTTTCTGTCAATGGATTTAAAATTCAATATATCTCTACAACAACAACGACCTTAACGCTTAAGATATGATAACAGCGACAAGAAATACAAAAAGAAGAACTATAACAAAAATATATGGAGGACGATAAGAATAACTAGAAGAAGTACAGAAAAAATAACCAAAACAACAATAGTAATATCAACAACAACAATAATAACAACAACAATAATAACAACAACAATATCAACAACAACAATGACAACAATAAGAATAACAACAACATCAACAACGACACCTCCAACAACTCCAACATCTTCAACTGCAGCTTAATTTGCTTTGACTGCTCGTAATTTGCATAAATATTGTTGTATATCAATGTATGCATGTATTTGTATGTGTGAATGACCATGTGTTTGTGCGTCCGATCTAAACATGTCTAAATGTCACATACAACTATGTATATGAGAAATATTTCTGTGCAAATGTCTCTCTCTGTCTCTGTGTGCGTGGACATTTGTTATGATTTAAACATATTTGTTGGGATTTTTTTCTTCGTTCATCGAGTTTCGTTTCGTTTGGGCGTTGGTTGTTGTAACTCTTGCAATGACAATGACAACAACAATCACAACAACCATAACTACAAAAAGAATCAGGGAGTGTCCAAAGGCGGTGGAGCTCATCAGCGTCTCCAACAACAACACCAATAATAACTCCAACAACAACAACAACTCCATGAACACCAACTCCACCAACCTTAAATGCCATCTGCTTGTGGAGAGAATAAGAAAAGAAAATTGTGAATAAACATAACGAGTGCTGAGGGTCTCTTAATCTGTCTGTCCATCAGGCTATCTGTCTGTCTCTCAGCTTGTCTTCGATTCTATCTGGAGGTCTGCTACACTGAATGTTATCAATAGTTTCCCTCAGTGTAGTTGTTCAATCTAATTTAGTCTGTAAGAATTAAAGCAAATAATTTGCGAATCTTTTATTAAAATTATTATTTTTTTAATATTACAAAAGGTACCAAAAAATTGTCTAATTCATTATATTCAATTTCGCTCAGTGTCTTTCCAACACTCGTTTGCATTCATTGAGTTTGTCATGTGACAGACAGACAGACCGAAACACCGAAAGACTGAACAAAAGAACCGAACGCGACAGACGGATTTAAGAAGACTTAAATTCAATGCGAAAAATTTTAAGTTTGCCTCCCTCTCGTTCCATCTCTTTTTCGCACTCAATATATCTTATGTTTTCACTCTGAATTTATCTTTTTTTTCTCTCAATATATTTTTTTTCGCTCTCAAAATCTTTTTCCCCCTCTCACTCTATTTTTGCCCATCTCTCTTTAACACTCTGTCATACTCCCATGATATATTCACGCATATATCTCTATGTAATTATTGTAATTTGTGCATTTGTTCGGAGGATTTTACTTCGACGCTGACACATTTAAGAAAATATTGCTCTTTGTTCGCTTCCAACTGAGTGGGGGCAGTGAAAGAGAGAGAGAGACAAAAGATGTTGGAGGGATGATGCAAGTGTCGTTGGGATGTCAAAAATTTATTTATAGTACCAGAAGATCAAGGAGAAACCATAAACTAAGGGGAGGAAAAAATTAAGGTAGGGTTTCGAAATGCAGATGAAGTTGACAGAAAACTCTGAGGATGACAAAAAACTCTGAGGATGACATAGAGATATTTTTGAAATGATGGAGATCTAAAGAAAATGCGATGGGAGGGATTTAAAAATATGAAAAATAAAGGAAAAATTCGACCTCAGACGATGTTCAAAGGCGGCAGATGTTCTTTTATTTTTTATTTTCAGTTATTTCTATTCTATTTCTATTAACTTTTATATTATTTATTAACATTATATCTCATGACAAAGAAAGATAGTGATGAAAATAGTACAATAAAAAAATGGAAACTACTGTATTCTTTATTACATAAAAACGGCATCTCTTACCTCTCTCTTCAATCTCTCCCTCCTGCTCTCTTTACATCACACTTTGTAGTCATCATCATAGCCTGAAGATAGCTTCAAGAAATAACTATAAAATATGATCATAAAAATTAATTTGTCTCCGTTAAGTGTGACCTATTTTTAGAATCCGCGTCTCGAGTCTATGCGACTAGACTAGACTCAAGTGGAGTAGAGTAAAATATTCAACAGCTGCAATGCAAACAATGCAAAACAATTTGCGAAACGAAACGAATAATAACAAATGCTATGCAAATAAAAACCGTTCTATGTGTGTGCATAAAAAATCCATATAATAATAATGAAGCCTTCATTTCATGAAGAGAGAAAAAAAATAATAATAATAATTTTTTCCACATCTGTTGCGTACACGTTGATGATCAACAATTGTTCAAGCAATTAAAAGCTTTTAAACAGCTGGATTATTATTTTATTAAACTAAATTTTCGCCTGCTTTCGTTTCTCTTCTCTTTATCTTCTGCCTTCTCTTCCTTCAGCTGTGAATCGCATTCATTGCGACGTTGAATAATTTTTTATGCCTAATTATGTGACGGTTGTAGGTCACTAGAGATGATTTTCTACAGCTTCCAAGCTCTTTCTAGTTCATACGAATTATTCTAGATTTTCATATGTCATTTTTTTTCTCGAAAAATAGACAAGTTTTTCGAGAGATTGGCACGAGTTTGCGAGATAAGAGAATTACTGCGAGATTTTCCTGTTTTTTATATTGAGGAAAAAAATAATCTAAATTTTATTTTTGCTCTGATTTTATATTCAACTTCCTTATGGAAATCTCTATAATTTCGTAAAATAAAAATTACTACCTTCCTGAATCATCACAGTTTATTTGCAAATATCATCCAAATATTTTTCACTGAATTCGAACATGAGCTTCATAATCATTTGCATAATCATTATCATCATCATCAGATGCCGTTTCCTTAATTGCTCATAAATAATTTATTATTTATTTTGATTGCTGCATTATGCAAACACTTTGGCATCGCTTCAGAGCACATTTTACAAAATCTCCATAATTCGTAGTCAAAGACGGTAGTGGGGACAAAGAGAGAGCGAGGGATATAGGAAGAGAGAGATGCCATACGGTATTGCGATTCTGGGTGCATCACCCAAATTGACATGTCCTCAATTCCATTGGATTGTCTCGATCTGCACTGAAATTTGCAGACATTCTATTTGCATATGGTAATTTTTTGCTCTCTGTATACACAAACAATCTCGTAAGTTCTTGGCACAATATTTGTCTGGCCCATATTTCAAAGCAAAGTGTCTCGTGTCGAGAGAAAAATGTCGAAGGAGTCATCGCAAATTGTTCTTCTCATTCATAAAAACAAACAAAATTTTAAGCAAAAAATTAAATAAAAATAAAATATCATAAATCATATGAATAAATATTAATAAATATTGTTTTGTTTTTTTTTTCAGAGATGGCAACGAAGGTGGTTCGTTCTGTACGACGATGGAGAGCTCACATACTCCGTGGATGAGCATGTAAGTATCGTACCTTAAAAAATATCTCTCCTAATACCACAATCCAGAAAACTAAACCTTTGTGATCGACAAATTCAAATCCTGTTCAAATGATTAAAATCGGGATCCCTGGTTAGGATCTTCATTACTTCTTAATTAACTCTTAACGATTGAATTTTAAATCGAGAAAACTTTAAAACAAGTTTAAACAAATAAAAACAATATAGGAAAACAACAAAAAATTAAAATAAAGTAAAGAATATAAATATGCAAAGGAAAATAAAAATGTAAAAGGAAACTAAGAAATATAATTATTTTTTTTAAAAAAAACGTATTTATAAATGAAAATAAATATAAAAAGGAAAATAAAAACATAAATGAAAATATAAATAGAAATAAAAAGTAAAATATAAATATGAAAGAAAAATTAATAAAGAAAAATAAAACTGAAAACCTGAAAACTCCTTTAATATTGGAAGCCGGCGAGGTTAATATTTATAATTACCACAAATTGCCACAAAAGGCCACCACCAGATTGAGGGAACCGGCCTTGTTGGCCAACGCCACTTAAATAACTACAGCAATAACTATACAAATAGCAAAAACAATAATAAAAACAACAATAATTACAACAACAAGAATAACAACAACAATAAAAACGACTACTATAGGCAGCATCCTGTCCTGTATCAAGCATAAAAAACCAGACTAAAAACCATATAAAATAAGATAATAATTTATGCTGAGTTAAATACAAAATCCAAACATGATCGTTGTTGGTGTTGTTACCCCAAAATAAGGAAACCTGTTCAGGTGTATTTCTTCACCATACCATACCAAGATAGAGAGGACGAGGGAAAGAGATAGAGAACTGGACCCCTTCGGGTCCCCAGACTGGACCCGGTTCAATTCACTTTCGATTGTGCGTATCGAAACATGTCTCACGGTATGGGTTTCGTGCAAAACCTTTACAGGTTTTATAGTCTCAGTGTTGTTGTTGCAATTTTTGTTGTTGCAACTGTTGTTGTTGCTGTTGCAATTGTTGTTGTTGTTATTGCAAAATTCTTTTTGTTGTAGTTTGGGTTCCCTTCCTCTCCTTCATATTCATAAATTATAAAATTTAAAAACACTGACAACATTATTTATGTCAATTTAAGCGTTTGACTTACGCAGGTTCCTCTCCTTGGACATCGCTTTTTGTTTTTCTCTTCTTTTATTTTCTTTTTGTTTTGCTTTTTTTTTGGCGTTTTCAGAGTAAAAACATGATTTCTGCAAAAATTTTCAGATCTCCGACGAAAGATAATTTTTCCACTCCAATGCAAAATGTCAGGTTAAATAAATTTCAAAATTAAAAATAAAATAAATCGAAAAATTAAAACCAAAACATGTTCACAGGAAAACAAAAACTTGACATAAAAAAATACAAATAAATAAAATAATAATGCCAAAATCGATTTAATTATTAGCAATTTAATGTTTAAAAAAATTCAAATAAACTCGAAGTCAATTAAAAATTAATAGAAAAACATTACATGTAAACAACGGAATAAAAGTTGTTCAGAAATTAAAAAGTAATTAAGAAAAAAATAACAAATAAAATAAAAATAACTACATAAAAAATCAGGTTCACAAAAAATTCAAAATAAATTCGAAAACCCCAACAACTGCAATAATCACATATGTAAGCGATTATTTATAGCAACTGTTGTTGTCGTTGCGTCGTTGCGTGAAGTGAATGAGTCGGCAACAACTTGTTTAAATGCTGCTAATAATTTAATCTCTTAATCTCCAAGCGTACGCTTGGGAAAGTTTTAATTTGCCAGAATATACACACATGGTATATTGTGGGGATTTATGATAAATCACAACTTTAAAATGCTTTATAATTAGCGGCGAAGGATTAATGTTTTGTATTTATTTAATCGTTTTTTGTTGGGTTGACCCAATTAGTCGATAATCATGGGGTTATTATATGGTTTCGATCGTTAATTATTGTCATCATGGGGTTGGATGATGGTGTGGTATTAAAAGTGAGAAGATGGGCAGGAGTTTTTATCTTTTGATTATAGTTCATCACGGTTTTATACAAGAAGACTACTAACATAGAGTATATAGGAGGATTTCCTTCAATCTACTCTACAAAATTGTATTACCTTCGCCCTAAATTCTTGATTTAATTAACCCCATGATAATGGTTTATACAGAGATTACTAAAAACTCAGTGTTGATCTTCAAATCGCAAAAACAACTTGTTGTTGAACTTGAAATCGCAGCAAAAACTAACACAAATCATAATCAGACGCCCTTCTGAGCGAGACGGAAACACTAAACTCATCACTTTCGAAATTTCACTTCAGTTTCGCTAAAAAGTTGCATCTACTACTATGATCTTGAATCCTATCTTTTCAACTAGAATGAGGAAGCGAGTTCTCGTCACAGTGGGAGATGAAGTTTGTGTGTTTGTAGTTGTTGTTGGTTCTGATGTTGTTGGTTTGGTGGATGTTTGGAGTTCAAGGTGCCTGCAGCAACAAATAGTCGGAAATTGTACACTAATTGGCACCCTACTGCAACTGTCATAACTCGCATGAACGTGTACTTAGTTAGAAACATTCTCGCCTACCCTACTACATGAGCTTAACTTAGTACAAACCATGATCGGATCGGGAGGCGTCAAGTGAACAAAACTGCAACAAGCCAGAGAGAGTTGAAGGAGCAAGAGGATGAGACAAGAGAAGATAGAAGAGAAGACAGAGGAGAAGACAGAGGAGAAGACAGTGGTGAAGCCAGAAGACAACAGAAGACAGAGGAGAAGTAAAAAGCTGAGAGAGACAGAGAATCAGTAGGATAAAGGAACAGACCTCATGGACAGACGGAAGAAGTTGACGAAGAAAAAAAAAAAGAAATCTCGGAGACCCCGGGGTGGATCGCAGGACAGACAAAAAGATAGACATAGCGTCGTCTGGGCTGAGCTGGACTGAAATGGGTTTGGCTGGAAGGACGACGACGACAACGACGAACGATGATGACGACGACGACGATACAGGTTGGGCTGGTGGCCACTTGTGGCTAAGTATTTAACATGGTAATAAATTTGCATACCTGAGCATTGTGTGCGAATGAGGAAGGGTACGAACGAATACGCAGCACGATGCTTTGTGACTCTGTCTGTCTGTCTTTCTTTCTTTTTCCTTCTCCTTCGATCTCCTGGCCTTCTGTCTCCTGGATTCTTCTTCTCTTTTCTCTATCTTCACTTCTCCTCTGGTATCATGTGGAATTTACGAAGCTGTGTTGATAAGATGGATGGAAGGAAGGAAGGAAGGAATCACCTCGACTGTGGCCTTGTCTCGGCCACCGTTTCGGTCGCAAATCTTGCTCTCAGTCTGAGATCAGGGTCTCTTTGGTCGCCCCCTCTCCAATCACAAGAGTCTCCCTGGTCTCACGCACCAATCCATTCATACATAAATAATTTTCTAAACCAGAAAAAATTTGATATGCTTCCCAATGGACGACGATGGTCTTAATTGCAGGCATTTTATGGACCTCATAAAATATTATGTTCACCATCGCTTCCATCCGTCGTCTCCAACATTTTCACCTCCTTCTCTTTTACCATTTTATCTCCACCTCTTTCTTCAACACAATTTTATCCCCACCTCCTTTACCATTTTATCTCCACCTCCTTCACCACATCCTCCAACCCCTTCTCCTCCATAATTTTTTCCACCTTCTTCTCCTCCACTATGATGATATTTTTTGTTGTTGTTGTTTGCACTCTGATGATCATGACCATAATTTGTTATTTTTTTTGTTTTGTTTTTTTTGTTTCTTCCAGCCCGAGACTGTACCACAGGCCTGCATCGATATGACCAAAGTGCTGGAGGTGACCACGGCGGAGGATGTCACCGGGAACACGAATTCGATAGCGATCACGGCGCCCGATCGTGTGACCTTCGTGAAGGGCACCTGCCCCGAGGAATCCAAATGGTGGCTGAACATTTTGGCCGCCTTCCCCAAGTCCAAGGGTCGCCACAAGCGCAACGCGACCTTTCCGGGTGGCCAAGCGACGACGATATTGCAAACGAACTCCGATTCGGGATCCGCGACAACCACACGCAATCGCCATAATTCATATCACAAGGACGCATTGACGTCGGCTCAATCGGCCGGCGTGTTAATTGGCAGCACTGGCGTCGGCTGCGGCGTTGGCGTTGGCGTCGGCGTCAACGTCGGCTCCTCCGGTGACTCGGACGAGTCGTGGCAACAGGTTGGTCGTGATCATGCCAATAATATCGATCCCGATGATGATGACGATGAGGAGGATGATGATGATAACGTTGATGTAGATGATGATGATGATGAGGATGATGGTGTGGAGACCGGCGAGGATGAGGATGAAGAGGAGGAGGCGGAGATGAATGTCGCCGATGAGAAGAAGAACAAGTCCAAAGGATCCACGAACAGCGGCGGGCAAGATGAGAACAATCGCAATGCCGGGAACGAAATAACCAACCGAGGTGAGTCTATGAAACCAATATTTTCTTCAAAGTATTATAGTAAAAATTCAATAAAAATAATAAAAACCCAAAATAAAATATTGCCTCATATCCCCGATTTCTCTCTCTGTGTCTCTTCTTGACTAGTTCAAGCTCAAATCTCGACAATCGATTGGTTGTCTCAACCTATTTATTCATCACTATCCACTATCGTCATCAACGACGTTCGATCCTCAATCAAAAGTTCAAGTACACGAGATTATGATTAATTGCGTTGACTTCATCGCAAATGATCTCTAATTGCTTTCGAAATAATCTCCGCAAAAAAATTCAATTAGTTGGTATTTCGCGCATGATCCATGAAATGAATCTGCGAAACCAAATGGGATGAAATCGAAACACGTGCCATGACAGAGGCCGATCGATCGATCGATGGATCGTTGGAGCGATGGATGGATCGAGGGATGTGATGGAGTGAATGCAATTAATTATGGTTGCCAATGGTGATCAGGCATGTAAGAGTAATGAGTTTTTTGTGTAGGGAAATTATGTCGCAAGGCAAAGAGAAGAGAGAAACAAATAAAATAAATTAATATAAAATTGATGAAAAAAAAAAGTATTTATAAAAAGTTTGATTAATTGATTGTAATAAAATGAATTAACGTAAAATAAGAAAAAATCGAATAATGAAATATGAAAATTATAAAAAATTAAAATAAAACATATTGTATGCAAACATATAAAATAATTGGTGTTATTAATCAAATAAAAAAATTATAGGAAAATTAAATAAAACAAATTATAATAATTTCAATTCAATAAAATACAATAAAAAAATACTATATAATAGAAATTTCAAAAATATAAACTCAAGACGATCAAATCACTTCAATGAAGAATCGATCAAATTAATTACATCCATACAACAACAACACCTTAGGCATACAAATAATTATCTGTGTCAATACGCCTGTCGGATACGTCAAGTTGACAGATTTTTTGCCATTTTTTACACGTGTCTGATGGATTCATTCCCTCTCTCCTTTGTTGCTCTCCCTCTCTTTCTCGTTTGTCGTTCCACCGCTAAGTCAACGATCGTTCAATCGATCGTCGTGGTCCATTGCGATATCGTTTGGACCCCCATCTGAGTCAGGGTTTCGTCATCCCCACCAACCCTCGGTCTACTAATTGACCTTGACTTAACAACCACACAGCACGAATTGATCGATCATTTAGAGAATAGCGATTTCTATCTCTTTCGTGGTGTCGTGTGTTTTTTTCTTTTTCTGTGGCTTCGATTGCCACTCAAATCGATTAAAAATGTCATCGGCGTTTGATGCACAGTTGAAAATGTCAATTTGACAAGACTGAACTTTGTTGTTTCTCGCTCTAAATCTCTATGTATCGCCTTCACCTTCACTCTTGTGACTATTTCTCTTCCTTCGTTTCCCTCTCTCTCTCTCTTTCTCTCTAACACTTTCAAAGCAAAATAGCTTTCGCTCTCTATCGATCCTCGTTCGCTTTGCCTCGTCAACTTCACAATTGACATTGATCAAATCTGACAGCTGGGGGCCAAAACCATGTTTCGTTCACTTTGAGCTATTCCTCCATCTCTTCTTCTTCTTATTTTTTTGTACTCTTTTTCTAAAGGTTTTTGTTTCTTTTTTCTCTTGTGGTTTTCTCTTTTTTGTCATTGTTTTCATGTTGGGAGGTGAAAAAAGTTCAAATTAATTACTTGCAATGAAGAGACAATTGATGATGAATCTGTTGCTGGGACGAGATGTGTGTCGTTATTGATGATGATCATCATGATGATGATAATAATGAAGGAGATGTTAATAATGAAGAGGATGATAATAATGAATAGGATGATAATAATGAAGGGGATGATGATTAGGATGCTAACGAGATTGATGAAGACTTTGATTGTCAGAATGCTAACGAGTTTGATTATGAGGATCCTAACGAGTTCGATTATGTCTATGACAATGACAAACAGATTGTGTTGATTTTAATTTCTGACGTTAGTAATTGATACATAATTACGATTATGAAGGTCATGAAGTGACTTTGATGAGTAGTGTCAAAAATGATAACGAAAACTGAGATGATAATTAGAATATATGGAAATTGTTTGTTTTATTTACTCTAATTTAACAGTTGCTATTGCTCATTATCAAGCTATTAATCTCAAAAAATGTAGTTATTCGATTCTAATTCATTAAATAATTTGTTATTATTCAGTCTCGTGATAATGCTGTTGATAATGGTAGACATCATATCAATAGCAGTTTGAGAGCACACAATACTATATTGAAACCTTATACTATGTTGTCTTTTTTGTTGAAAAAACCTTTCCACTAAACATTACCCTAAAACCATTTAAAAAAAAAACTCCCCATAATAAAAATAAGATTACCTCAACCACACTACAATGACGTAATTCAAAGAAATCTAACCGACAAAGCCCAAAAAAAGCTAAAAGAGACAAAAAAAGTGAAAGAGACAAAAAAGTGAAAGAAATCAAAAAAAGCACACGATCACCTTTCAGTCGACAGATCAATCAATTTGTTGTGAATTTCGCAATTTGTCACGTTATGCAGACCACTTTTTCGCATTGATTTTCGGAACTTTTTTGCGACTGAAATACAAATTTAACACAACAAAGAGAATAAACGCGACAACAACAATAACAACAATACCCACCATTACTTCATAGCTTGAAAAAGTTGTTTACAAACAAAAAATAAAAAATCTCCAAACACGTCTTGAATTATTCATAAATATCCCTCTGGCCAAAGAGTGAAAAATAAATTTATAAAAAAATAAAATAAGAACGATATTTTCAACGAAGAAACGAATTTGTGAAGAATGGAATAAAAATATGAAAGAGTGAAAAAAGATGGACCAAAAATAACTGAACAAATTTATTATCGTTCAATTTGGTGCGAATTCTTAACTAATTCAAGAGACAGTTATAAGGAGAAGAAGAAATTAACGGAAGAGAAGTGAACTGAAAGGACAATGACAATGATGATCTTCTTGATCTTCATCGATCACCTCGAACTTCCTCGATTTCCTTCTGATCGTCGTCACAGAAGGCAGACGTCCGATTCTGGTTCACTGCATCCCATGCATCAGCCGAAAACATCAACAAGAGCAACTTGAGGAGCAACATTTTCTAGAGGATCAACAACAAGAACAGTCTGTCGAGTCTGTGGAAGCAATTATGCTGGGTTGAAAGGGGGGCCAATTGCTGTGAAGAGGGAAAATTTATGACGCAATACAGTACTCAGTTCAGTCCACAGTCCAGTTTCGTCCAAGGCATGTGAGACTAATGACGACCACGATGACGATGATTACGGTGTGGTCAACGCATATGTGGCGGTGGAGAATCATGCGAAACCTTGGGAACAAAAACTCAAGGTTAACTTCTCGATCTTCGCTTCTCTCAACTCCTGTTCCAACATCATCTTCTCCTCCTTCGTTTCATCTACCTTCATCTTTTCCTCCTCTACCTTAATCTTCTCCTCCTTCATCTCAACCTCCTTCATCTTCGCCTCCTTCATCTCCTCCTCTCTTCCTCCATGTCCTTCCCTTTTTCGTACTAACTAGCCTCACGCATTTCGTTGATAATTTTCGCCGGCCTCGGGCAAACAAAGAAAATTATAGAAAACTATATAATTTACGTCCACACTGCAGTTGATATTTCGAAGATTCAACCATGTAGTGATGATTTGTTGGTTCTCGGGCAGGGAGGATGATGAATGCGTTGGTGATTTAATGAAATACGAAAATGAGGATTTAATTTGTATTGAGAAAGGAATGAAAAATACCATTTTCAGATCACTATGGACCTTCAGAAACTTTGTATATAATTGGGGAGTAGGAAGAGAAGGAGTAGAAAATGAGGAAAGAATAAGAAGATGGAGTATTGAAGAAAGAATCATAATGAGGAGTGCAAAAGAATCAGATAGGATATTCAAAAGAACCAAAAAAAAAGAAGCATGATCAATAAAAGATAATAAAAAATATTATAGAAAAATAAATGAGCACAAAAAAAATAAAAAGTGCTACCGTAAGAGGAGTATCATAATTAGAAAATGAGCAGTAGATAAGAAGCATTTGGAATAGTAGCATAACCTAAAGTATCAAAAGAGCAGTAAAAAACGCACCTAAAGTATCAAAAGAGCAGTAAAAAACGCACAGGAGAAAAGGAGGAGTAGATGAATTTTATACGAGAGTTGAGATAGTATATAGTAGTAGGATCGAAAAGAGGAGTAGAAGCCCCAGAGGTGGAGGTTGGCCACAAGTGGGCGGAGCAGGAGGTCGTCGTGGATCCTCGTCGTAGTCGTAGTCGTCGACGTCATTGTCAGAAGCCCCGAAGCTCCTTTTTACAATGAAGCGAAACGAACGAACCGAGGAAGGAGGAAAGAACGACGAAGCGATCGAGTAGTAGATGATGTTCGCTTCCTGGAAACCTGCACTTAATAATAGAGAAAATATGGAGGGGGAATATTTCATCTACGTCGTCTACGCGTAAGGACACACGAGACGAACAGAGGGATGAACAGAAAAAAGTACAGTGGAACAAAAAATAAAGGGAAATGAAAGAAGGATCAAAATCAGCTGATTATTATGAAAGAATGATCCAAAATATCAAATGGGCCGAATATTATGAATCAATCAATGATGCGCTTAAATTATATATATCGTCTTTGACTTTTTTGTCAACTAGTCCCACTGTGCGTTTGTTGTCTAATGTGTAAATAAGCATGTAAGCGAATGCGTTTCCCAGTAGGAAGAGAGAGACAAAAGATGGTCTGTGGTAAGGCAAAGGGCCCGAATGCCAGAAGATGCCCTTGCCTTCCTCTCTCTTTCCTCTTCCTTCCATCTCTTTCTGATCTCCTTACTCATCTCCAATAACAACAACAGTAGTTCTGATGTGATTTTGATGCTCAGCGACAGCACAAAGAGGAGCAAAAATTTACAAGATCAAAAAGTCAGAAGACGAAGATCGTGGAGGAAAGATGAGTAAAAGGGAGAGAATAAAAGAGGGGAAAAGATGGTAAAGAAGAGGGGTAAAAAGGGGTAAAAGACGAGTAAAAGAGAGAGAGAAAAGAGAGATCAAAAAAATTTACAAAGGAGAAGGAAAAAAGAGCAAAAAAAGTGAGTGCAAGGCGGCGATAAAATTGCTACAATGTTTCGCGCACGTGACGATGAACCTTTGATCAACGAGATCGGGTTCTTCGTCTCCTGAGCTGAGCGATCGTCTGTTCATATGTGCGCTTGTTCGTCTGCTCGATCTGCTTGTATATCCGTCGATCTTTCTGTATGTCCGTCTTTTTGTTTGTTTGTCCATCTATCTATCTCGTTGTTCGTCTGTCTCTTCTGTTTGTTCGCCTGTCCCTTGGTTCGGCTGCTGAGTGCGTGTTACCAACATGGGCGATGGGACCAAAGAGGTAAAAAAAGAACTACAACAACACCAAATCAGCCACATCAAATATAACAAAGGAGTTCCTCATCAGAGAGAGCGGTGGGGGGCACAATAGAAAAAGGAAGGCGGAAGTGGAAGGAAGAAAACAGAAGTTGAAAGAAGAATATAGATGAAGGTTGAGAAGAAGGAAGGTGGAAGAAGGAAGATCGAGGAATACAGATGAAGGTTAAGAAGAAGGGCGTTGGAAGAAAAGTAGGAGGTAGGACAACGAGCAGCATGATTGCAAATTGTAGTTGTGTTGTGCATGCGTCCCGCTGCTTTGACACCATCCTACATCGTCCTTCTGTACATGGATCTACTCCTTCTTCCCCTACTTTCTCATGCTTCCATCCTTCCTTCCATTCTTTCTTCCTTCCATTCTTCTTTCCATCCTTCCATTCTTCCTTCTACTCCCTTCCTTGCTTTTTTTTCCTCATTCTTCTCTCAACTCTCCTCACTTTCCCACTCCCCTCACTTTCTCACTCCCTTCCTCACCCAATCTTCATCCCATTTGTCTACCTTCAGTTCTTTTATGTCTGTCTCCATCTACATGTGTGTTCGATTATGTTTCTGTCTTGTTTGAGCATAAATTTTATCACGTGTGGGTGGCGTTTCTTTTTCTTCCCCTCCCTTCCCACAGTGGATTTTTTTCCCTTCTTATTCGGAATTTTTCTCTCTCTCATTCCGATGGACATTTTTTCCTCTAATTTCTGGTTTTCTTCTCTTTCTTCTACGTCTTCTGCTTATTCATCTTGTGATATATTTTGCAATTAGAAGTTGGACCTGTTGGTGATCACAAATTACGAAAATAATTAAGAAATAATTTTTTAAAACAGTTTGTAAAATAAATGAAAAATTACTTGTAGAATGGCAATTTTATTTTGTTATTTTGTTTCTTTTATTTTGGCAATTATCATATTGAAAAAATTTGTAATATGTTATTTAAAAATAATTTAAAATAAAATAAAATTCATAACTTCTTCCGAACATAATTGTGATAATGAGAAAATTTTCCTTTTGAAATATTGTCCTTAAATATAAATTTCTACAATCATTATTTTACTCCATATGAGATTTCCATGACATAATAAACGATTATATTTCTTTGCAATTTTTCGAATTTTGCCCCACTGTAAGTCGGGTTGTGCGCCGCGATTATAAATCAATTTATCATTTTATTGGCTAACAAACAGCGGCAGCAATTTTTCAACTTTAAATACCACAACGTACCCATAGACAGACAGCAGGAGAGACAGACAACAGGATGGACGGACAGACTGACCGATGAACGATTGGATAGACGAAGTCAAGGGAAAGAAAAGGTGGGAATGATGGGATGGAGGGAGGAGCGATAGAGAGATGATGGTAGGGAAAAACTCTAGAATGGAATTTCTTGTTTCTTGCAACTAAAACCAAAAACAGCAAACGACACAACAACATGAAATGACGCAACAATAACAACAACCACAAAAACAAGAAGAAGAAAAAAAAAATAACAACAACTATTACAACAACACCCAATAACCACAACAAATGACGAAAACAAAATTCTCCTTCAGGGCTTTTCACAACAACTTCAAACAAAACAACAACAATAGCAATAACAACAAAAACAAAAAATCTTTCTCACACATACATATACATTCATTACAGTGGCCACTGTAACCGTTATAAACGCTCTTGCCAACATTCATTTTCGCCCATAAAAATGGCGAAAATAATTTACCGATATTTCGTTTTAACGCCAAGTTGATTGACCAATTTTTTTTTCTCCATCGTTCGATGGTGGCAATTTGTTGTTGGAATTTTGCTAAATTGTTATTTTTTTCTTGTGGTTGTTATTTTTGTTTTCCTTTTTGCATTGTGATTATTATAACATAGGCGATGAGCTTAAGGTAATTTTCTTGTGGTGATGATCTTATGGTGTTGATCATAAGGTGATGATTTTGAAGAGTTCTTTAAAGGTTGTTGATATTATTGTGATGAAGAAAAATTCTCTCGTCAATCGTCGATCAAATTTTGGCTAATTTGCTTCTCATTAACTCACCAAAACTTTGTAAATGAGTCAAAACTTTGGCAAATACATTTGACTTCCCTGGATTAATTTTGACACCTCGATTCCATTTTCACTTTGCCATATTCACTTTGACTTCTTTAAATTTACTTTGACTTCTAATTAACTTTGACTTCTCACGTTCCTTGGTTTCCTCGGTTCTTGAACCTCCCATTAACAACTTGACCCATGACGCCCACTGTCACCATGGCTTCTGGTCATTCATCTAACGATGTTGATGGCCAAAGCCCAACGAAATTCGCACTTGACACCGTGATGACCATCAACCGGTGTCGTTGAATCTCGAGATCTCACACTTATCATGACTTATTGCGGTCACTGTTTTTAGTGTCATAAGATTTTTTGCTTTTGTTTGTTATTTATTGGTATTCCATTTGTTTTTATTTTCTTGGCAATGTTTTTATTTTCTTGGCACTGTTTTTATTATTTTTTGTCTTTGTTTTTATTTTTTTCTGTCATTGTTTTTATTTTTTCTGTCATTGTTTTTATAATTTTTAGTCACTGTTTTTATTATTTTTTGCTATTGTTTTTATTACTTTTTCGCCATTTTATAAATTTTGTTTTTAATTCTTTATTTTTTGTTGATATATTTTTTTAATTGTTTCTACTTTTTAAGTTTTTGTCATTGCAATTGTTTTCATTGTCATTGTTTTTAGTTTTTTTTTCCCTAATGTTTTTTTTTTGTGAAGGAGACAAATTCCTTCAACCTGAACTCGTTGTGATTCAAAGTCATAAAGAAAAATAAAACAAAAATAAAAAGTAGAAAAAGTAGAAATAAAGTTCGAGTGAACAATAGAGGGAGAGAGAGTCAAAGTTAGAGTGAGGAAGAGAAAAAATTGAGCTGAAAGATTGCCAAAATAGGTGTGAGAAACGAATTGAATTTAAGAGAGAATGGAAAGAGATAGCTATATAGGTAGATTGGACTACCGAAAGAGATATAAATACCATGAAATATGAAAAAGAGATCGATATTGTGAGAAAGAAAACCAGAGACTGGAAGGCGGCCAATGGGCGTGAACGTCTCTGCTCGTTAACGTTTTAATTTATTTCATTTCGAGCGAAACGATTGCAATATATTCATTAGAATGACAGCTGTGGAATAACAAAAACTAGTACAGGAAAGAATTGACTGCAATACAAGAAAATACTATAAAAATAGCAATTATAACAACAACAACTATTACAACAACTATAACAAAAACTATAATAACAACTACAATAACAACTACAATAAGAGCTACTACAAAAACAATTACTGCAAAAACAAATACTACACAAAACAAATTCTATAACAACAACTACTTTAACATGAACTACTCTAGTAACAATAATTACTAAAAAAAAATAACAAACACTATAACAATAACAACTACTTTTAAAACAACTACTGCAACAACAACTATCGACATTAACAACAACAACAACAATTTGTTCTACAACAACCATTTGGGTGTCATTTATTTGACACATTTTCATACCTCACACTGTATCGTTGGCTACTTGATTTAACAAAATCATGGCTTACTGAACTTCAGAACTTCCAAACTCACCAACAAAAGAATGAGACAGCAAATGAATAGGATAGAGACAACAACTCCATCGAAAAGAGACAACAACTCCATTGAAAAGAGACAAAAACTGCATCAAAAATAAAATAAGAAAAAACAAATTCTGCAACTTCTAAAACAAATCCATTTAAAAATAATTAGTTTTCATTTCGATCGGAAGGAGGCGGAGCTCAGAATTGAAGAAACACACACAAAAAAGTCATGCAAACCAGGTTAAATTGATTTATAAGCCAAGCGAAATAGTAACAAACAACAAGAATAAGGAGCTACTGGCTCACCTACAGACACAGTATTCGCAAGAGTCTGTGGGTCGAAGGAACCTTGAGAAGTTCAAAAGCTGAGTGAATCGAAAAGCCATTAGAAGAAACCACCACCACCAACAACATTTCAAGCCTCTCGATCACCGACAGCCTGCTAATTCGTCAAATCGAGTGGGTTTCGCAAAAAAATAACACAATCCATTGCTAAATACTTTAGTTAGCAGAGCAAACAAAAGGCATTGCGAATTGGTGAGGTTATGATGACTGTGGGAGAACTCTACACAAATCGAAATAATCACCAAATAGAAATTCAGTTTTCAATAAATCTTAAGAAAGTGATAAAACTTAATGAATTTTCAGTTATACAAAACAAGAAATAATATTGTTTATAGTTTAATTAGTAAGTTCAAAGACTTTGAACTAATTAATTAGGTAAAGTTAACGAGATGAACGACTTTTAAATAATTAACTAAGTAAGGCTGGCGAGCAAAAAACGTTAATCCTAATAAATTAAGAAAAGTTCAAGAGTTCAAAGATTTTAATCCTAATTAATTAATTAGGGTTAATGAGTTTAACAAACTTTAACTAATTTAACTAACTGTATCTGGATCTTATTTCTTCCGCTACATTTCTTCATTTCAATCCATTTGTTACAAAAACCCACCAATGCCCATTGTAGGGTAACGGAATTTTGCTATTGGGAGCGTGCAAACTAATTAATTATCATAAAAGTCAAGAAAACGTCAACGTGGTGAGCGACATGGTGTGGAGTCTATGGAATAACAATAACAATAACAACAACAACAATTTTACCAACAACAACAAATTTAACAATGACAACAACAAATTTAACAATAACAACAACAATGACGTTGCTTCCCATTGCAGTAGCCTCCAACAAACCTCAACAACAACAGCAGCAAAAGCTTGAAATGTCATTCAATGTTGTTGTTACTGATGTTGTTGTGATTGATGTTGTTGTTGTTACTGATGTTATTGCTGTTGTTATTGATTGTTGTTGTTGTTATTGATGTTGTTGTTATTGATGTTGTTGTTATTAATTCTGGTGTGATTGTTGTTGTTATTAGAGTGATCTCTGTTGCTGTTGTAAACTTCAAAATCAGAGCCAAACCTTTCAAAATGAACCGAAACAACAGCTGGGATTTAATAGAGTGACAAAGAGTACACGAGAATAGATCGTTGTCCATAGTCTCCTTCTCTTTCCCACCATTTGTGACTTACTCTTCTCTCTTTGCCAATACCTTATTTTAACTCTACTTCACCATCCTTCTACCTATCACTCCGATGACTCTCACCATTCGATTTACAATTTAATCGCTGCTCAACCGTCACCACCGAAACCGAAACCCTCCGGTCCTGTAGGCAACACCGTTTACTATGAGCTACCAGTCACCACTACAACAACAACAACAAAAACAACCACCACCAGCCACCGGCCCTCGGTTCAAATTGTTTCGCACACATTAGGCTTAATTAAGGTCTCATTTTGGTGATTAGTCTGTGGCGACTTTTCGACGGTTTTTAGTTTTTTTTTTTGACTCTCGTTCGGAGGACGTTTAAAGTTCCGTTGACTAGGTTGATTGTTGTTGTTATTGGTATTTATTTATTATTTTTTTGTCTACATTTTGTTGTTTTAGATTGTTGTCATTTGTGGTTGTTGTTGTTGTTTTCCTAATCATTATTCTTGTTGTTGCCCTTTGATTTTAGTTGATTTTGACGGCTCCTGGCTACTTAATTTTGGTGATATTTTCCTTAAATCGACTCGTATATAATTTTCCTTAGCTGTCGATAATGATTTTATTTGCCATTTAACATTTGACTGTCTGGCTGGAAAATTTGACTGTCTCTATTTTATGTATGTCTTGCGATTCTTGTCTGTCCTTCGATGTCTGTCTGTCTCTCGATTCTTGTCTATCGATTTCTGTCTGTCTTTCGATTTTTGTCTTTCGATTTTTGTCTGTCTTTTTATTCTTGCCTTCGACCCTTGTCTGTCCCTTGATTCTTGTCTGTATTTCGATACTTGTCAGTCTTCGACTCATGTCTATCTCTCGATTCTCGTCTGGCTTTCGATTCTTTTCTGCCTTTCGACTCCTGTCTATCTTTCGATTCTTGTCTAAACTCCTGTCTGTCTTAATGGCTGTACATCTGGATATTTGTCCGTCTCGATTCGCGTTCGTTGTGGTTTTTGTCTGTCTTTACATTTGTCTATCTTGATATTTGGCTGTCTCGATTTATCGCTCTCTGGATATTTTTCTGTGTAATTTTTTGTTGGTTTCTTGGTTTCTTTATTTTTTGGTTGTCTTGATTTTTGGTTGTCTGGATTTTTGGTTGTCTTGGTTTTTTGGTTGTTTAAATTTTTTGGTTGTCTTGATTTTTTGGTTGTCTTGATTTTTTGGTTGTTTTGATTTTTTCTGTCTAGACATCTGTCTATTTAGCTCCGTTTCTCTTCCTCGCTCTCCCTCTAAATCGCTTCTCAATTGAAAGGTGCAGCTTCTGGTGCAGATTGACCGCTGTCGATGAAATCTTAATGACGACAAAAACTCAGACGTTGGCGTTGGTACCAGAGCTCAATTTCCACCAAATTGTTTTAAACACCCTCCCTGGGGTTCTCATTAGTGATCAATTTTTCGGCCATTCTCTTCAATCGGAAAGGCCTAAAGGCATCCAATCCTACCTTAATTCTGGTGTGAATAAAATCGTAACATAATTGAGCTTGTTGTTGGTGATTATGTAATTTTATTATTGCATTTACTTGTTGTTGTATCACTGGTTGTTATTGTTCGCTGATCCATAAACATCACAACGAATTGCAGCGAAACACTTAAAACCCTGTCCAATACATTTATGCTCACTTAGTCGTCCATTAAGTTCTATTTTAAAACCTTTGGCCTTTCGTCTGATCTTCTTTAAGTTACATGATCCCAAAACTCTATCTCCCTCGGTCTTTTGCCAATACCATGATCCTCTCTCTCTTTCCCTCTCCAGTCTGTCTGATTCTGATCTTATTTGTTTTCATTTCAAAATCCTTCTCATACAATGTTGCAGCAAAAAAAAACGCGATCTTCTCGGGCGAGATCCATAAATTTATTGAACCAAAACAAGACAAAAACTAAAAAAAAAATATATGAAAAAGAGATGAAAAAAAGTAAAAAAATATATGAAAAAAGACATGAAAAAAGTAAAAAATAGTGAGAAAACAAACAAAGTAAAAGAAAGAGGAGACTCCCTCGAGCACGGGTCAAAACCGAGTCCGAGAAATGTCTGTCGATTGTTCAATTGGTGCGAATTTCTGTCTGTCCGACTGTCAAATTGTCTGTCTGTCCGTCCGATTGTCTGTGTTTATATCTGTCTGTCTCTTCGAAATTCTGTCTGACTGTGGGTCTGTTTGCACAATTTTCTGTCTGTCTCGGTCGATTGACCAAACCAGAAACGAACGATCGTTCCAATGGACTTTGGAATCCAAAGTTTGGATTCGATTGGAGTAAATTTCTTCCTTGATTTTTTTTTCTCTTCCTCTCTCTCTGTCTCTCTGAAGCTGTCGCCCTTTCTCTTTCTCTTAAGCTCTCTTTCTCTGAAGCTGTCTGTCCTTCTCACAACGTCTGTGTACCACCTTCTCCTTCTCTTTGACCTTCTCTCTCTCTCTCACTCTGTCTGTCTGTCCATCCGCCCGATCGATTCCATTGTTCCTGGCATTCAGATTCTTTCCTTTCCCAAGATACCCAAGTCTCCCTCGATCGATCGATATGTGGGTTCGTTCGCAGTTGATCCGTCGATCAGTCTTCCAGCTGACCCTCCCAGAGGCCCGATTGCAACAACCGAACCTTCTCCCTCTCTTCCTTCTGAGTCTTTTTTTCCTTTGTCTTCCTTCCTTCTGAGCCTTCTTCTTTCTTCTGTTCCTTCTCCTTGGTTGGTCTGACCGATCTTGAGTTTGGCATGCGTGTGATTCGGAGCTGATTTTGTTGCCTCTGCCGATTCCTCCTTTACCGCCACCTTCGCCTTCGAAGATAACATTGAGAATAACCCCAAAGTGCGCAAATAAAACTGAAATTTATTGCATCAATGTCAGGGCCAGACTGGCGTTCAAAGGTGCGATCTTTAACTTGATCCCCGAAGCAGCAACTGCTGTTGTCTGCTGCTCCTGCCGATGCTGCTGTTGCCGTTGTGGTTGCTATGTATTTTCGTCTTACCATTGTTGGGGATACCGATGATGTTGTTGTTATAGTTCTTGGTGTTGTTCGTGTGGAATATACTTGAATTTCGTAAATTTGATTTTATATTTGTTTTTTTATATTTTAATTTTTTTCTGGATTTCTTTGTTTATTTTTTTCTGTATTTCTTTGTTAATTTTTTCCTGTATTTTTTCTTAATTTTTTGCTTTTTTAAATGTTTATTTTATTTTATTTTTTATTTTTTTGCTTTTGTTTAATGGCTTTTTTTTCCTTAAATTGTATTTACGGTAAGGATCGCTTGTTGTTGGATCAACAACATTGTTGCCGGGTCGATCGACAACATTTTTATTGAAATTACTGTTTTCACAGCCTCCACTTTTAAGCCTTTTACTTTCAAGCTAAAAGCTTTTGTGCGTATTCAACTTCACGAGAAGCTGCTCTCTTTTATTTTTTCGCTTACCTTGAATAGCAGTTTTTTCTTGTAGTGGAAAAAAAATTAATCTCTTTTGAGTGCTTTTTATAGGAACTTAAATTTATATTCTGACATTCTCAATATCAAGGATTTTTAGTTCTGGTCATTGATTCTTACTTCGATGATTATGATTTATGAAAAAATTCATTCAATTTTATTTTACATATAATCCGATATCATCGAATAATAATACCAGAGCTCTCTTTTCTATCAGAAATAGCTACAAAGAAATAAATTAGTCAATTTTTATAAATAACAAAATTAAAAAAGAGGAATCTATATTGACTTCCTGGTAAGGAAACCTTTTTTTGATAAGGGATTGAAAAAATTCTTTCCATTTCAAATTATTTCTAACATCCCAGAAATTGAAAATAAACTATAAACTAGAAGCATTAGAAGACAGTGAAAAAGAGAGACAGAGATTGTGAAAAAATAGGATAGGATAGAAAAATAGATTTTCCAACAACTTCTCGTCTCGAACTAACTTCGTGAGCCTTTGATAATGATGCCGACTCTAACAAAGAATATCGTCTGGCATGTTGAAGGTACCAATGTTATTGTTGTTCTTTCTAATGTTGTTATTGTTGTTGCTATCGTTATTGTTGTTGCTATCGTTATTGTTGTGGCTATTGTTACTGATGGTGTCGGCAATGATGTTGTTCTCATCAAAAGAATGACGTTGATTGCAAGGAAGAATGAGAATGAAATCTCGAAAGAAATTGAAAGGATGCAAATGTAATTTTCTCTTCATTATTTAATTCTATTTTCAAGTTGGATTTTTTTGGTTTACTATTTCCTTCAGTTGTTGTTGATACTAATGACGATGCTGTACTAATGACGTTGTTCTTTGGACAAATGATATTGTTCCTACTACTAATGATGATGTTGTTGTTCGCTGTAATGATGTTGTTGTTGGTTGTAATGATATTGTTATTGTTGTTGTTTGGCAAATAGAAATTTTTTCATTTGTCTTTCTGTCCGATCAACGGCCCCAGTGATGATCACATTGTCGTGTTTTTAATGTCAGAACTACCAGCATCAGCGACTTTAGAACTTTTTCTGACTTCACCTAATGACATCGACAATAGGCGGGAAGAAGAAAGAGAGAGGGAGAGATAGTGAATTCTATCCGCCAGTTAGTCGAAAGACCCTGATCATGCTCTTGCTCTTAGTCTGAATCCTGGTCTGGCCCTGACCGTGTCTCTTGTCTGGCCTGGCCCTGAGGATAAGTCACGCTGCATATTGAACCGAAGTGATTATGTAATTTCTTTCCATCTCTCCCTCTCTTTTCTGTCTCTCTGTCTGTCTCTCGCCCCCTTCATCTTTCCTTGACTTGAGTTGATTCTGTTTTCCATTTACTGACGGACACGAAATCTCTTAAGTTTTTGTAGCTGTTGCTTTTTTTTGCTATACTTGTTGATGATTTTGCCCGTGTTTTTCTGTTGTTATTGCAATTTTTGTTGTGATTATTTCCTCTATTATTGTTGTTGTTGTATTGCCTCATCGAGAATTATCTTCTAGGAAATGCGGATTTCACTTTTCTTCTACACAAACTTTGAAATTGAATTGTTATGCGGTACCTTCAGAGAGTGGTAATGGTCTCTTCAGTTTTATTTTCAAACGAATCGATGATAACCTTAGGTTGTTGTGGATTTTCCGAGAAGGAATTAGATAGATAATGGGGATAGTTCTTGTAGAAGTATATTGGATACTTACAGGAAATTTGTGTACCATAGAAGTTAGTTTATGAATCCATTTAGAAGTAAATTAATATTACATGGATTATTCTAGGACGATCTTTTTATGATGATACGGAGTATATATAAATAAATAAAAATATACAATATATAAAAGTCATAAATCTTTAAATTTGATTAAGATTATTACTATAGTCTTTTGTATTATGAAGAATTTTCTACGGTATATTCAATATCAAATTTTCCCTTCTATTGATTATTTCTATAGCATATTCTCTAGTCGTTCATGCTTCCCCATCGTCATCTGCCTGTGATGCAGATGATGATGATGGATGTTCTTAGTTTCCTTGCTTTTTGTTGTTGGTTTTTATTACTTTGATTTTTTCGCCTCTCAATAGAACGACTTGGAATGAAATAGGAAGTGAATTATTTATTCATTTCCATTGTAATTGCTCTTGTGGTTACTTATTACCGTTGTTCTTCTCCTTTTCCATCTTCTTCTTCTTGGTATTATTCTTCGTGTTCTTTTAGATGATGTTGGTATTGTTTATATTGCTCTTGTTGGATTGTTTCTTACTGTTGTTGTTTTTGTTGTTGGACTGATGTAATCATCGTCATCATCGTGAGATTCTGTTACAACATCCATCTCGTTGAAATTTTAATCTATTTTGTAATTTCTTTATAGACCATGATCAGATTTTTATATTTTTTTTTTATAGACCATGATCAGATTTTTATATATTTTTTTTATAGACCATGATCAGATTTTTTTTTTGCTATCTTCATTTTCGATTAGAATTTTATGTTAACAAATCTCACATGATGATTAGACTAAAGTAATGATGATGTTGTTCCAATTATGATATTCTTTTATTTATCATCTCCGGTTCAGAATTTAGTTCTGATGAAGATGGCTAGAACTTCAAAGTAGCGGCCTATACACGATGATGATGATGGCTCCATCCTCCATCATCTCCATCGGACCGATTTCTCAATTACAGTTAATAAATCTCTCGCATCGTCGTGGTTTGAGTTTGAGTCAAATCGGGATGAGTGGAATGAACTGATGTGAATTGGAAACGAGTGTCGTGCGATCGTGTTATTTATTATTATTATTCGGTAGATGAAAATTGCGAACGTGGTTTGTTTCCTTGGAAATAATCTTCACTATGATAATTCCTACCATCTTCACTTTTGATTTAGTCATGAGAATTCTGGGGTCCTTCTGGGCTAATGAGTTTGGTAATATTCTAAACGATTTTTGGTATTAGGAACGACGTTTAGTAATATTCGGGGTACGTTTGGTAACATTCTAAACGATATCATGCCATGGCATGTCATCATGTAAAACCAGTACCCTTAGGCCATAACAAGGGCACCATCATTAGGAAGGAGGAGATGAAGGGATTCAATGTAGGCTGGATGTGAATCAATTAACATATTTTAATAACCACAAAATCGAAGGGTGTTGCTTACCATGACCATGAGCCATATCGGGGGCGTCTCCTTTTTCACTCACACTCTTTCTTTCTCGAATTCTTTTTACTCTTCTCTTTCTTCCTTATTTTTCCTTCCTTTCTGCAACTTCTTTGACTTGTTAAATCACCTGAACCTGCATCCGAAGTGGAAAATTATACCAAGTTCTGTAATGAAAATCTATCCTTTGGGAAAAACAACGCCCGAAACAACTCTCAGGCAAAGAGTGAGAAAGGGGAATGAAGAGAGAGAGAGAGGGGGAGATAGTGTAGCGTGCAGAGCACTCGGTTTGGCATTGACTAATTACACACCATAAATAAGCGAAATGGTGCGCTAAATGAGGCAATTCATTCTCGGGCCAAGGCCCAGGACCACGACGACAACAACGACCAGATCCCAGATCCCACAACGATGACCAGGTCCAGAGACGACGACGATCAGGTCCCAGATCCACAACAACGACAACTGAGAGACCGAAGTCGAAGCCGACGATTCGACCGACTCCAACGACGACGACGATAGCTCGTGAGTGAAAGAAACTCTTTGCTGATACCGAATCACTCGAGGTCTTGGGCTCCATTTCACACACACACACACACACACATGGAAAACCCCCTCAATCTTCAAGACTCCTCCATGGTGGTTGTTGTTCGGACAGAGATTATGAACTGTCTTCACCTTGTGGCCGCAAGGCAACAGACATTTTTATAAACATTCTGGGGTGGTTAAGTCACCTTGTCGTCGTCGTCGTCGTCGTGGTCGCCGCCGCATGCCATCAGCCAGTTAAACCAACGACCAGCCGACCAAACAACCAGGAGGGCAGGCGGCCTCTTCTACACACGCCACTCACACAAACAAACACAAACAAACACAAACACACACACATATAGATACTCACTTATGCGGCAAGAGAAGAATAATTGCGAACGGAATAAATCTTAACTCTTAGAAAAGAAAAGTGCTGCGAGGTAGAAATGGTAGAAGATGAATGAAGAAAAAAAAAGACAGAAATTTAAAAAATACAGAAATCTAAAAAAAATCAAACCAAAAAGAATAAATACCTATAAAAAAAACTAAATCTAAAAGAAAACAAATATATAGGAAACAAAAGCCTATACAAAATAAAAACCTATAAAAAAAACCCAAAACCTAAAAAAAACCAAAAAAGAAAAACCTCAGAACCAAAACAGAATAAAAGAAAAAGGACTCGAGGAACCTCAACTCTTATAATAAATAATATGGAAGAAATCATCAGCTTCAGCACCCTGTATAAGAAGAACCCAGAAGGAGGAGTCTCCAGGAGAAGAAAAATATGTCTACCATCTCAAGGAGACATCGAAAGGCACATAATACCGAAAACCATCTCAGAAAGCCACATCAAACCAAAAGCCAAGGGCCAAAAACCAGAGTAGAAAGAAGACACTGAAGAATCGATGGCTTGTGGTCAACAAGGGGGAACCTTTGAAATTGATCTGGCAAATAATGCGAGACGATATTCGGAAGAAACTCACAAAGACGATCGGAGTAAATCAAATTTCAAGGAATTATGAGGATAATTTTCAGAGAATTTATTGATGGATATTATGAAGATTGGGGCGAAGGAGAGAGAAGAAAGTTGTTGGAGTTAATTCTGACTGATCAGTATAAAAATTAAATATTCAGAAAATTTATAATATTTTATAGAATTGAAAAAATTAAAATAAAACAAAATAAAATTTTTATAAAAAAAATAAAAATTTTATTTAAAGATTAATATCTTTTTGCTTAATACCTTTTCTATTAAACCTCGATATCAACTTAAATACATATCCTCAAAGTCAAATTATTACTTCATCATGAGATAATAACAAAGATTCTAATATAGTTCATCTCTGATCGCACAACACCCTGTATAGGATCCAATGTCGGGATTTCATTTCATGTCCTCCCCATGGCGAAGAAGTCCACCGATGTCGGTATCATATGCAGCTGACAAATTACCATCGATATTTGTAATAAACATTGAGGGTGGCACCTATGAGCATCGCTAACAATAGGAACACAATAACAACAAGAACAATTACAATAACAACAAGAACAATTACACAAAATAAAAATCAAAAGAAGTAGACGACGAAACCACTTTGAGAACAAATTTCAAAGAAGAACAAAACAGATTACAAGCCACAAATCACAATTCGCCAAGAAAGATTTCCAGACACAAACTAACGAAAGGGAATCAAGCTAAAGCTAAAAAGCGATCCTGCCGACACTCACTAAAGGGGTCTGTCTGTCTGTCTCACTCACTCTCATTTCACCCCTCTCTGTTGCACTTTCAATAACGCTGGCTCCGCGCCTAATGGTTGCCCCGCTCAGAGGTGGATCGTCGTTTCCGCGAAGAAGCGAAGAAAAATCGGTTGTTGAATCTGGAAATTAAGTGTAAGATACGATTACAAAGACAAATTACAGTCGATGCTGAAATTTAGTCTAGCACACTAGAGAGAAGAACTCGATAGGAAGGAAGGAAGGACTCGACGAGAAGAGGTAGAAAAGTGTGGTGAGGTAGGAGGGAGAAACTTGTGGTGAGGAGAGGAAGGGAGAAAAGTGTGGTGAGGTAGGAGAGAGAAAGGTGTTGACAGTGGTATGGATGGGTGGAAAAAACGAAGAGATAGAAGTCTAAGTGGAATAGAATAATGGAAGGAGGGAAGGTGAGGAGAAGGCGAGGAAGAAACCCTTTAGTCGGCAACTTTTGAAGCCTGGCTTGAGAAGCGGTAGAAGCCAACGAGAAACGACGAGAAACGACGACGACGATGTGGATGACGTCCACGGCTACCAATTGCAAATCAATATTCATACACGATGATGAATCTTTTGTTATTATTCTGAGTTTATGCTAGCTTCTAAGATGTCAGGAACGAAAGACAGACGACGAGAAGGGACTGAGAAAAGGCTGCTAGAAAGGACAGACAAGCATAAGGTGCCGAAAGACGACTAAAATACCAAAGGTAGACAATCCATAGAAAAAGAATGATAAACTACCAAAGGACCAGACAGACAACGAACAGCTACCGCCATCCTCATCCTCGCAGAGCAGAAGCATCAAAGACATAGATAGATAGACATTCTGTGGAAATGTCTTTGCCTCAAGCAAGCACGAACGTCGTCGCGTCGTCGAGAATCAGGGCGAATATATTTCATAAATTTCGCATACATATGTATGTTTGTGAAGCAGAATTTTCGCTTTCATTTTCAAAGGAGATTCAACGAACGATAGAGGAGGGTAAAAGGGAGCAAAGGAGTGAGGAGAAGAGGACTCGATTACTCGTGCTGTGGTATTATTTATGGCCGAAGTAGATGGGGATCCTTGCTCTGGGCAATTATAGGGTTGTTATTGTAGTTATTGCTGGTCGACTCCTCCTCCTCCGTCCTTAGTGTATTTTGGTCTTTGTCTCCTTATCATCTTCGTTTCTTTGTCTTAGTCTCCTCATCATTTTCGTTTCTTTCCTCTTCATCCTCGTCCTTGAACTACCTCTCATCCACCATCCATCGATCTTGGTATCGTCGTCCCTCATCATTTTTGTCGTCCATGTATTCAAAAAATTCCGCGACTGTAAAATTTGTTGAAAAATTAATCATCTCCTCTCGTCCTGATTGGTTCACGGTTCACTGGGCTGCCCCAATATCTTCTCTTCATTCTCCTCTCTCTTCTCTTTCTCACTCTCCTCTCTCTTTCGGCTTCCTTCAGTCCTCGTCGATGTGGCCACGTTGTTACCAATGACTACAATTAATTTATAAACTAATTTAATAGCTGCTAGGCATCGTTGCTCTCGTTGTTGCTGTTGCTCCATCGACTTCTGCTACTTCAACGACTTCTGCTGCTCCATCGATTTCAGTTGCTCTCGCTGATGTTGCAGCAACTCCTTCAGCTGAATGTTGTTGGTGGTTTGCTGCTGCTGCTGCTGTTCTTCGCTTGCCACGACTTCTTCTACCGCAGTCGAACCTCGGAACGGAAGCCAAAAATTACATTGATGTTCAATCTTTAATAGCAGCTAATGGCCGCGATGATATTTTGGTCTGAACGTGATAACGTGAGCTTCCCAATGGGCAAAAGGCGGAGCAGAAGGAGGGAGTGTTGCTGCAATTTCAGAGAATTATTAAACGTCTCGAAGGTTAATTGAAATTTAAATTCTGTGCATTGAGTAGAGGGGAATTTATTCAATAAGACATGCGATTATTGCCTGGTTGGGAGTGAGATTTTAGTGATTCTAGGGAGAGTATATTAGGAGATTTTATTCATATTTAATATATGGTATTATTTATTCTTAACTAAAGGGTTTGATAGGAAGAGATTGAAGAATAAATCTTATATTACCTCGTTTATATAAAATTATTTTTAATATATTTATGTCTTAGTCTAAAAAATGGATGAAAATATAAGACGAAACCTCTACCGAAATATTAATCTTCATCTTCCAGCCTCTCAATTCTCATATTTAAACTGATTTTCCTTGGGTCTCTCGAGGAATCTACAAAACGAATTCCTACCACGAAGTAATTCGAATCCCACAAGAGACAATTCGCACTTGATAATAACCTCCCATAATAACCTCATACCATGGCATATCTTTTCATACCTTCATATTTTCATAAACATAATTGACTTGAGGCAACGATGGAAAGATGAAACGATTTAACGTCTGGACGGTCGGCATCGACAAATATCAACTGACTATGGAAATTCCAAGAGCAGAGAGCGCCAGAAATAGTCACCAACAATAACTCGAGAAGGGATCGAGACTGAAGTTATCAACTTAGTTATGCTTAACACCTGAAGCTCTTAGTAGAAGTTGTTTTTGTTGTTCTTGCTTTTGTTTTTTTATTCATAGTATCCTTTCTTCTTCATGGTTGTTTCAAGGGCTCTTTATTGTTGTTTATAGGATTCTTTATTGTTGTTTATGTTGTCCTTTATTGTTGTTCATCGTGTCTTTTGTTGTTGTTCATCGTGCCCTTTGTTGTTGTTTATATAGGTCTTAATGTCCGAGTTATTCTTGTTGTTTGCATTATTATTTTTATTATTATTATTATTGTTGTTTTTGTCGCTATATCAGCAACATTAAAAATTCCTTCGCTGACACAATCATCCTTTCCCTCTTCGACTTCTCCGACAACCCAATTAAATGCATGACTGCCCCGCCCCATTGTCCCGCCCCGATTATCATACCTATTCTCTGTCTGTCTGTGTCTCTCTCTCTCTATCTGTCTGTCTACCTTCGTCCCTTCCTCACAATGATGTCTGATGCTTCCCCATCTCGCTCATCACACGGTTCTTCCTACTTTAACACAATAACCTTGAACTTATTTTCAAGTCAGACCCTCGGCTTCTACGTCGTCGTCTTGAGCTTCTGCTCTAGTGAGTTTCGTCGATCTTCACTTGATTTCACCACTCAGACTTGGGCCTCAAGATGTGGTCATCATGATCGGGAAGATTATTGTGTTCATCGTTGTCAACTTCATAATGATAGCTATTTATTTAAAATTCATCATCATTGTCATCTACCAAATCATCATTGTCATCATCCACATCATCATTATCATCCTTTAAATTATGTTTCTCTTTCTGCATGATGATCTCTCCATCATTATTCTCTCCATCATCGTTCTCCCTCTCATCATAATATTCCCTTCATCATCATCACTATAGTTTGAATCGTCATAAAAGAACCTTAATCAAGATAAACATAGTCTGTCTATCCTCAGACTCTTGGTCTGTCCGTCCAACAGACTGACCGACCGACTGTCCTGTTCTGTCTTATATACCCTTCTCCCTCCAACCTCTTTCTCAACATCTGTTGGCCTTACCCCGACTAAACTTGTCCGATGGAATTTTATAAATATAAAACTCGCACTTTCCGCCATCGTTTCGAGCAGAGCAAAGAATCATTTAGCTGCATTTATTTATTATTATGATGCACTTGTTGCCTGCCCCACACTCGTGGCGTGGAGACCTCTTAACAGGAATCTTCTCTCCCTTTCTCTCTCTTCTCTTTACCCGTCCTTGTATTCTGGCTACTCTTGGTCCTTTGTTTTAGTCGCTGGCTTTTAAAATCAACAAAATAATAAACAAGAATATGATGATACTGAAGGAAGTAAAGGAAGAAGTGGGTCCAAAGAAGGGGAAAAGGAAGATGAGGAAAAAAGGAAAATGAAGATGAACAAGGGAAGATGAGGAAAAAATTAAGATGAAGAGGAAAAAAAAGGTAGATGACGAAAAAACTAAGATGAAGAGGGTGAAAAAAAGACTAAAAAAGGAAAAAAAAGTATTAAAAAGGAAACAAGGAAACAAGGAAGACTTAAAGAAGAAAAAAAGTTGAGTGAAAGAGAGAGAAAGAGTTAGTATGAAAGAGTAAAAAAGCGAATCAGTTCGAAAGCGATCATCAGACTCTTCATCAGTTGGCTTGGTGTCTTCATTGTGGAGGAGTCCAAGTCGAGGTTTCGAGTTGATTGAGTTGGACACGGCAGGACCATTCAACAAATGCGAACTCTTTTCTCTTTCTCACTTATGCTTTCCCCATCTTTCTATCTTTTTTTTTTTCTTCCTCGCTTTCCACTTCTCTCTCTCTCTCTCTCTCAATCTTTTCACATAAGGGTTATCGAACATCATAATCATATTTTTTGAAAATTCAGACAATACCATAAAATATATTGAATCGGTGGCTATGGATTGCATTGGATTGGATTCCAAGTCATATACAATAAGGCTCATATTGTGCAGAGTACTTTATATTCCTTTTGTTGTTGTTGTTGTTGTTGTTCTTTTTGTTTTTGTTGGTATTGTTATTGTTGGTATTGCTTTTGTTATGGTATCCCGGTATTGTTGGCATTGTTCTTGTTATTATTGTTATTGGTTTGTGTTGTGATTGTTGTAGGTGCTGCCACTTCCAGTTAAGGATATGATGGTCGGTCGTCATGGTATCGTTGATCTTTTATTACAGCCTCCTTAAGTGCGTTCCGCAGACACAACCCACTCCTGGCACTTAATTCATATATCGATGGGATTTGTTTATGGACACCTTGGCAACGCCGCCTCCAATTTGATCCCCGCCCCCTCCCCGTCTCACATCCTTGGTAATATCATTTTTGAATTCAATACCATGGGTTGATGGCAATAAAAAGCAGTCTACGTTCGTGAGATCCGGACGATCATTTAATTAAGTCATATTTCTTTCGTCTTGACGATGGCGGTATTATTGGAATATAACTTCATCGTTTTCGTTTTATTCTTTTGTTTGACTCCTTTTAGCTCTCACTCCCTCTCGATTTATTCGCGATCTTTTGACCTTCCTTTCACGCGGTTTGTGGACGTGGGAGTTAATTGAGTGGGAGTTGGTGGATCCTTCAATTCAATCGTAATTTAACTCGAATTTATTTAATTCGGGTTTTTATGTTATTTTTTCCATCATTGGTTTATCTTTCTTGGAATCTTGGAATTTTTCTCAAATTCTCATTTGAACATATTTTAATAACTATTTTTTTCTTTCTTTCGTGAATATGTTTTAATATCTTTTCCCACTCCTTTATGAATCTCTTCTCTTTCTCTTATCAAAATATTTTAATATGTTTTTTATTTATTTTTTTATCTTTTCTATTTAAAATTATATTAATTTATTTTCCCCTTTGACACATTTTATTGAAATTCTCTTTTTTTCATTGCAGTTTCAGCCCCCTCAACCTGCCTGCTGATCGAGGACATCCGTCGTGATGAGAAGACGATCAAGGATATCGCGAACACGATCACGAATCTGAGTCAACAGCAGAAGAGTCGCTGGTCGACGACCACTGTCAACAATGTACTAAATAGTCATCTCCAGACGGCGTCCCGTGACGAGACGGACTTCGGACACCGACAGCAGCAACAGCAACAACAACACCAACACCAACACCAACAACAGTTGCCGGGACAGACAACAATTGTTAGCTTGAGACCAAAGTCATTGCCGTTGGCATCGAATTCGACGCCAGCCATCGTTTCGGCCATAGTCAAGAAGATACCGCCGGTGATGGTGACGAATAGTAGTAGCAACAACAACAACAACAATAATAATAATCACAACAATAATAATCACAACAATAATATGAATGTTAATAATTTATCCGGCGATAGCAATAATAATAATCAACATAGCAACAATATTAAGTGCAAATCGAGTCCACGTCTGCAGCTGCAACTGAAGCATCTGCAGCAACAGCATCAGCTGCAACAACAACAACAACAACAGCAACACAATCAACAACAACATCAGAACCACCACCAACAACAATCGTTGAAACGCCAACAGAGCCGTGAGAAACCGCTGCAAACGCACGAACGCGGCGACCCCGATGGAGGCTGCAATCTCGACGACCTCTCGACCAGTTGCTACTTGGCTAAAACGGCCGAGCTGAGGGTCAACGTGCCGCTGGAGGATGCAACAATAACAACAACGACAACAACCACTACCGGCAACACATCGAAGTCAACAAAGATGGGATCAACAAAAACGTCGTCAACAACAGGATCATCATCATCATCGTCTTCGTCTCCCTCATCCACCGTTCTGAATGAGAAGAAGGGTTGGTTGATGAAGCAGGACAATCGAACTGGGGATTGGACCAAACATTGGTTCACGCTCAGCGGTGCCGCCCTCTTCTACTATCGCGATCCCGTGTCCGAGGAACGCGGCGTCCTCGATGGCGTTCTCGATGTGAACAGCTTGACGAGCGTGTCGGCGGAAGTCGTCGGTGTTAGCAAGAATTACGCCTTCCAATTGGTCACGTGGGACAAGCGACGTTTGACTCTCGCCAGCCTTTCGCCCAATTCCCGCCTCAGTTGGATCGCCGTGTTGCGTCATGCGGCTGGTCTTCAAACGCCCACGACCACGCCCACAATCCCAATGGATTCGTTAAAGACCACAACAGGAACAACGAGTCTTTTAAAGGATTCCACGAGTGATGATATCAAAAGTGAGATCGAGAAGGATTTCATTAAGGCGCAGCGAAGTCAAGAGTTGTTGATCGGTGGTTATCAAGAGACCAACAACAACAACAATACCAACAACAACAAGTTGAGCGAAACTAGTCCACAAGTCATGATCAATGGAACCAATAATAATAATAATTCAATATCATCATCGATAACAACGACGTCATCATCGATGACGACGACATCGATGAAACCCACGGCTCTGAGCCCGATAACGCCATCGACACCAAAGACTCCGGGCGGACACTTCTCATCGGACGAGGAGTACCGCACGGCCTCCGAGGGCGGACGACGGGACAGCGTCGACTGGGGTTCACCGCTCTCGCCATCGCCGCCGCTCCCCCTCTCGCTTTCGCTGCTGCGCGCCAAGGATCGCATGCGCCCGAGGACGACACAATGTCCGAGTTTACACAAGCGCAGCCGATCGTCGCCGCCCAGCTCGCGTCGCAGCACCGTCGACAGCGTCGGCTCCGATGAACTCCCGCCCAGCATTCGCAGTCAAACCCTGCACGAGGAGCTCAACATCGATCAGGAGTTGAAATTCCGCCTGAGCGTGGCCGAGAAGGAGCGCGACATGTTGCGCGATGAGGCCAAGGAACGTGAGGCGCGCATGTCCGAACTCCTCACGACGCTCGAGCGAACCGAGCAAGAGTTGACCGCGAGGATTCAAGAGATGGAAACCGCGCGCGATCATCTCTCCGCCCAGCTGAGCGAGGCCAAGCGGAATGCGGAAAAGATCATCGGTCGCCTCACGGAGGAGCTGCAGGAAAGTCACAAGAAGATCAAGAGCCTCGAGGATCGTCTCTCACGGGGCATCGAAGAGAATGAGACGTTGTATAAGCGGATGCGCGAGTTGGAGAATTGCAGTCCATCGTCCTTTGGACATCAGCATCAACAACATAACCACCACCATCATCAGCTGCAACAATTGCAGGGCGGTCTCAGTCTGAATCTGGCTCGCAGCAAACTCAAGCGCATGGATTCGCTCAGCGATCTGACGCACATCAACGACATCGATCCCTATGGGCTGGAACGCGATCATCTGGCCGATGAATACAATGAGCTGCGATCACGTTTCGAAAAGGCGGTCAACGAGATTCGAGCGATGAAACGCGAGTTGAAGGAGTCGCAAAATCAATTCGATTCTTTGGAGATTTCCTATGCCTCGTTGAAGCAGGATCTGGAACGACGAGAGCTGGAGGATCGATCGCAGTTGCAGATGATGGCGGAGCGAATACAGGATTTGACCTTGAAGTACAGTGGATCGGAGCGACAAGTGCGATTGCTCAAACAGAAATTGGCCAAGTCCGAGCGGAGGCGATCGTTGTCTCTGAAGGGTGGAAAGGAACAGTTGAGCATCTCGAAAGAGTTGGAACTGAAGGTGGCCGATCTCGAGACGAAGCTCGACGAGTGGGAGAAGGCGACGTCAGCGATCGTCTCGACCGCGATGGTGACGACAACAATGACAACCCCACCAACACCATCGTCATCATCATCGTCCAAGACACACCAGAAGAAATCATCGCGCCGCCGTTCGCTCGAGAGTTCGGCCAGCGCCGACTCTCTGCAGTTCATGGTGAGAGTCAACGATTTGGAGAAACGTCTCGAGGGCGTGTCCGGCTCCTCGACGCCCACGCCGACCCCACCGCCCTCGGGCCACGAGTCACCCCGGTGTCCATCAGTGAATTCATCCTCTTCTTCCTCCTCAACCCCATCGCCCAAGGCTTCGGAGCATCTGCTGAAGCGACTCCGTTGCCTCGAAGGCGTCCTCATCGCCAGCAAGGATCGTCTCGAGCAGAGTCTCCAACAATTGCAGACACTGCGATCGACTCGCACTCGTCGCTCCGTTTCGCCGATCACCGATCGCAAGGATTCGTATCGATTGGTCGAACGTTGTCTCGGTGAAGTTGTGAAATTGCTGCGCGAATCTTGTGACAATTGCATCGTCACGGGATCGTTGGGCAGTAGTTTGGCCACGCCCACCTCGCCCGCGGGGGCGTTGATCGCACTGCCCGACTCGAGCCCCATCAAAGCGGCGCTCATTCAACTCGAATCCCAGTTGCGCACGAAACTCGCCGACCTTCTGAAGCAAAGACGCGTCCTGCGCGAACGCAATGAGTTGACCTCGCGAAAGGATCTCGAACTCCTGGCCGAACGTGTGGCCTTCGAGAGCGTTTGCTTTGGGAAGCTTCGCGATTCGGTGCAGCGTGCGGAGAATCCACAACTTTTCGGTGAGCGTCAGACTCGCGCCGAGGTCGCCGAGACTTCGCATCTGATCACGATGCTCAAGGCGAAGCTCAGTGGAAAGTGTTCGTTCAAGCCCAGCGGCAGCGTCGACATTCTCGCCGGAGTTCTGGCGCGTCGTCTCGTTCTCTCCGGCTGTCGCAACAACAAGGAGATCGCAACCAGTTCTCCTACGAATTCGAAACTCGATCCCGTTGATCCGAACATTTTGGAGGATCTTCGTCGCCAGCAAAACGAATTGAATTTGATCGCCAAGCGCTACAAGAACCACGCCATGGAGAATCTCGCCTCCGGTTTGGCCGCCGAGACTTTGAGTTACATCTCATCGAACGATTTGGTTCAGGGCGCCGTTCAGGAGGCGTGGCGTCAGGCCCAAGAGACCGTCAACGCGGAGCTCGTTCAATCGGAAATCGCTCACATCATGATGCGACATGCGGAGCGATTCGAGAACGCAACGTTGCCCTCCTTCGGCTACACTCTGACGGCCGAGGAACGTTTGACTTTTGAGAATTTCGCCGATGCCGTTCACGAGACGTTGCGCAAAGAGATGGAACTGGCGGTGGCTCAGCTCACGCATTGCTATGAGGAGGCGATTCAGACGATGAAACGCGGCCAGTGGCGTCTGCATTTGGAGCAGGAGCGAAAGGCTTCGGAGGGCCGGCAGCTGTTGGCCGAATTCGCCGACATCGTGGCCCACAAGGCGCTGGTCGACGCTCGCATCGCCGTCTTGTGTGGAGCAGATCCCGCCAAGAGATCGGCGAGATCAAACAATGATCATGACGATCGTGTTGTCGATGGAAACGTTCGAGTTGTCGATGGAAACGTTCGAGTTGTTGATGGAAACGATCTTGTTGATAACCTTCATGTTGTTGACAACGATCGTGTTGATCATCATCACAATGATCATCATGACAACCAAGACGTTGATGATGCTTCCAAAGACGACAATTCGAAGGATCGACGACGTCGGGGAATCACAGCTCTTCAGCGATACGAGAGTCTCTTCGAGGAGCTCTCCTCCGATTTGCAGATCAGTCACCCTGACGACATTCTGGCCGAGGCGGACTTCGAATTCCTCTATCGCCAACAGACCCTCGACTTCCTGAGCGATCGTCAAGTTCTCGCTGAAATCTCCACCTTCCTCGGTCAACTCGAAGACTCGTTGATCGCACTCCAATGTGAAGCTGTATCGACGACGAGTGTCGCTCGTTCGGCGATCTCGATCGAGAGTCTGCAGGATGTTTGTCGCAAGTGCTGCGACCTGCGAACACGTGCCGATCAACTTCTGGCCGATGTCCAGCGAAAGTTGCAGGCGCCGTGTCCGCATTGTTTGCAGATGCGCGAGAAACTCTACGCAGTGCAACAGCAGCACGAGGCCGAGATGAAGCGAATGCAGCAGACGCACGCCCAGGACGTGGCTCAGTTGCGGCAACAGCTGGAGAATCAACGAAACGCCCTCAAGAGTCTCGAAGCGGAGCGTGCGGAGTTCGTAGAAAAGATGCGCGAGCAGGAGGAACGTGTCGAGAGGCGTGAGGATGAATTGCGAGAGGTGGAGCAAAAGTTGCGACAGCGCGAAGACGAGATGGAGCGAGAGGAGAGCGAGAAACGCGATCAGCTGGAGCGACGCCTGGGCGAGCAGGACGAGAAGTTGCGTTCGTTCCGCGAGGAAAGCGATGCTTTGGCAATGAAATGCGCCCGTCAGGACGAGGAGTACGCGGTGCTGCTGCAAGAGCGCGACTATCTTCAATCGGAGTTGGGCAAGGAGCGTGAGCGCAGTCGTCGCTATGAGAAACGACTCGAAATGCTTGAGCTCGAGCACGGGAAGCAATTGGAGTGTCTGCAGGAGGCGTATCGTGAGCAGATTCTCTCGCATTGCTCCGATTTTCCCAACATCACCGACGAGGAGAGCTTCCGGCAGCGCTATCAGGCCGAGATCGAACAGTTGAGGGTAGGTTTTTGCTTTCTTCTTCTTCATTTTGTTCCCTTCTCATCCTTCCTTGGGTTTCTTCTTCCTCTTTCGTCTCTCCAGAAACTGTGCGAGAAAGGTCTGTCGGCCATGGAGTCGTCGCATCGCCGCATCATCAGCGATCTGGAGGAGAAGCATCGTCAGGAGATCGACCGGCTGTTGATCGAGAAGGAGACCGCCTTGGCCGAGGAGACGCAGGTAAGCGGGAATCTCTCTCTCTCATCTCCTTCTCTTAACTAAAAATCCCTCGCCTTTGTATTTTTCTTTCATCACCCACTGTAGGCCACTCTGGCTGCCCTCGACGCCATGCGCAAGGCCCACCAGAGCGAGGTCCAGCGCGAGGTCGCCCGCTTCAAGCAGGAGTTCCTCCATCAGTTTCAGAAGGGCGAACACACCCCAGATGCCGCCAGGATCAAAGAGTGAGTATCGGGGAATTTTCAATATAATTTTATTTGATTTGTTCAGTTCTATTTAATTTTGTATAATTTAATTAATTAAGTTAATATTTTATATAATTTTTTTTAAATTTTATATAATTTTACATAATTTTATTTAATTATATATTCATTTTATATTATTTTATTAAAATTTATTTAATTATATTGAACTTTATTAAAATTGATTTAGTTTTATTGAATTTACTTTAATTTTGTTAAATTTTAATTTCTTTTTAATTTTCTTTAATTTTATTTATTTTTATTAAATTTCTTTAATTTTATTTAATTATTAAATTTTTTTTAATTTTTATTTCTTTTTTTTATTTGGATTAAATTTAAATGAATTCTATTTCATTATATTCCATTATATTAAATATTATTTATTTTTATATGATTTCATTTAATTCTCTTTGATTTTATTTAATTCCATTTAAATTTATTTTAATGTATATAATTTTCTTTCATTAATTGACTCATTTTTATGTATTCCTTTTTATTTATTTATATCTATTTAATACCATTTTAAACAATTTCATTTAATATGACTTATTTTGATTAAATTTATTAATATTGAATTTTATTTAATTTTAAAGATTTTAATAAAAATTTGTTTTATTTTCTTTTATTCTTCAGGGAGGAGCTGGAAGAGCTGCGCCGCGAGATCCTCTCATTCTCGGAGAAGTACTCGATCAAGTGTGTCGAGAACGCGGCTCTGGAGGAGAAGTTGCGAGCGGTCAACCAGAAGCTGAAGCATTTCCAGCAGATGCAGCAGCTGGAGTTGAGGTGAGTTTGAAAAGAGAGGGAAAGAGAGGATAAGGAGAGGATCTCCTGATTTGGAGGAGAAAAAAGAAGGGATTGAAAATGTTTTTGGTATGAGAAAATACTTAAATATAATTTTATAATGGGGAACATTTTCAAAATTTTTATTATAACTTATTCTCCTTCATTCAACTAATTTTTCTCTGCTTTTATTATCTTTCTCTCCCTCAGAAATAAGCAGTTCCGCGCCCACCTGGCCTCCGACGATCCCCTGACCGATGCCGCCTTCGTCCAAGGTCTGAACGCGTCCAAAGACGACACCACGTGTCCAGACAGTGAGGTGAGTTTCTATCATTATCTCTCTTTCTCCCTCTCTCTCTCCCTTTCTATCTCTTTCTAATTTCCATACAAAATTAAAAAACAAAAAATGGAATGCATGGGAATGAAACATCACAATGTGTCACTAATAATTTTTTTTTTTCCAAAAATAATTTACTATTTATAATTAAACAACAAAAAGAGAGACATTACTAACTTATGTATTATTTAATGTTATCTTTAAATGTAATCTATGAATGTAATACCAACAACAACTACAACAACAATGATATAAAACTAACAGCCTGTGAAGCATGCGATTGAAATGAGAATGGAATATGATATTAAATTAAAACACCAAAAACACACTCAAGACAACAAGAAAAAAACATTAGAACAATCCTTCTTCGTCATTCCATCAGCTTCGCTTCTGAGACCGATGACGATCGCAGCTCCCGTCGTGCAAAGTTCTGCGAAAGATCACGATCACGGCAGAAACAACAACAAGCACAACAACAACATCAACGATGATGGTTCCGATGCCGATAATGATATTGATAAAGATGAAGATAATATCGATAAAGAAGATGCTGACAAAGATGATATCTATAAAGATGATGTTGATAAAGATGATGTTGATAAAAATGATGTCGATAAAGATATCGATAAAAATTATATCGATAAAGATGTTGTCGATAAAACAGATGTCCATAAAAATGATATTGATAAAGATGCTATCGATAAACATGATGTTGATAAAGATGATGACAAAGATATTGATCATGTTGATAATGATAATAATAACGATGACATCGCCGACGAGGATAATGCAACGATATACGATGACGATTCGATTTATCGATATTCATATGAACCCTGCTACAAGCAAAACAATTTGTATTCATATCAGAATAGGATAAGCTTCGAAGGTAAATCGTCTTCTACTCCCAATCTCTGGTCGGTGTAAAAGGGATGCACTATCTCACTGTTCTTGTCTTTGTCTCTCACTCGTACACTGTCCCTGTCTTTGTCTATCACTCTCACACTGTCCCTGTCTCTCAGTTTCTCACTATCCATGTCTCTGTTACTCACTCTCTCTCTCAATGTCTCTAGCACTATCTCTGCCTCACTTGTTGTCTTCGATAATTGTCGTATTTTGTCACTTATTGTATTTTATCAATTGTTATATTTTGTAAATTGTGGTATTTTATCACTTGGTACTAAATGATCTCTTAGTATTATCTCTCTTCTTCTCTCACTCTCTCCTTCTCCCACTCACGTCTTTGTCCTCGTCACAGGTTTTGCCAAATTCTCTCAATTATTCGGACTTTTTATCGTCACGATACATCTTCAACTTTATCACTTTCTCTCTCTGTTGTATACTCTACTTCTCGTTGTTGTTGCATTTAATCACTGAGTGTTTGTCTCTGTGTGTGATGTAAATGTATATATCAGGATGTGTTTGTAGTATTCTAAATATATTTCTATACTATATTTTTATATATTACTTTCAATATATTCTGTTATAATTAAATAAATATATTTAATCAATTTCACTGATTGTTAAAAATATTATGGAACAACTCAATTAAAAAATAAGAAACATGTTTTTGGAATATTTAAAGCCCGAATATTTTTCAATTATTAACTAATATACTATTGCTAATATAAATATAATATTAATATACTATAAAATGTATATTTTAACTAGGTTTAGGCTTATAATAATTATCAAAAATAATTATAATTATATTTCAATAGTAATTATTCTATTTGATTATGTTTTGTAAATATATTTCGATACTATTTTACACCAATTATTTCATAGTTTCCATTAAAATTTTATATGTACACCATTTCATGTTTATTTAACAATTTCATATTTATCGCACAACTTCACTGATTTCTACTAAAAACTAGAACTTTCTATCTATGAACTATCAATATATTTTTTTAACAATTTTTCTTTTGAATTTTTCCCTCTTCGCAGGTTTAAAATCTTCGACTTTTGGTAAAAATTTGAAAACCATTACAAGGTCGTTGAAGGCAACAACAGCAACAACAACGGCGACACCAACGACGGCTGCAACGACAACAATAACAACAACAACGACATCGTCACCAGCATCATCGACAGTTTTAAGCAATCAACTCTTTAAGAACACGGCAACAATAAAAATAAATGCCAGCACTAATGAAGCAAAAACAAAAACAACAACAACAATAACAAAAGAAGCAACAGAACAAATGAATTACAATTACTATAAGCAATATTTACAAAAGCAACAAGAGAAACAAAAATGTTCATTAACAACCGAAGCACTAACAACAAATCCAGTGGAAGAACCAAAGAATATTAATTTAAATAAAACTATAAATAACACTAAAAATAACAATTATAATCATAATCATATTAATAATAATAATAATATAATTATTAATTCTAATAATAATTGTAATAATAAAAAATAATTATCATTTAATCGAAAATGAGGCGAAGCAACAGAAACAAGCGGAAACGTTAAAAATAGTCAATTTCAATATTAATAATAATAATAATCATGCAACAACAATAACAGTTAGTAATCTCAACAACAACAATACAAGTGTAAATAAAACATTGGCAACAACAACGACATGTTTAAAAATTGCCGAAAAGACAGCCATCAGTTTGGAGAGTTTTGCGGACATCATCAAGAAAACTGTAAATGAGCAACAAAAACAACAACAACAACCACCACAACAGAAAAAGTTGCAACAATTGACAACTGTTGAGAATGCCAAAGATGTTCATGATGATGGTGATGATGATGATGTTGGTGATGACGATGATCAACTGAAGCAGCAGAAACGGCAGCCAAAATCGATCGGGTCCAACACGAAGACCATCGGCTCCAGCCCAAACACACACAAACAGCAGCTGCCCAGAGGTGGCCAACCTTGTTCACGCCCTCCCTTGAGTGGGAGGGACGATGAGCAGCAATCGTTCGGGGCCACCGGCAGCTCCGCCTCGACCTCGCCCCTGAGAAGGTTTGAGTTGGAGATTTAGCTGAGCGACCCACACACACACACAAACAATCATCCAAATTTGTTGTTGTATATTTGAAAATTATATTTTCATTATTTTGTTTTATTTTTCTTATATCCCCTGTTTTGTAAAACCATATTTAGATGCATTTTTCGCAAAATTTCTCCCATCAATAAATTTCTGTTAATGTTTTTTTCTTTTAAGAGATTTCGCCAAAATATAAATAAAAATAATAAATTATTAATATTTAACTTTTATGTGTCATCTATTAATTTTTCTTTGTAATTGTTGAGAACAATTATTATTATTATTACTATAATCTTCTCTTTTAATTATTATGTTTTCTGCTAATATCTTAGTCTCTAATTATATAATTCTACGTAGTTTAAGTCTTCTTCTGATTCGTGTTCTTCTATATATAGTACATAATATACATATTTATATTTATCTATCTTTCTAAAGAATGATCGAGTTTTTGCTTGTGTTTTACTTTGTATCATAAAACATTTGAATAATACATGGATTTTTGAAAATAATAAAAATAATATTAATATTAAAATAATTCTATAAATATATACATATGTATTTTTGTTTTGTTAACCATTTTATTGATTAAATATTTAATATGAAACTCATATTATATGGATGTATTGTAAAATACAAAACATTTTGAAGAATAAATATTCATTTTTAATTGTTAATCATGAAGAGTTTTTCTTTCACATGAGGATTGATATAGGGGTATATCAGGGTATATTGGAAAGGTCATTTGGAAGGTCATGGATCATGATAATATGTATTTTAAATACTTTCATGATAATACCAGACCTACAGTGGTTTCTAAAAATAGTTCCAAATGATTGTGTTGCTTAAAGATCTTTTTGAAATGGTACTTACTATATTATCCATCGTCTAAGAAGGCCTAATGTTTAAATTGGAATTATACTCTACCACTTTGAGCTATCAACTGCACTTGATATAGTAGCTCCAATCAAACGCCTATAGCTCCGAATGAACGCCTAAAAGAAGCCTTGTTAAACAATGTATGTGGCTGGTAAACCCATTAAAAGACTGGCTTTCACTTCGCTCTCGATCTATGGTATAGAGAAATGACTTCGTCACTATCAGTAGTGCAGCAGAGACCGGTTCAATGCTTTCTTTTTCCTTAAGATGTCTTTTGAAAAATATTTTAAGTCGGATATTCAACTGGCTCGTTGGTCTAGGGGTATGATTTCCGCTTAGGGTGCGGGAGGTCCCGGGTTCAAATCCCGGACGAGCCCAAGAGATTCACTTTTTTGCTCCACTGTTCATATTTTAATAGCAATAGTTTCAAAAATTAAATAAATACTTTCAGACTTTATTTCTTAAACTAAGTGCCTTTTAATAGACTTTTCTATGAATTCGAGATAAAAATAAATGATATCGGTATATTTTGGTCACTTATAAATATAGTAAAATAAAAAAATGTTTATTTAAAACAAAAGAAATATATTTTAAAAATTAAAAAAAAAAATGTTACACTTGGGCTCGTCCGGGATTTGAACCCGGGACCTCCCGCACCCTAAGCGGAAATCATACCCCTAGACCAACGAGCCAGTTAAAAAAAAATATTCACTTTTTTGCTCCACTGTTCGTAAATTAATATGAATTGTTTCAAAAATTAATTAAACTCTATAAGACTTTATATCATGAAATAAGTGCATTTTGATATAGCGTTTTTTTAGGAATTCGAGATAAAAATAAATGATAAGGGTATATTTTGGATACTGATAAATATAGTAAAATAAAATTAAATATTTTAAACAAAAAAAAAAAATATAGTTTAAAATTTAAAAAAATTACTTCACTTGGGCTCGTCCGGGATTTGAACCCGGGACCTCCCGCACCCTAAGCGGAAATCATACCCCTAGACCAACGAGCCAGTTGGTGTGTATACAACTAAAAACAGTTTTCTCCTGAATACGAGCACAGTTGGCAACGCGAACCGATCATGAAACCAGTTGGCGTTAAAGAAATCATTGAATCGGCTGAATTCCGATGCCATGAACTCATGAAGACTCTTGAGAAATTTCGGAAATTTCAGGTTGAAGAAATGCCAACAACTAAATAAAACTAAATACTAACTAAAATACGTGAAAATTACTTCATTGTCTGGAAGTTTTAAAGGCAAAAACTAAATGCAGTTATTGGTGAATGAAAATTTATTGCGACTCTCGACAAAAAACAATAATAGGAAAAACAATAATAAAAATGATGAAAAAATAGAAGAAACAGTAATAAAAAAGATGAACAAAATAGAAGAAACAGTAATAAAAATGATGAAAATAGCAAAAACATAAGAAATAAAAACTTCATGTTTTCCTCAATATCGTCGTGGTTGCATAATACACGATGCTCCCATGTGTTCAAAGGTAGTTGGCAACCAATACGTGATTTATCGTCGTCGTCAACATCACCATCATCAGCAGCAGCAGCAGCAACAACAGAAACATCCTCATCCTCATGAAGATGCCGCTGAGCTTTTCTTTGTTTTCCACAAGCAATTTTCTCTGGGAATTATAATTGGTAAGGTGGAGACATGAGGAGGATGACGATAGGGCAGCAGTTGATGATACTTCTCGGGTCAAGTAGGAAGTGAAGATGAGCACGTTACGTGTTTGGAGTCTGAAGGTGAGGAGGAAACGGGAGGAATCTTCTGCTGGCCATGTGACACAGTGACTTACAGTGGGAATTGGAGGATGGAGCAATGGGTAGTGCGGTCATAAATATTGAACATACGCAAGATTTTTTAGCAAATATTTTCAAATTGCTTAACAACAGATGTATGTGGAGAAATAAAAGACAAATTTTTATCTTTTTGTTTGCATTTCTAATTAATTTATGATCAATATATATATTTCAATAGTATCTTTACAAGGTATCCGTTTAATAGAGAAAAAAGAAATTCAATTTTTTTGAAAAATTTGTTTTTTTTTTAAATTAACCAAATTTTTTGATGGAATTGTTCTTCATGTTCATAAAATAACCATAAAATGTGATTTTAAAATAAATGTGTTTATAAAAAAAATTTAATTTTTGATATATTTTATTAAATATTTTGGTACATAGAAAATTACGAGTGGCAACCTTGCTCAACTGCTCAGATCAGTGTGCATTATTTATTTACACAGCAGCTATTAATTCAATTAATTCATCGAAATTAATTCAGCTACTAATTGATACTAATACCTTATCAACAATAGAAGTTTTACTTACATAAATTACATTATACAAATTGCTGTGAGGAATAGAACAGTTCACGATCGATCAATTCAATGACCTCAGGTTTAAAATAACACTTGTATTTGATTAATGTGAACGCATAGTGATTGTAAATTATTACACACAAAATTTCAACCATTTTTTACCATAGTTTAATAGATATTCCATACTGAACTATTTATTTATATGTGAGGTAGGCGTGTATCTTTGGCGATTTTTACCATTTTTACATGCAAGCTTAAAATAAATTTCAAGTCATGGATATAAATACTCACGGGGTGTAGGGTATAAAAAATACACTTCAAACGACTTGTATATGAAATAATGAGGTAACGCATTTTTCTTTATTGTCCAAACGAAATTGTTTTCATAACAGAGCAGCACTGTCTTTAAATTCATATGGTTCTGACTCAATATTTACTAATATAATTTGAGTGAGTGAGAAAATCAAACATCACAACAACATTGTTCGATTTTGAGTGAATGCTTTCTATCTAAAACTTATGACAACAGATGTCAAAATTATATTATTTACTCTTTGTGTCTGTTGCACACAGCATCATAATGGAAAAAAAATATATTTTGATTTAGTATTTATTCATAGACACCTGCGAATTTTATTTCTCATGAATCCTTAATAACGATGGAATAAACAAAAGTTGCACACAATTAAATTCATGTTTTTCCTAACGTGTTTTTCGTTAGTTCGACGTTGATTAATTTCATGACCTCAGGTTTAAAAAACACTTGTTAAATAAACCAACATCCAATGTTAAATAGAGTTCCATCGTATTAATATAAAAACTCGAAGTCAGTACCAAATGTTCGTTCTAAAATAAGAGTCACACATTATGTCGAAACTTCAAAAGTTCTACAGTGGAAAAACGGTGTTTGTCACGGGTGCCACGGGTTTTTTGGGCAAAGGTTGTGTTATTTGCCATCCACTAGTGTGTGTGAAACCCTAAGTGAATATTTATTTTACAGCACTACTGGAGAAACTACTGCGTTGTACAGAAGTCGAAAGAATCTACGTGTTGATCCGCGAGAAGTACCAAAAGACGATAAACCAACGTCTACAAGAGCTGCTGAAGCAGAGCGTAAGCAAAAAGTCGATATTACGAAGAGATTTCGACCATTGTAGCTATCTTCCTTCTAGGTTTTCGAAGATCTGACCAGGAACTCGGACAAAGGCACTGAACTACTTCAGGCGAAAGTGGTTCCTGTGAGCGGCGATTGCGGGCTGCCTGACCTGGGGCTGTCGCCGTCGGACCGAGATCTGCTGGCTCAGAATGTGAACGTAGTCTTTCACTGCGCTGCCACGGTGCGCTTCACGGAACCCCTTCGTGTGGCTGCCCGGATTAATGTGGCGGCTACGCAGGATCTACTGGAAGTGGCCCATCAGATGAAACACCTTGAGGTGAATAAGAACTCCATGATGGCTCCAAATCGTCTGCTTCATCCTTCCTATCTTCCAGGCCTTCGTCCATGTGTCCACGGCTTTTGTGGGCTGCACGCAATCGAATATCGACGAAGGCGTTATCGTAGTACCAAAGACGGATATAGGCGGGGGCAGTGCAGTCGACGCGCTCCAGAAGATTCTCCTCATGGATGACCAAGAGCTGACGACCCTAACACCGAAAATTTTAGGAAAATACCCCAACACCTACACGTTCACCAAAACTCTGGCCGAGGAGGTGCTGATTTCGGAAGTTGGAGACGTGCCACTTGCCATATTTCGTCCGGGAATAGGTGAATATTTTAGAGAACTATAATTCCTTTTTACTTAACTATGATCTGTCTCTTTACTTTGCCCCAGTACTGTCGTCATATGCCGAACCACATCCGGGCTGGGTGGAAAATGCATTTGGGATCCCCAATTTCATGATGAGTTTGATGGTGGGCTTGACCCACATCTTAAAATGCTCCAAAACAGCGACGATGGCTGCGGTACCCATCGACTACTGTGTGAATGCCATGATCGCCTGTGGTTACCGTACGGCAAATGAAAAGCGAAGGTGGGCCCTTGATACATCGAAGAATAACAAATTTCAATTTCAACTTCTTTCAGTGATACTCCCATAGCTTATAACTTCGTGGCTGAAGAGAGCAATCCGATCAAGTGGAGGGAGTTATTCGTGAGGACCATCGATGTGGCCAGGGAGCAGCCAACTAGGCGTCAATTGTGCTACCCTTTCCTTTTCTTCACAGAGTCACGTGTTGTACAAAAGTTGCTCCAGTTCCTCTTGCATACAATACCCGCGATGATCTACGATTTGCTGACTTATTTCAGGACTAAGAAGAAAAAGTATTGTTAAACATTATTTTTTACCTGGTATCATCTCCATCTCCATCATTTTTCATTGATCCATTGTAGATCTCAACACATCGTGAGGCGGCTGCACAAACTCGTTCATGTCGTGGACTTCTTCTTGATGAATAAGTGGAATGTAGCTACCGGAAATGTGCGCCAACTGTGGATCAGCTTAAACGAGGATGACAAGAAGATGTTCCCTTTCGATATGCTGCAGGTGGATTGGAAGCAGCATAACTACAACAGTGTCATGGGTGTCCGACGACATCTTTTGAACGAGGAACCAAAAATTAATAAAGAACGTAAAAAATACAAAATAAATAAAAAAGTAAAATTGAAAAAAAATTGTTTCACTTGGGCTCGTCCGGGATTTGAACCCGGGACCTCCCGCACCCTAAGCGGAAATCATACCCCTAGACCAACGAGCCAGTTGAAGAACCGTCGTCAAAAGACTGTTTTGATAAGCTCTCGGCGAACGAAGCTTTCGGAAGCTTTCCATTGATTGAATGGGGCCAACATTTGAGGGGAGTGGACATAATCAAACCACAAAATTATAAATTTACTCAGAATGATTTCTCAAATTTTAAAGCAATCATTGAATGAAAGAAATTAGAATGGAATCAAATATATGTGAAAATATAAAAGAATATAGTATTGGTTGAGAAAATAAAGAACTAAGTGTGGGCTGAGAAAATTGTACTATCGATATTTCTTGTTTTCGTTTGAATAGCAAAAATAAAACCATTAACTTTTCCCATCAAGTGACGTGAATAATTTTCGAATGTAGGCTGCGTGGATTGGGTTCAAGACGATTAGCTGCGAAATGAATACAAATTAGAGCACAAAAACAACAACCCATGATGTTGATTGTTGTGTACAACAATATCATAAGAACAAAAACTGTAGTAAAAACAACACCAACAACAATAACAATTTGATTGTTTCTGCCAATCTAACAAGTTGGCAACGCACAACGAGCCGAAGGAATGAAGATCAACACGATCGTAATGATTAAGAAATAACAACGTTATACAAGATAACAGGTCGGTAGACGATCGGACAGACAGAAAGTTGGAGAGAGAGATAGAGTAAAAGAGGGAGATAGACTGAAAGACAGACGAACAGATAGGCTTGAAAACGTATCTGAAGATCGATCGATTGCAACTGTTGGTGGCGGTTCCCACATGCATCCACTGATGGAGCAATAAAAACTAACCAACAACCACAACAACAAACTGCTATTTCGTTTAGAAAAAAAGAAGCATGGTTTTTATTGGTGTAGTTATTGTTGTTGATTTTTGTTGTTAGTGTTCGTTATTGTTGGCTTTTGTTGTTGTATTGCAATTATACGACGATGAATATGTAATTTTCTTTCTAGTTTGTTGCGAGAGTTGTGGATTGTATCAATCACAACAACAACAAAAACAACACTACTTACTACTAGAAAAAAACATCAACAATTACTACGTCTATAACAACAATAAGAACTACTATAACAACAATAAGAACTACTATAGGAACAACACCTATTATAGCAACAAAAATTACTATAAATACAATAACAACTACTAAAACATCACTACAACAACAACAGCTCCAATAACCCTGATATCTTTGCGGTTTCTTGAATCTGGTTCGTTCTTGATTTTCTCAGGATTCTTTGCGTATCGTCTTTTTATAGATCAATCGGAAATTTCAATTGTGTGAAAGCTGAGAAAAGTTTTCAGTTGGCAAAAGTCATGTAGATGTATAGATATAAATAAAGGAATAGGAAAAAATGTACAGCGTATTTTACAAAGAAAATCTAGATATTAAAATTAGAGATTAACGAATAACTATTAACTATTCTATGGGTAACTTTTTATGTCAATATAGATATTATATTTGTAATTCTCAACATTTTTTTAATAACCCCAAATCTATATAATAAATTCTTCTATAACTTAAAAAAATAAAAAAATATTAAATAAAATCTTCTTCTATTACGATACTCCAAAAAAACATTTGATTATACATATATAATTTCGATTCTCAATCTCATGATATTATTATAAAAATTCTTTCTGAAATATCGCTCATGGATCTTTCCAACTTTGTATTTGCTTTAATAATATTCGCCGCAGTACTTTCACCTCACCATCTGTCTTCCTCTATAATTCTTTGTCCATAATTCTATCTCTGTAATTACTTTCTCCACTAGCAATTAATGGCTTGTTAAGATACAAGAATAACAACAACTGTAAAACAACAACAACAACTGTAAAATAACAACTTCATCAAAATCATCAACAATAACTGATCATAAAAGGAGTTGCTTTTTCCGGTCGAAAGCAATTTCCGTCAATGGAAATCGATTCGCATCGGATCGATTAAATCAAAATGTAGCATAAAATTAATAAGGAATTAAGGAAGCAACAGTTGCTCATTCTCTCTCTCTTTTAACACAAACCATATGTTGCACTTCATAACAACAACAAGAAAAATAACGGAAATATCTATCCGACGATCTGTATAGCGTTCCCTCAGAAAGACGGACAGACTGTTGATTTGTCCGTCCTTTAGTCAGAATTGAACGACTTGGGGTACGAAACTTGGGATTTAATTCAGATAGACAGATGGTTGTGTTGAATTTTTTTCTGTAGTTTTGCGTTTGTCTGTAGTTTTGGATTTGTCTGTCTGTCTCTGTTTCTGACCTTCGCGCTGTCTGTTCCTCTGTCTCATTCTCTGTTCCTCTCGTTCTCTCCCTGTGCTGATTGATTGAGATTTTAATAAGAATATTGCGTTCATTCGAGCGTAAAATTTTACATTTTATGTGTTTGCTTTCATATTTTTTTCATTCCTGTTTGTATTTGGTTTCATAAATATTTTGTTGTTATTCTTTTTTTTTTTTGATGCATGTTGTTTTTTACACTCTTGTATATATCACAACTTTTATAATTAAAGATCTTTTATCAACCCATTGAGCTGTGAATTTGAGTTTTACTCTGAATTCTTTTCATTGATTCTGCAAAAAAAATGCAATAAAAAACAGAAATTTAGAGAAAGACAAAAATCGCAAAAAAATAAAATAAGAGAAATAGATAAATATGAGAAAGAAAAGAGAAATGAAAAGAAAGAAAATGTGAGAATATTTGAGTAGAAAACAACTTAATGTGAAAGGTGAAAGCATGCATAATACCCGATAATGAGGTGATATATTGTTAAATTGCAATTGACCTTCTTTAAACGAGGGATCAATTGCCAATTAATCGCGATTGTGTAAGGAATTCGATTAGTCGAGTGGTTTTATTACCATATCACAAAGGTGCATCAGGTGAAGAGAGGATCAATTAAGGAGAGGATCAATTCAAAGGTGGATCAATTCAAAGGTGGATCAATTCATAGATGGGTCGTTTCAAAGGTGGATCGTTTCAAAGGAGGATCGTTTCAAATGCTGATCAATGCAAAAGTGGTTTAATTCAAAAGTGAATCGAATCAAATGCGGATCAATGCAAAAGTAGCTCAATACAACCGCCGATCAATCAAAAGGTGGATCAATCTAAAGGTGGTTCAATTTAAAAGGTGGCTCCATTTCAAAAGGTGGCTCAATTTATAACGTGATTTAACTCGTGCGCGGATCAATTAATCGGTAGTTAAAAACCATACGATGATCAATTTAATGTCGGTTCAATTATAAACTTCGATCCATTCAATGAACGTTCAATGGAAAAGTGAATGAATTTCATATACAATTGGCTTCATGTTGGAGAAAGGTGGCATCATTTCAGGTGGCATCGCTACAACATGTGGATGCCGTGGTTGAAGTCGTTTTCGCCACCGCCCGTGGTGTAAATGACGATCACCAATTAAAACTCACTTTCAATTTTAATGAACTTCAGCGAAACCTGATTCATCAACAACAACAATAACAACAACGATAGCAACAAGATCCATGGACAACTTTTGATTGCGGATAACTTTTGATCTTGGACAAGTCATGAATGCAGACAACTTACGGACTTGGAGAACTTAAGGACAACCACTTCAGTATAGCCAGAAAGACAGATCGTTAGCTGATGGATCAACGGACAGACATTTCAGTGAGTTGAAACGACATCAACGAAGCTTCCAGTGATCCATTCACGGTTATCACGATCGTTGTGTCCGTCTTTCTATCTGACTGTCTGTACTCCTATTCATCAGTCCATATATCTGCCTGTTTGTCTGTTTCTCTATCTTTCTGTCTGTCTCCCTCTCAGTCTACATTGTGCTTTCATATGTCTGTCGGCATTTCTGTCGTTTTGTTTACAAACCAATTGACCCAATCCTACTCCAATAATCGTTCCACCATCGCCGCCAAATCTATGTCACGAGGAAGACATTTCCTCTCATCTATACTCAGTGCATCTTTTTCTCTCTCTCTTTGTTTCTCCCTCTCATTCGGTCTTCTATCCTTCTTCTCTTTTCTCTTTTCTTCCTCTCCTTTCCTCACTCCCTCTTCGTTGTTGTTGTCATCATCTATCGATTGTTCTTTGTTGTTGTTATACTCATCTTTATTGTTTTTTTTGTTGTTTTAACATTGTCGCTAGGTCAACTTGTCTCGTTCGACTTTTCCTCCTCACTTAAATTCAAATTCATCAATTCCTCTCTTATCTTGATGACTGAAAAATGAAATTAATTTCAAGTCGCAATTTTTCTTCTACTTTACTATTCTTGATTTTTTCCTCTACATCTCTATCTGTCTCTCTCTCACAATCTATATTTATGTCTCTCTGTTTCACTCTACGTTTGTCTCCTTTCCTTTTCTCCTGTTTGAATATAGAGTACTTTCTAGATTTTCACTGATCTGGGAGTTCTCACGGAGACGATTTACGATCGAACATGGATATGAAAATGGAAATTCGAAGATGGAATATCGATAAGATAATCGATATAAGAAACAGGGTGACGAATAGAGATATAAAGGGAGAGTGAGAGATGGAGAAAGTCTGGGAGGATCAAAGAAGAAGAACAGAATATGGTTTAGAAAATTGAAGAAGAAGGTAAAAAAATAAGTAGAGAAAAGTTTAATAAAAAATATTAACATTATAACACAATATCTTTATATTTAAATAAAACATTTATTTTATACTTTATTTTTATTATGTGATCTCTTCAAAAATTTTGAAACTAAACAGAAAGTTGTTTTGTCAAAAGTCCACAGAATCTCTGAAGATTTATAAAATAGATATGGAGTAGGATACTATAATGCTAAGGAAAACATTTTCTAATACCCGAAACAGCATTATATTAACATTTCCACGATCGAAAATCAGGAGTTAGTATTTCCAAAATTATGTAAGTCCTTCACCTTTATATAAAATTGTTGATACCGTTCAATCAAATACGTCAATCAATGCTTCAATTCATATCAAACAAAAATCTCAATTTTTAAAGAAAATGATTGAGGTAATTTCTGAATTAACTCAAATTGGAGGACAATAAATTATATTAATTATAGTACCATACCATCCGAAAATCAGTTCGTTTCTCCAACTTTTGTAGATAATTTCCTTCCCTTTGACAGATAACAATAATAATAATAGCAATCTTTTTCGCTATCAAAGTTAATTTCTTTTGCTAAGGGAAATCATTTCCTGTCGACCCAATTCATTATCGTCGATAGCCCTAAGATTATCGACCGACGATCGATGAACGGAGAGCAACAAGTTGTTACGAGAAAAAAATGAAGTAAACATAATCGGTATTGCATCAGTGACAGCAGAAAAGAAAAAAAAATCAACAACTAATAAGACCAACAACAAGAAACTTAAGCACAAGCAACAATAATCAAAAGAAAAACATCGAACAACAACAACAATTGAACGACCTTTAATCTGACCCGGAACATTGGAATTGACGACTAATTGTGAAATAATCTACAACAACAAATTGGCTTCAACTTGTTGCAACAATAGCAACAACAGTTAGTACAATAACAATAAAAATACTACAAAAACAGCAGGTACTAAAACAACAACAATCACTAAAACAACAACAATAGCCACTACTATAATAACAACAATCACCACAATGAAAAACAACAACATTCAATACAAACAACGAAGTAATTTGAATGAGAGCAATTTGCAATTGCAGAGCCAACAACAGTAATGACAACAACAAAGATTGTAATGAGAACAACAACAACAAAAATTTAAATCAAAACAACAACAACAAAATTAGTAAAGCCAACCAAAACAACAATAATAACAATGACAAAAACACCAACAACATAAACAATTTCAAAGACGGACAGACAGAAAGACCTGAGAAAAAAGTTTTGTAAACAAAACATCACGTGCTGGTGATAGAAGCGACAGCAACAGCAGCAAAGAAAGGTGCAACAAAAAAAAACACAACTACAACAACAACAAAATTGTTACCAATTCGAAAATCACCAACTCGACGGATGGTTAGCATCAGTAGCAACAACAAGACTACCACCAACATCATCAGCTGCTTCATCGACGTCGTCAGGGAAATCACGGAAGCCGGAGCTTCGTCGAATTATCATTATAGGAAGATATTTGATCATTTTCCTCCTCACCATACTCTTTCTCTTCATTCTTCTCCTCTCTGTCCAATTGCAAACGGAAGATCGACGAAAATTGCACCAATCGTCGGATAAATCCAATAGTCCAGCAATCACAACAAAAATAACAAAAACTTGTACAATGCAAGAGAACAAAAAAAAAGTAACATTGAAGTATAGCAATAAAAACCAAAGAGTTGCCAACTATTGACAAAAACTATAAGAAACGATAAAAATAAAGCAATTGGCAAGAAACTTATTGTCACGGACAATAAAGTAGCAGACGATGCAATTAGTGTAAAATATCATGATCTCCATTTCTATATTTTCCATTTCTATCTCCCTGGAAATACTTACATTTCTGTCTCTCTTTCTAACTATTTCCATTTCTGTCACTCTTTATAACTATTTCTATCTCTCACCAGTTCTCTCTCTCTCTCTCACTTTATTACAGCCCTTTCCTCAGTTCACCTCAATCTTGTCCTATTCGCCTTGTTATTGTTGTTACAGCATCGACTAATTTCCAGCATCGCCTCGGCGTGATCTTCGACCGTCCTTCTGTTGGTTTCTCGATCGGTCGGTCGGTAGATTGTTCGGTTGTCTCTTGCCTTGTGTCTAGGGACGTCCCTCGAGTGACCCCTCGGATCATAGCATAGGGTTTCAAATGAAGGCTCGATGGATGTCTCAAGTGGCAGAAAGACGGATTTGAGACTGCGGAATGAATTGATGGAATTAGTCGCGGATGAATGGAGTGGCCGTTGAATGATTGAAGTCAGCTCGTCTGTAGTGTTGGCTCAAGTGGTAGATCGTTGGTAGTTGAATTTGTCAAATTACCACGATGCTGACTCGTTGATCTGTCGTCGGTAATTGGAGACAATAACAATTTGCTCGATTGGTGCGACAGTATCATGGTGAATGATAGGTTGTTTGGTTTCCTAGGTGGTCTCCATCGATTAATTTGCAAACTGTGATTTCTCTGTGATCTGTCTCTTTCTCTCGGTGGTCTTTCAGTAGTTTCTCGGTAATTACGTGATGGTCTTTTTTTTGTGGTTCCACTTTGCTTCATCCGGGATCTGTGAGTAAACGATCTCTGATTTGAGATTCATGGTCCGTCAATAGTTTGAGTGATCCGTTCGATATTAAACATTTGTTTGCTGTGTGCTAATTGAGTTAAAAGACCTTTATTTTCATAATATATCAACCGAAACCATTTGTTGTGTTTTATTTTCTTTATTTATAAGCTGCAACCAATATTTAGATAATGTAATGTATAATCAAGAGTTAAGTCGAAGACATTATATTTTATTTTCTTCCAAATAATCCTGCAAAAAGGTACCAACCAGATACTGCATGGGAAATCAACCAACGGATAGTCATCAGAAGGAAGCACATGATTATAAATACGATGAAGTAATCATCAATTTGCAATCTACAAATATAAGATAAATCGGACGCCCATGACACTGTTGTAGTTATGTTGCTTCCAATTAACCTGCAGTATATCGAATGGGAACGTCTTCTGGTCATTCTCATCAAGGCTGGTTCAGAGGTGGCGCATGTTTTCTATAGCATACAGAAAAATAACGAATCTGTCACCATTTCAGTATTTTAAGAATTAGTCTATTGGTAATAGAAAATAGAAAAAAATTGAACTGAGGGTTAATAAATAATTGAATTTTGAAACCTGTAACAGATATTCGCCAAAAATAAAAAATTAATTCACTTCTTTTATTTCTGTAAACATTATTTATATCTTCAAATTTATTCGAACAATTTCTTTTGGCAAGAAGAAGTTCATTATCTTACATACTGAACGACACGTGTATTATGGCATAATTTTAAATGTCGTTCAATAATGTTGTTACCCCAGAAGGTCATGCTCATGACGATGACGAGTGTCAATTTTGTCATGGTTAGTGTCAATTTGTCATTTTTCGTGAAGCGCCAGTCGTTGTCGATGCATTTGGTATGTGCGCGTGTTTAGCTTAATATCGATTTTTAAAGAGAGCTCGTCTTTATTAAAAGTGGAGTGGAGGCAAAGTAAAAAAGATATTTAGTTATTGGAGCATGTTTTATATTCTTCCACAAATATTTAAATAATTTAATAACTAATCATCGGTCAATGTTTTCTTGTTCCAAACATACTTATTCATATATTTTTGAATATTCCGCAGTAGAATTACATAATCCTGGAGAAATGAACCATCCAGGAGCCGCTAGGAAAATCAAATAACGGATAGCCATCAGCGTAAATCCCAAGATCATGAGAAGAGTGAAGTAATTAACCACTCGCAATCTGAAAATTCAAGAAAAACTGTAGAAGGGACACTCGAAATATAACAGATTGCCACCATACATTTGATAACGCTTCCTGCCCTTATCGAACTTCTCCGGCTCCTCGTTCATAAGTATTCGTCGAATACCCATGACACTGTTGTAGTTATGCTGCTTCCAATCCGCCTGCATCATATCAAAAGGGAAAATTTTCTGGTCATCCTCGTCCAAGATGGCCCAAAGGAGGCGCAGGTTGCCGGTAGATATATTCCAACTCCTCATCACGAAATACTCTACGACCACCATGAATTTGTGCATTCGCTGGACGATAGGTAAAGACCTGCGGTCGATGAAAAGTAATTAAGAGATAGTGACTTTTGAGAAATTAATGTCTAGAAATACTTTTTGTGCTTTGGTTTGAAGGAACTCAAAAAGTCAAAGATCATTGCGGGAATTGTGTGGAATAGGAACTGAAGCAACCGCATTACAAAATCAGAGTCAGTGAAAAACAAGAATGGATACCACAAGAGTTTGCTCGTTGGCTGTTTTCTAGCCAAATCAACAATCATTTGGATTTCCTCTCTCCACTTGATCGGATTGCTCTCTTCAGCCACGCAATTATAGATTATGGGAGAGTGATGGGTTCTGAAAAATTTGAATTTAAAATCGGTTTTCCAGACCAAGCATCAAGAAATCAAACCTTTGTTTCTCTTTTGCCGTGCGAAAGCCACAGGCAATAATACCATTCACACAGTAGTCGATGGGTACAACAGCAATAGTCGCTGTTGTATTACACTTAAAAGTATGGATCAAACCCATTACAACGCCCATCGTAAAAGAGGGGATTCCAAATGAATTTTCAACCCACCCAGGTTGCGGCTCGGCATATGCGGACCCAACTGGGGTGGAATAGGGATTAAATTCATGGTTACGATTAGGAAATTCATGTCATTTAAATGCTTACCTATGCCCGGACGAAATATAGCTAGAGGCAGGTCCCCAACCTCAGAGACCAGCACCTCCTCAGCCAGAGTTTTTGTGAAAGTGTAGGTGTTCGGGTATTTTCCTAAAATTTTCGGTGTTAGGGTCGTCAGCTCTTGATCATCCATGAGGAGAATCTTCTGGAGCGCGTCGACTGCTTTGCCACCACCAATTTCCGTCTTTGGTACCACGATAACGCCTTCGTCGATATTCGATTGCGTGCAGCCCACAAAAGCTGTGGACACATGGACGAAGGCCTGGAAGATAGGAAGGATGAAGCAGACGATTTGGAGCCATCCTGGAGTTGTTCACCTCAAGGTGTTTCATCTGATGGGCCACTTCCAGTAGATCCTGCGTAGCCGCCACATTAATCCGGGCAGCCACACGAAGGGGTTCCGTGAAGCGCACCGTGGCAGCGCAGTGAAGGACCACATTCACGTTCTCCAACAGCAGATCCCGATCGGACGCCGACAGTCCCAGTTTGGGCAAAGCGCAGTCACCGCCCACAGCCGTAACTCTGGTGAGAAGTAGCTCGGTGCTAGAGCCTGACTTCCTCAACTCCTCGAAAACCTTAAAGAAATAGAAATACCATTTTCCCGGTAGATTTGTATGGAACCGATCGCTTACTCTCTGGTTCATTAGATCCATTAGACGTCGGTGGATCGTCCTGTCGGACTTTTCACGGATCAGAACGTAGATTCGATCGACCTCAGTAGATCGTAGCAGTTTCTCCAGCAGAGCTAAAAGAAAGCTATTCTATAAATGTTTTACATTTAGGAGAGAAGGATACAACCTTTGCCAAGAAATCCTGTACCGCCCGTGATGAACACGGTTTTTCCACTGTAGAACTTTTGAATTTCTGTCATGATTTGAAGTCACTATTGATTTGACGTGAGCTTTTGATAATTGCGTCCACCTTTTATAGGAATACCGAAGAGCAATTGCAATTATATGGGAAGTATTAGCTAGAAACCAGAGGTCAGACTTTCGATTTCCTTCTTATAATTAAAAAAAAAGTAAATTTTGATGCAAAAAAAAATTATTTATTTATATATATTCAACCATGGGCACGTATTTTCGTACTCTACACCACGTTTTCAAGTTTTGGTTTTGTTTTCTTTTTTTTGTTCGTACTACTCCAATCCGGCTTATATAGAGAATGATCTTTTTTTGTATGATTTGTATGAATAAGCCTTCGTCTTAGATATAACAGGCATTTATAACATTTACTTCATCAACTTTTTAGGTGTAAGGGATATAAACGTCGACTAGACCGAAAACAATTGTTTTATTTGATATTTATGCATAAAATACTTTTAATAAATACAATTAATTATATTACATGAGGGCAGTATATGCAATTTCTTCAGATCGACTCGTGTGTACCTCTGCAGAGTTCGAATATATTTTTTTCTAATTCTAGAATTCTCCCTGAATAGTTTGATTTCATGTGATTTTTGTTAGTGGTCTCGATTACACGTGCACACAATCGAAATAGGTTCTCTAACTCTCTCTCTCTCTTTTTTCTAGAGAGAAAGGTTTTTGAACGTGGTGCTTTGTTTATTTGTGTTTTTTGTGTTTGGATTCCTTGTGTTTTTATTGGTTTTGACTTTGCTTCGCGACACTTGTTTGTTTGGAATCTTTGCTTTAGAATGGGCTTCTACTTATTTTAGTACCTAGATTGATATTGCGATCGTTAGAAGTGCGCATCAATGGGATGTGATTAATTACACAAGATGAATCTGATAATTACTCTTTAAATCATATTTAATAAAATAATATAATTTAAAGTGATTTTTTAATAAAAATTTTATTTAAAAAAATATTGAAATATATTTTTTTTTCTTAAATGAAAAATTAGTTTTCCAATGAAAGCACGTGTTTTAGACGTAAAAAAATATAATGTAATGTAAATTAAAAAAAATAAAGAATAAAAATAATTTTTTCAGAATACAAAAACAAACAGTTAAAAAAAATACTAAAAAATGTTGTCAATTTTCTGCTATTATAAGATTAGATATCGAACATGTTTGCATTTGTTTTCCTCATCTAAAGTTTTGAATGGCTGGTTATGGGTTAAAAATCCTGTAGCGCCAATGATTGATTTGTCACATTCTATATGAATATCGACGAGTCATTACGTGGGTTATTGAAACTATTTTCCATAAACCTGACGTCAGAATCTCAATTGCCCACTTGAAGAAATGAATCATTCGTAATCTGAAAATACAGCCAAACTGAGAAACTAATACGTGGAATATGAGAGACTTTCACCATACACTTGGTAACGCTTCCTTCCTAACGCTGTATTCTTTTATACTACACTGAAGCTTATCTAATATACAGGAATTAACTTTGGAATAAGATCGATTAATTCTGATTGACTGACGGAGACGCCTTCTTCCCATAAATCCCACAGTCTTGGACTATATTTGTAGATAGATCAGGCATATATTAATGCATACATTTTAGGTCTAGGTATAAACTTCAACAAGACCTGCCGACAATACCTATAACAAATATAAGTCAATATTTTACATGAAGCTATTAAATAAAGTTTCTTGTGTATTCTTTTGCATAGTTCAAATGTCTTCAATATTGTTTCTAAATTTACAATTCTCTACGTCTATTAATGTTCGATTTGACCCAGAAAAATTTCGTTTCACGCGATTTTTATACCCTACGCCATGTAGGTGCTAAATTTTGTTAGTGCGTTCGTTTGTATTTACCGAGATCTGTCTGTCCATCTGTGTGTGTAAACTGTAAGATGGCATTTTAAATTTATAAATTTCTCATCGCATAAAGTAATATAATATTTAAAGATTTACATAAGGGGTATTCACGCTGACTGGTTCAAAATTGTATATCTTCTCAGGTGTGAGCATACAAGTTCGTTTTTTTATAGTTCCTTAGAGTATTATTTTTTATGTCAAATATCAAAGACACTTATTTATACAAATATAGTCAACGAATTGTATTCAGGCCTTACCTCGACTAGAAATGTATAAATTTTGAAAATTAGAACAAATCGCACTCTGGTTTGTTTGTGTTTTTGCCTTCATCATACTTGAGCTCACTCTAACTATCCAGGAGTTAGTCCTACGGAGCTCAATTGTATTACGAGGTCCTATTATTTTATTACCCCCAACATTTCACCCATACATATCTACCCCCTATCTGCTCCCCTTCTGGGGGTCTCCATACAAAAACTCAAAAATAAATATTTAGAAAAAAAAACCCCCCGGCATGACTCGTAGAGGAGTCAAATGTATAATCAGGTCCAAATTTTTTCCAACCCCCGACATTTCACCCATACATAGCTAGGGGGGCCTCTATCTGGCCCCCTTCTGGGTGTCCCCATACAAAAAACTCATCAAAATGGGATTTCATGTATTAAATACTGCTATTGATGCTATGAAAGATATACCAAAAAGTTATATAAAAGTTAGACCATTTGGTTCTTCTCGCTTGTTGAAAATTGTTTTTTGTAATTGGCGATGACTAATAATAAATCTTGAAACTCCGCTTCATTCCGGCAGAGACTCTCATTGTAGTCTTGGACCATCTTCACTCCTCTTTCTGCCGTATCGTTCACCACTCACTCTCACTCTGGATATTTTTTACAGCTTCTTTGTAGTCTTCGACCTCATCCCAAACGGTTGGAGGTTGAAAAAATCTTAAGATAATTGTGACGAAATCGCTTAATTCGATGATCATGAAATCGTCGTTGACGTCCTTGAGTTTCATTGTTATTTTTTTACGCCGCTGTGTCTGATTACATTAACTGCAGGAGCAGGTGTCTTTACATGCCAGACTTAGAACACATGCTATATGAAATTATAGTGTAGTCCGAATTTATAGTTTAATTTCATTTTCTTACACATACTAATTAAAAAATTAAAAAATATATATATTTTTTCTATCATCCTTTCATATTATCCTTTTCGGGAGGACTAACTGTGCACAAATATATGCCAAAAATATATACAATATATAAGAGATCATATATAACATATCGTAGGATATTAATAGCACACATATCTACACAATAGCACTCAATAAATGGTACAAACTCTCGATTTATACGCATGGGCCTCTTCAGGCCCAGTAGGTTATGTTAGCGCCTCAGAGTGTGTTGCCCATCCTAGGGTTAATATCGATTTTTAAAGAGAGCTCGTCTTTATTAAAAGTGGAGTGGAGGCAAAGTAAACCTGGTCTACCCAGGCAAAATCTGTTAACTTCGGCCAGGCCGAAGTTTACATACCCTACACCCTGCATATAACGTTTATTAAAGGAAAAACAGTGCATTTCTATCAATAATTAGTGAAAATTCATTATTACACTTTCAATGCAGACAAAATCTGATTCAACAACAGACTTGGGAGGATTGAAATTTTCAACAATATAAAGTCCAGAAGTACTTGCTCCGCTACTATAAGCAACATATATTGCCGCGCGACTGATTCCACTTGGAAGATGAACAGCCATTTGGAAATATGTAGCTCCCTGACTTTTGTGGATTGTGATCCCTTCAGCAGGTACAATTGGAAATTGTATTCTCTCAATCGTCACCTGCTCATTACGTTTATATTGAAAGGATATAATCAATTTTTTATGGGCGTCCATTGAGGTTCAGTTGGATGTGGTCTCTTTCTTCTTGCATTCACTCCCACCTTTCATCAGCTAAAAACATCCATAAAGTAGTTGGATTTCTTGTAGATCTACGATTTTGTATGGAAGGTGCTCGTGTCCTATAATAGATATTTTCCATTTGATTCTTGGGAACTCTTGGTAGCAATATTTAATCTAATAACTGTCTATATGGTTTACCATTTCCAACATTGAGCTGTTGCTTTTGAGCTGAGCTGTAGCTGAGTTGTAGCGATGTTTTCCATTTTTGTCTTTTAAACTCGTATCAGTGGAACATGATCACACACAAAATTTCATCTCGATATATACCATAGTTCACCAGATATCCCATATAAACCTTTTGCTTTATATGGGAGGTGGGCGTGTCCATTGACCGATTACGCCCACTTACAATACATTTACATACAAGTAGCTTATTAATATAGAAATACTAAATCCAAAATTTCAAGTCAGTATCTCTTACCGTTTCTTCACAAAATCTATTTCCACAGACAGACACACAGACAGACAGACGGACATAGCTAAATCGATTCAGGTGGTGACGCTGATCAAGAATATATATACTTTTCCATACCTACGACCTCTCCTTTAATGCGTTACAAACGGAAGGACAAAATGAATATACCCTTACCCACAGGGTGTAGGGTATAATAACGAATCTGTCACCATTTCAGTATTTTAAGAATTAATCTATTGGTAATAGAAAATAGAAAAAAAGTGAACTGAGAGGGTTAATAAATAATTGAATTTTGAAACCTGTAACAGATATTCGCCAAAAATAAAAATTAATTCACTTCTTTTATTTCTGTAAACATTATTTATATCTTCAAATTTATTCGAACAATTTCTTTTGGCAAGAAGAAGTTCATTATCTTACATACTGAACGACACGTGTATTATGGCATAATTTTAAATGTCGTTCAATAATGTTGTTACCTCAGAAGGTCATGCTCATGACGATGGCGAGTGTTAAATTTTGTCATTTTTTCGTGAAGCGCCAGTCGTTGTCGATGCATTTGGTATGTGCGCGTGTTTAGCTTAATATCGATTTTTAAAGAGAGCTCGTCTTATTAAAAGTGGAGTGGAGGCAAAGTAAAAAAGATATTTAGTTATTGGAGCATGGCATAATTTTAAATGTCGTTCAATAATGTTGTTACCCCAGAAGGTCATTCTTGCTCATGACAATGACGAGTGTCAATTTTGTCATTTTTTCGTGAAGCGCCAGTCGTTGTCGATGCATTTGGTATGTGCGCGTGTTTAGCTTAATATCGATTTTTAAAGAGAGCTCGTCTTTATTAAAGTGGAGTGGAGGCAAAGTAAAAAAGATATTTAGTTATTGGAGCATGTTTATATTCTTCCACAAATATTAAATAATTTAATAACTAATCATCGGTCAATGTTTTCTTGTTCCAAACATACTTATTCATATATTTTTGAATATTCCGCAGTAGAATTAGATAATTCTGGCGAAATGTACCACGGGGACCATTAGGGAAATCAACCAAAGGATAGTCATCAGCGTAATCCCACGATCATGAGAAGAGTGAAGTAATTAACCACTCGCAATCTGAAAATTCAAGAAAAACTGTAGAAGGAACACTCGAATTATATCAGATGGCCACCATACATTTGGTAACGCTTCCTGCCCTTATCGAACTTCTCCGGATCCTCGTTCATAAGTATTCGTCGAATACCCATGACACTGTTGTAGTTACGCTGCTTCCAATCCGCCTGCATCATATCAAAAGGGAAAATTTTCTGGTCATCCTCGTCAAGCTGGCCCAAAGGAGGCGCAGGTTGCCGGTAGATATATTCCAAACTCCTCATCACGAAATACTCTACGACCACCATTAATTTGTGCATTCGCTGGACGATAGGTAAAGACCTGCGGTCGATGAAAAGTAATTAAGAGATAGTGACTTTTGAGAAATTAATGTCTAGAAATACTTTTTGTGCTTTGGTTTGAAGGAACTCAAAAAGTCAAAGATCATTGCGGGCATTGTGTGGAATAGGACATGAAGCAACCGCATTACAAAATCAGAGTCAGTGAAAAACAAGAATGGATACCACAAGAGTTTGCTCGTTGGCTGTTTTCTAGCCAAATCAACAATCATTTGGATTTCCTCTCTCCACTTGATCGGATTGCTCTCTTCAGTCACGCAATTATAGATTATGGGAGAGTGATGGGTTCTGAAAAATTTGAATTTAAAATCGGTTTTCCAGACCATGCATCAAGAAATCAAACCTTTGTTTCTCTTTTGCCGTGCGAAAGCCACAGGCAATAATACCATTCACACAGTAGTCGACTGGGTTACTCCAGGCGACCGTTGCTGTCTCAGCACATTTAAAGGCATGGATCAAACCCATAACAACGCCCATCGTAAAAGAGGGGATTCCAAATGAATTTTCAACCCACCCAGGTTGCGGCTCGGCATATGCGGACCCAACTGGGGTGGAATAGGGATTAAATTCATGGTTACGATAGGAAATTCATGTCATTTAAATGCTTACCTATGCCTGGACGAAATATAGCTAGAGGCAGGTCCCCAACCTCCGAGACCAGCACTTCCTCAGCCAGAGTTTTGGTGAAAGTGTAGGTGTTCGGGTATTTTCCTAAAATTTTCGGTGTTAGGGTCGTCAGCTCTTGATCATCCATGAGAAGTATTTTCCGGAGAGCGTCGACTGCGCTGCCGCCACCAATTTCCGCCTTCGGTAAAACGATAATGCCTTCGTCGATATACGATTGCGTGCAACCAACGAAAGCCGTGGACACATGGACGAAGGCCTGGAAGATAGGAAGGATGAAGCAGACGATTTGGAGCCATCCTGGGAGTTCTTATTCACCTCAAGGTGTTTCATCTGATGGGCCACTTCCAGTAGATCCTGCGTAGCCGCCACATTAATCCGGAGCAGCCACACGAAGGGGTTCCGTGAAGCGCACCGTGGCAGCGCAGTGAAAGGACCTACAGTTCACATTCTGAGCCAGCAGATCCCGGTCCGACGGCGACAGTCCCAGTTTGGGCAAAGCGCAGTCACCGCCCACAGCCGTAACTCTGGTGAGAAGTAGCTCGGTGCTAGAGCCTGACTTCCTCAACTCCTCGAAAACCTTAAAGAAATAGAAATACCATTATCCCGGTAGATTTGTATGGAACCGATCGCTTACTCTCTGGTTCATTAGATCCATTAGACGTTGGTGGATCGTCCTGTCGGACTTTTCACGGATCAGAACGTAGATTCGATCGACCTCAGTAGATCGTAGCAGTTTCTCCAGCAGAGCTAAAAGAAAGCTATGCTATTAATGTTTTACATTTAGGAGAGAAGGATACAACCTTTGCCAAGAAATCCTGTACCGCCCGTGATGAACACGGTTTTTCCACTGTAGAACTTTTGAATTTCTGTCATGATTTGAAGTCACTATTGATTTGACGTGAGCTTTTGATAATTGCGTCCACCTTTTATAGGAATATCGAAGAGCAATTGCAATTATATGGGAAGTATTAGCTAGAAACCAGAGGTCAGACTTTCGATTTCCTTCTTATAATTATAAAAATAAGTAAATTTTGACGCAAAAAAAAATTATTTATTTATATATATTCAACCATGGGCACGTATTTTCGTACTCTACACCACGTTTTCAAGTTTTGGTTTTGTTTTCTTTTTTTTTGTTCGTACTACTCCAATCCGGCTTATATAGAGAATGATCTTTTTTTTGTATGAATAAGCCTTCGTCTTAGATATAACAGGCATTTATAACATTTACTTCATCAACTTTTTAGGTGTAAGGGATATAAACGTCGACTAGACCGAAAACAATTGTTTTATTTGATATTTATGCATAAAATACTTTTAATAAATACAATTAATTATATTACATGAGGGCAGTATATGCAATTTCTTCAGATCGACTCGTGTGTACCTCTGCAGAGTTCGAATATATTTTTTCTAATTCTAGAATTCTCCCTGAATAGTTTGATTTCATTTGATTTTTGTTAGTGGTCTCGATTACACGTGCACACAATCGAAATAGGTTCTCTAACTCTCTCTCTCTCTTTTTTCTAGAGAGAAAGGTTTTTGAACGTGGTGCTTTGTTTATTTGTGTTTTTGTGTTTGGATTCCTTGTGTTTTTATTGGTTTTGACTTTGCTTCGCGACACTTGTTTGTTTGGAATCTTTGCTTTAGAATGGGCTTCTACTTATTTTAGTACCTAGATTGATATTGCGATCGTTAGAAGTGCGCATCAATGGGATGTGATTAATTACACAAGATGAATCTGATAATTACTCTTAAATCATATTTAATAAAATAATATAATTTAAAGTGATTTTTTAATAAAAATTTATTTAAAAAAATATTGAAATATATTTTTTTTTTAAATGAAAAATTAGTTTTCCAATGAAAGCACGTGTTTAGACGTAAAAAAATATAATGTAATGTAAATTAAAAAAATAAAGAATAAAAATAATTTTTCAGAATACAAAAACAAACAGTTAAAAAAAATACTAAAAAATGTTGTCAATTTTCTGCTATTATAAGATTAGATATCGAACATGTTTGCATTTGTTTTCCTCATCTAAAGTTTTGAATGGCTGGTTATGGGTTAAAAATCCTGTAGCGCCAATGATTGATTTGTCACATTCTATATGAATATCGACGAGTCATTACGTGGGTTATTGAAACTATTTTCCATAAACCTGACGTCAGAATCTCAATTGCCCACTTGAAGAAATGAATCATTCGTAATCTGAAAATACAGCCAAACTGAGAAACTAATACGTGGAATATGAGAGACTTTCACCATACACTTGGTAACGCTTCCTTCCTAACGCTGTATTCTTTTATACTACACTGAAGCTTATCTAATATACAGGAATTAACTTTGGAATAAGATCGATTAATTCTGATTGACTGACGGAGACGCCTTCTTCCCATAAATCCCACAGTCTTGGACTATATTTGTAGATAGATCAGGCATATATTAATGCATACATTTTAGGTCTAGGTATAAACTTCAACAAGACCTGCCGACAATACCTATAACAAATATAAGTCAATATTTTACATGAAGCTATTAAATAAAGTTTCTTTGTGTATTCTTTTGCATAGTTCAAATGTCTTCAATATTGTTTCTAAATTTACAATTCTCTACGTCTATTAATGTTCGATTTGACCCAGAAAAATTTCGTTTCACGCGATTTTTATACCCTACGCCATGTAGGTGCTAAATTTTGTTAGTGCGTTCGTTTGTATTTACCTGAGATCTGTCTGTCCATCTGTGTGTGTAAACTGTAAGATGGCATTTTAAATTTATAAATTTCTCATCGCATAAAGTAATATAATATTTAAAGATTTACATAAGGGGTATTCACGCTGACTGGTTCAAAATTGTATATCTTCTAGGTGTGAGCATACAAGTTCGTTTTTTTTATAGTTCCTTAGAGTATTATTTTTATGTCAAATATCAAAGACACTTATTTATACAAATATAGTCAACGAATTGTATTCAGGCCTTACCTCGACTAGAAATGTATAAATTTTGAAAAATTAGAAACAAATCGCACTCTGGTTTGTTTTGTGTTTTTGCCTTCATCATACTTGAGCTCACTCTAACTATCCAGGAGTTAGTCCTACGGAGCTCACTTGTATTACGAGGTCCTATTATTTTATTACCCCCAACATTTCACCCATACATATCTACCCCCTATCTGCTCCCCTTCTGGGGGTCTCCATACAAAAACTCAAAAATAAATATTTAGAAAAAAAACCCCCCGGCATGACTCGTAGAGGAGTCAAATGTATAATCAGGTCCAAATTTTTTCCAACCCCCGACATTTCACCCATACATAGTTAGGGGGGGCCTCTATCTGGCCCCCTTCTGGGTGTCCCCATACAAAAAACTCATCAAAATGGGATTTCATGTATTAAATACTGCTATTGATGCTATGAAAGATATACCAAAAAGTTATATAAAAGTTAGACCATTTGGTTCTTCTCGCTTGTTGAAAATTGTTTTTTGTAATTGGCGATGACTAATAATAAATCTTGAAACTCCGCTTCATTCCGGCAGAGACTCTCATTGTAGTCTTGGACCATCTTCACTCCTCTTTCTGCCGTATCGTTCACCACTCACTCTCACTCTGGATATTTTTTACAGCTTCTTTGTAGTCTTCGACCTCATCCCAAACGGTTGGAGGTTGAAAAAAATCTTAAGATAATTGTGACGAAATCGCTTAATTCGATGATCATGAAATCGTCGTTGACGTCCTTGAGTTTCATTGTTATTTTTTTACGCCGCTGTGTCTGATTACATTAACTGCAGGAGCAGGTGTCTTTACATGCCAGACTTAGAACACATGCTATATGAAATTATAGTGTAGTCCGAATTTATAGTTTAATTTCATTTTCTTACACATACTAATTAAAAATTAAAAAATATATATATTTTTTTCTATCATCCTTTCATATTATCCTTTCGGGAGGACTAACTGTGCACAAATATATGCCAAAAATATATACAATATATAAGAGATCATATATAACATATCGTAGGATATTAATAGCACACATATCTACACAATAGCACTCAATAAATGGTACAAACTCTCGATTTATACGCATGGGCCTCTTCAGGCCCAGTAGGTTATGTTAGCGCCTCAGAGTGTGTTGCCCATCCTAGGGTTAATATCGATTTTTAAAGAGAGCTCGTCTTTATTAAAAGTGGAGTGGAGGCAAAGTAAACCTGGTCTACCCAGGCAAAATCTGTTAACTTCGGCCAGGCCGAAGTTTACATACCCTACACCCTGCATATAACGTTTATTAAAGGAAAAACAGTGCATTTCTATCAATAATTAGTGAAAATTCATTATTACACTTTCAATGCAGACAAAATCTGATTCAACAACAGACTTGGGAGGATTGAAATTTTCAACAATATAAAGTCCAGAAGTACTTGCTCCGCTACTATAAGCAACATATATTGCCGCGCGACTGATTCCACTTGGAAGATGAACAGCCATTTGGAAATATGTAGCTCCCTGACTTTTGTGGATTGTGATCCCTTCAGCAGGTACAATTGGAAATTGTATTCTCTCAATCGTCACCTGCTCATTACGTTTATATTGAAAGGATATAATCAATTTTTTATGGGCGTCCATTGAGGTTCAGTTGGATGTGGTCTCTTTCTTCTTGCATTCACTCCCACCTTTCATCAGCTAAAAACATCCATAAAGTAGTTGGATTTCTTGTAGATCTACGATTTTGTATGGAAGGTGCTCGTGTCCTATAATAGATATTTTCCATTTGATTCTTGGGAACTCTTGGTAGCAATATTTAATCTAATAACTGTCTATATGGTTTACCATTTCCAACATTGAGCTGTTGCTTTTGAGCTGAGCTGTAGCTGAGTTGTAGCGATGTTTTCCATTTTTGTCTTTTAAACTCGTATCAGTGGAACATGATCACACACAAAATTTCATCTCGATATATACCATAGTTCACCAGATATCCCATATAAACCTTTTGCTTTATATGGGAGGTGGGCGTGTCCATTGACCGATTACGCCCACTTACAATACATTTACATACAAGTAGCTTATTAATATAGAAATACTAAATCCAAAATTTCAAGTCAGTATCTCTTACCGTTTTCTTCACAAAATCTATTTCCACAGACAGACACACAGACAGACAGACGGACATAGCTAAATCGATTCAGGTGGTGACGCTGATCAAGAATATATATACTTTTCCATACCTACGACCTCTCCTTTAATGCGTTACAAACGGAAGGACAAAATGAATATACCCTTACCCACAGGGTGTAGGGTATAATAACGAATCTGTCACCATTTCAGTATTTTAAGAATTAATCTATTGGTAATAGAAAATAGAAAAAAAGTGAACTGAGAGGGTTAATAAATAATTGAATTTTGAAACCTGTAACAGATATTCGCCAAAAATAAAATTAATTCACTTCTTTTATTTCTGTAAACATTATTTATATCTTCAAATTTATTCGAACAATTTCTTTTGGCAAGAAGAAGTTCATTATCTTACATACTGAACGACACGTGTATTATGGCATAATTTAAATGTCGTTCAATAATGTTGTTACCTCAGAAGGTCATGCTCATGACGATGGCGAGTGTTAAATTTTGTCATTTTTTCGTGAAGCGCCAGTCGTTGTCGATGCATTTGGTATGTGCGCGTGTTTAGCTTAATATCGATTTTTAAAGAGAGCTCGTCTTTATTAAAAGTGGAGTGGAGGCAAGTAAAAAAGATATTTAGTTATTGGAGCATGGCATAATTTTAAATGTCGTTCAATAATGTTGTTACCCCAGAAGGTCATTCTTGCTCATGACAATGACGAGTGTCAAATTTTGTCATTTTTTCGTGAAGCGCCAGTCGTTGTCGATGCATTTGGTATGTGCGCGTGTTTAGCTTAATATCGATTTTTAAAGAGAGCTCGTCTTTATTAAAAGTGGAGTGGAGGCAAAGTAAAAAAGATATTTAGTTATTGGAGCATGTTTTATATTCTTCCACAAATATTTAAATAATTTAATAACTAATCATCGGTCAATGTTTTCTTGTTCCAAACATACTTATTCATATATTTTTGAATATTCCGCAGTAGAATTAGATAATTCTGGCGAAATGTACCACGGGGACCATTAGGGAAATCAACCAAAGGATAGTCATCAGCGTAAATCCCACGATCATGAGAAGAGTGAAGTAATTAACCACTCGCAATCTGAAAATTCAAGAAAAACTGTAGAAGGAACACTCGAATTATATCAGATGGCCACCATACATTTGGTAACGCTTCCTGCCCTTATCGAACTTCTCCGGATCCTCGTTCATAAGTATTCGTCGAATACCCATGACACTGTTGTAGTTACGCTGCTTCCAATCCGCCTGCATCATATCAAAAGGGAAAATTTTCTGGTCATCCTCGTCCAAGCTGGCCCAAAGGAGGCGCAGGTTGCCGGTAGATATATTCCAACTCCTCATCACGAAATACTCTACGACCACCATTAATTTGTGCATTCGCTGGACGATAGGTAAAGACCTGCGGTCGATGAAAAGTAATTAAGAGATAGTGACTTTTGAGAAATTAATGTCTAGAAATACTTTTTGTGCTTTGGTTTGAAGGAACTCAAAAAGTCAAAGATCATTGCGGGCATTGTGTGGAATAGGAACTGAAGCAACCGCATTACAAAATCAGAGTCAGTGAAAAACAAGAATGGATACCACAAGAGTTTGCTCGTTGGCTGTTTTCTAGCCAAATCAACAATCATTTGGATTTCCTCTCTCCACTTGATCGGATTGCTCTCTTCAGTCACGCAATTATAGATTATGGGAGAGTGATGGGTTCTGAAAAATTTGAATTTAAAATCGGTTTTCCAGACCATGCATCAAGAAATCAAACCTTTGTTTCTCTTTTGCCGTGCGAAAGCCACAGGCAATAATACCATTCACACAGTAGTCGACGGGTACTCCAGCGACCGTTGCTGTCTCAGCACATTTAAAGGCATGGATCAAACCCAGAACAACGCCCATCGTAAAAGAGGGGATTCCAAATGAATTTTCAACCCACCCAGGTTGCGGCTCGGCATATGCGGACCCAACTGGGGTGGAATAGGGATTAAATTGATGGTTACGATTAGGAAATTCATGTCATTTAAATGCTTACCTATGCCTGGACGAAATATAGCTAGAGGCAGGTCCCCAACCTCCGAGACCAGCACTTCCTCAGCCAGAGTTTTGGTGAAAGTGTAGGTGTTCGGGTATTTTCCTAAAATTTTCGGTGTTAGGGTCGTCAGCTCTTGATCATCCATGAGAAGTATTTTCCGGAGAGCGTCGACTGCGCTGCCGCCACCAATTTCCGCCTTCGGTAAAACGATAATGCCTTCGTCGATATACGATTGCGTGCAACCAACGAAAGCCGTGGACACATGGACGAAGGCCTGGAAGATAGGAAGGATGAAGCAGACGATTTGGAGCCATCCTGGAGTTGTTCACCTCAAGGTGTTTCATCTGATGGGCCACTTCCAGTAGATCCTGCGTAGCCGCCACATTAATCCGGGCAGCCACACGAAGGGGTTCCGTGAAGCGCACCGTGGCAGCGCAGTGAAGGACCACATTCACGTTCTCCAACAGCAGATCCCGATCGGACGCCGACAGTCCCAGTTTGGGCAAAGCGCAGTCACCGCCCACAGCCGTAACTCTGGTGAGAAGTAGCTCGGTGCTAGAGCCTGACTTCCTCAACTCCTCGAAAACCTTAAAGAAATAGAAATACCATTTTCCCGGTAGATTTGTATGGAACCGATCGCTTACTCTCTGGTTCATTAGATCCATTAGACGTCGGTGGATCGTCCTGTCGGACTTTTCACGGATCAGAACGTAGATTCGATCGACCTCAGTAGATCGTAGCAGTTTCTCCAGCAGAGCTAAAAGAAAGCTATTCTATAAATGTTTTACATTTAGGAGAGAAGGATACAACCTTTGCCAAGAAATCCTGTACCGCCCGTGATGAACACGGTTTTTCCACTGTAGAACTTTTGAATTTCTGTCATGATTTGAAGTCACTATTGATTTGACGTGAGCTTTTGATAATTGCGTCCACCTTTTATAGGAATACCGAAGAGCAATTGCAATTATATGGGAAGTATTAGCTAGAAACCAGAGGTCAGACTTTCGATTTCCTTCTTATAATTAAAAAAAAAAGTAAATTTTGATGCAAAAAAAAATTATTTATTTATATATATTCAACCATGGGCACGTATTTTCGTACTCTACACCACGTTTTCAAGTTTTGGTTTTGTTTTCTTTTTTTTGTTCGTACTACTCCAATCCGGCTTATATAGAGAATGATCTTTTTTTTTGTATGATTTTGTATGAATAAGCCTTCGTCTTAGATATAACAGGCATTTATAACATTTACTTCATCAACTTTTTAGGTGTAAGGGATATAAACGTCGACTAGACCGAAAACAATTGTTTTATTTGATATTTATGCATAAAATACTTTTAATAAATACAATTAATTATATTACATGAGGGCAGTATATGCAATTTCTTCAGATCGACTCGTGTGTACCTCTGCAGAGTTCGAATATATTTTTTTCTAATTCTAGAATTCTCCCTGAATAGTTTGATTTCATGTGATTTTTGTTAGTGGTCTCGATTACACGTGCACACAATCGAAATAGGTTCTCTAACTCTCTCTCTCTCTTTTTTCTAGAGAGAAAGGTTTTTGAACGTGGTGCTTTGTTTATTTGTGTTTTTTGTGTTTGGATTCCTTGTGTTTTTATTGGTTTTGACTTTGCTTCGCGACACTTGTTTGTTTGGAATCTTTGCTTTAGAATGGGCTTCTACTTATTTTAGTACCTAGATTGATATTGCGATCGTTAGAAGTGCGCATCAATGGGATGTGATTAATTACACAAGATGAATCTGATAATTACTCTTTAAATCATATTTAATAAAATAATATAATTTAAAGTGATTTTTTAATAAAAATTTTATTTAAAAAAATATTGAAATATATTTTTTTTTCTTAAATGAAAAATTAGTTTTCCAATGAAAGCACGTGTTTTAGACGTAAAAAAATATAATGTAATGTAAATTAAAAAAAATAAAGAATAAAAATATTTTTTTCAGAATACAAAAACAAACAGTTAAAAAAAATACTAAAAAATGTTGTCAATTTTCTGCTATTATAAGATTAGATATCGAACATGTTTGCATTTGTTTTCCTCATCTAAAGTTTTGAATGGCTGGTTATGGGTTAAAAATCCTGTAGCGCCAATGATTGATTTGTCACATTCTATATGAATATCGACGAGTCATTACGTGGGTTATTGAAACTATTTTCCATAAACCTGACGTCAGAATCTCAATTGCCCACTTGAAGAAATGAATCATTCGTAATCTGAAAATACAGCCAAACTGAGAAACTAATACGTGGAATATGAGAGACTTTCACCATACACTTGGTAACGCTTCCTTCCTAACGCTGTATTCTTTTATACTACACTGAAGCTTATCTAATATACAGGAATTAACTTTGGAATAAGATCGATTAATTCTGATTGACTGACGGAGACGCCTTCTTCCCATAAATCCCACAGTCTTGGACTATATTTGTAGATAGATCAGGCATATATTAATGCATACATTTTAGGTCTAGGTATAAACTTCAACAAGACCTGCCGACAATACCTATAACAAATATAAGTCAATATTTTACATGAAGCTATTAAATAAAGTTTCTTTGTGTATTCTTTTGCATAGTTCAAATGTCTTCAATATTGTTTCTAAATTTACAATTCTCTACGTCTATTAATGTTCGATTTGACCCAGAAAAATTTCGTTTCACGCGATTTTTATACCCTACGCCATGTAGGTGCTAAATTTTGTTAGTGCGTTCGTTTGTATTTACCGAGATCTGTCTGTCCATCTGTGTGTGTAAACTGTAAGATGGCATTTTAAATTTATAAATTTCTCATCGCATAAAGTAATATAATATTTAAAGATTTACATAAGGGGTATTCACGCTGACTGGTTCAAAATTGTATATCTTCTCAGGTGTGAGCATACAAGTTCGTTTTTTTATAGTTCCTTAGAGTATTATTTTTTATGTCAAATATCAAAGACACTTATTTATACAAATATAGTCAACGAATTGTATTCAGGCCTTACCTCGACTAGAAATGTATAAATTTTGAAAATTAGAACAAATCGCACTCTGGTTTGTTTGTGTTTTTGCCTTCATCATACTTGAGCTCACTCTAACTATCCAGGAGTTAGTCCTACGGAGCTCAATTGTATTACGAGGTCCTATTATTTTATTACCCCCAACATTTCACCCATACATATCTACCCCCTATCTGCTCCCCTTCTGGGGGTCTCCATACAAAAACTCAAAAATAAATATTTAGAAAAAAAACCCCCCGGCATGACTCGTAGAGGAGTCAAATGTATAATCAGGTCCAAATTTTTTCCAACCCCCGACATTTCACCCATACATAGCTAGGGGGGCCTCTATCTGGCCCCCTTCTGGGTGTCCCCATACAAAAAACTCATCAAAATGGGATTTCATGTATTAAATACTGCTATTGATGCTATGAAAGATATACCAAAAAGTTATATAAAAGTTAGACCATTTGGTTCTTCTCGCTTGTTGAAAATTGTTTTTTGTAATTGGCGATGACTAATAATAAATCTTGAAACTCCGCTTCATTCCGGCAGAGACTCTCATTGTAGTCTTGGACCATCTTCACTCCTCTTTCTGCCGTATCGTTCACCACTCACTCTCACTCTGGATATTTTTTACAGCTTCTTTGTAGTCTTCGACCTCATCCCAAACGGTTGGAGGTTGAAAAAATCTTAAGATAATTGTGACGAAATCGCTTAATTCGATGATCATGAAATCGTCGTTGACGTCCTTGAGTTTCATTGTTATTTTTTTACGCCGCTGTGTCTGATTACATTAACTGCAGGAGCAGGTGTCTTTACATGCCAGACTTAGAACACATGCTATATGAAATTATAGTGTAGTCCGAATTTATAGTTTAATTTCATTTTCTTACACATACTAATTAAAAAATTAAAAAATATATATATTTTTTTCTATCATCCTTTCATATTATCCTTTTCGGGAGGACTAACTGTGCACAAATATATGCCAAAAATATATACAATATATAAGAGATCATATATAACATATCGTAGGATATTAATAGCACACATATCTACACAATAGCACTCAATAAATGGTACAAACTCTCGATTTATACGCATGGGCCTCTTCAGGCCCAGTAGGTTATGTTAGCGCCTCAGAGTGTGTTGCCCATCCTAGGGTTAATATCGATTTTTAAAGAGAGCTCGTCTTTATTAAAAGTGGAGTGGAGGCAAAGTAAACCTGGTCTACCCAGGCAAAATCTGTTAACTTCGGCCAGGCCGAAGTTTACATACCCTACACCCTGCATATAACGTTTATTAAAGGAAAAACAGTGCATTTCTATCAATAATTAGTGAAAATTCATTATTACACTTTCAATGCAGACAAAATCTGATTCAACAACAGACTTGGGAGGATTGAAATTTTCAACAATATAAAGTCCAGAAGTACTTGCTGCCGCTACTATAAGCAACATATATTGCCGCGCGACTGATTCCACTTGGAAGATGAACAGCCATTTGGAAATATGTAGCTCCCTGACTTTTGTGGATTGTGATCCCTTCAGCAGGTACAATTGGAAATTGTATTCTCTCAATCGTCACCTGCTCATTACGTTTATATTGAAAGGATATAATCAATTTTTTATGGGCGTCCATTGAGGTTCAGTTGGATGTGGTCTCTTTCTTCTTGCATTCACTCCCACCTTTCATCAGCTAAAAACATCCATAAAGTAGTTGGATTTCTTGTAGATCTACGATTTTGTATGGAAGGTGCTCGTGTCCTATAATAGATATTTTCCATTTGATTCTTGGGAACTCTTGGTAGCAATATTTAATCTAATAACTGTCTATATGGTTTACCATTTCCAACATTGAGCTGTTGCTTTTGAGCTGAGCTGTAGCTGAGTTGTAGCGATGTTTCCATTTTTGTCTTTTAAACTCGTATCAGTGGAACATGATCACACACAAAATTTCATCTCGATATATACCATAGTTCACCAGATATCCCATATAAACCTTTTGCTTTATATGGGAGGTGGGCGTGTCCATTGACCGATTACGCCCACTTACAATACATTTACATACAAGTAGCTTATTAATATAGAAATACTAAATCCAAAATTTCAAGTCAGTATCTCTTACCGTTTCTTCACAAAATCTATTTCCACAGACAGACACACAGACAGACAGACGGACATAGCTAAATCGATTCAGGTGGTGACGCTGATCAAGAATATATATACTTTTCCATACCTACGACCTCTCCTTTAATGCGTTACAAACGGAAGGACAAAATGAATATACCCTTACCCACAGGGTGTAGGGTATAATAACGAATCTGTCACCATTTCAGTATTTTAAGAATTAATCTATTGGTAATAGAAAATAGAAAAAAAGTGAACTGAGAGGGTTAATAAATAATTGAATTTTGAAACCTGTAACAGATATTCGCCAAAAATAAAAATTAATTCACTTCTTTTATTTCTGTAAACATTATTTATATCTTCAAATTTATTCGAACAATTTCTTTTGGCAAGAAGAAGTTCATTATCTTACATACTGAACGACACGTGTATTATGGCATAATTTTAAATGTCGTTCAATAATGTTGTTACCTCAGAAGGTCATGCTCATGACGATGGCGAGTGTTAAATTTTGTCATTTTTTCGTGAAGCGCCAGTCGTTGTCGATGCATTTGGTATGTGCGCGTGTTTAGCTTAATATCGATTTTTAAAGAGAGCTCGTCTTTATTAAAAGTGGAGTGGAGGCAAAGTAAAAAAGATATTTAGTTATTGGAGCATGGCATAATTTTAAATGTCGTTCAATAATGTTGTTACCCCAGAAGGTCATTCTTGCTCATGACAATGACGAGTGTCAAATTTTGTCATTTTTTCGTGAAGCGCCAGTCGTTGTCGATGCATTTGGTATGTGCGCGTGTTTAGCTTAATATCGATTTTTAAAGAGAGCTCGTCTTTATTAAAAGTGGAGTGGAGGCAAAGTAAAAAAGATATTTAGTTATTGGAGCATGTTTTATATTCTTCCACAAATATTTAAATAATTTAATAACTAATCATCGGTCAATGTTTTCTTGTTCCAAACATACTTATTCATATATTTTTGAATATTCCGCAGTAGAATTAGATAATTCTGGCGAAATGTACCACGGGGACCATTAGGGAAATCAACCAAAGGATAGTCATCAGCGTAAATCCCACGATCATGAGAAGAGTGAAGTAATTAACCACTCGCAATCTGAAAATTCAAGAAAAACTGTAGAAGGAACACTCGAATTATATCAGATGGCCACCATACATTTGGTAACGCTTCCTGCCCTTATCGAACTTCTCCGGATCCTCGTTCATAAGTATTCGTCGAATACCCATGACACTGTTGTAGTTACGCTGCTTCCAATCCGCCTGCATCATATCAAAAGGGAAAATTTTCTGGTCATCCTCGTCCAAGCTGGCCCAAAGGAGGCGCAGGTTGCCGGTAGATATATTCCAACTCCTCATCACGAAATACTCTACGACCACCATTAATTTGTGCATTCGCTGGACGATAGGTAAAGACCTGCGGTCGATGAAAAGTAATTAAGAGATAGTGACTTTTGAGAAATTAATGTCTAGAAATACTTTTTGTGCTTTGGTTTGAAGGAACTCAAAAAGTCAAAGATCATTGCGGGCATTGTGTGGAATAGGAACTGGAGCAACCGCAGCACAAAATCTGATTCTGTGAAAAACAAGAATGGATACCACAAGAGTTTGCTCGTTGGCTGTTTTCTAGCCAAATCAACAATCATTTGGATTTCCTCTCTCCACTTGATCGGATTGCTCTCTTCAGTCACGCAATTATAGATTATGGGAGAGTGATGGGTTCTGAAAAATTTGAATTTAAAATCGGTTTTCCAGACCATGCATCAAGAAATCAAACCTTTGTTTCTCTTTTGCCGTGCGAAAGCCACAGGCAATAATACCATTCACACAGTAGTCGACGGGTACTCCAGCGACCGTTGCTGTCTCAGCACATTTAAAGGCATGGATCAAACCCAGAACAACGCCCATCGTAAAAGAGGGGATTCCAAATGAATTTTCAACCCACCCAGGTTGCGGCTCGGCATATGCGGACCCAACTGGGGTGGAATAGGGATTAAATTGATGGTTACGATTAGGAAATTCATGTCATTTAAATGCTTACCTATGCCTGGACGAAATATAGCTAGAGGCAGGTCCCCAACCTCCGAGACCAGCACTTCCTCAGCCAGAGTTTTGGTGAAAGTGTAGGTGTTCGGGTATTTTCCTAAAATTTTCGGTGTTAGGGTCGTCAGCTCTTGATCATCCATGAGAAGTATTTTCCGGAGAGCGTCGACTGCGCTGCCGCCACCAATTTCCGCCTTCGGTAAAACGATAATGCCTTCGTCGATATACGATTGCGTGCAACCAACGAAAGCCGTGGACACATGGACGAAGGCCTGGAAGATAGGAAGGATGAAGCAGACGATTTGGAGCCATCATGGAGTTCTTATTCACCTCAAGGTGTTTCATCTGATGGGCCACTTCCAGTAGATCCTGCGTAGCCGCCACATTAATCCGAGCAGCCACACGAAGGGGTTCCGTGAAGCGCACCGTGGCAGCGCAGTGAAAGACTACGTTCACATTCTGAGCCAGCAGATCTCGGTCCGACGGCGACAGTCCCAGTTTGGGCAAAGCGCAGTCACCGCCCACTGCCGTAACTCTGGTGAGAAGTAGCTCGGTGCTAGAGCCTGACTTCCTCAACTCCTCGAAAACCTTAAAGAAATAGAAATACCATTATCCCGGTAGATTTGTATGGAACCGATCGCTTACTCTCTGGTTCATTAGATCCATTAGACGTTGGTGGATCGTCCTGTCGGACTTTTCACGGATCAGCATGTAGATTCGATCGACCTCAGTAGATCTTAGCAGTTTCTCCAGCAGAGCTAAAAGAAAGCTATGCTATTAATGTTTTACATTTAGGAGAGAAGGATACAACCTTTGCCAAGAAATCCTGTACCGCCCGTGATGAACACGGTTTTTCCACTGTAGAACTTTTGAATTTCTGTCATGATTTGAAGTCACTACTGATTTGACGTTAGCTTTTGATAATTGCGTCCACCTTTTATAGGAATACCGAAGAGCAATTGCAATTATATAGGAAGTATTAGCTAGAAACCAGAGGTCAGACTTTGCATTTCCTTCTTATAATTATAAAATAAGTAAATTTTGACGCAAAAAAAGAAAATTATTTATTTATATATATTCAAACATGGGCACTGTATTTTCGTACTCTACACCACGTTTTCAAGTTTTGGTTTTGTTTTCTTTTTTTTTTTTCGTACTACTCCAATCCTGCTTATATAGAGAATGATCTTTTTTTTGTATGATTTTTGTATGAACTTTTTAGGTGTAAGGGATATAAACGTCGACTAGACCGAAAACAATTGTTTTATTTGATATTTATGCATAAAATACTTTTAATAAATACAATTAATTATATTACATGAGGGCAGTATATGCAATTTCTTCAGATCGACTCGTGTGTACCTCTGCAGAGTTCGAATATATTTTTTTCTAATTCTAGAATTCTCTCTGAATAGTTTGATTTCATTTGATTTTTGTTAGTGGTCTCGATTACACGTGCCTATCAAGGGGTTTCCGGCATTTTCGATCATTTTAATTCATGCATTCGGGCATCTTTTGTTGAAATAGAACAATATTTATGAACGCACCTAATGTGCATTATTATTAAACACAGCTACAAATGCAATTGTCAAACTTGAATTCTGAATAAAGCTCTCTCTGTTACAAACCATCGTTGAAGCCAGTCGTGTTCATCTTTACTTATATTTGTAGACTTCCTAATTCTCGTTCTTACAGATTTCTTTATAACAGGTTATGGGCCTATAAAGACACAATCTGCAAATTTTTTGTAAATATATAGTAATATATCGACAATGGCGTCAGGAACACTTTCTTTTCCCTTCGAGAAATTGCGCGGACGGGAAAATTTCGACACGTGGAGACGGCATGCGAAATCGTATTTGGTGATACGTAATTGCTGGAAAGTTGTTCAATCGGGCATCGGGGACACGGGCGATGAAGATGTGAATCAACGCGCGTTAGCCGAAATTACGCTGATGGTGGAGCCGAAGTAACTTCGCACACATTGCTACAGCTGAAACGGCAAAGGAAGCCTGGGATTCCCTAATTGCGGCGTATGAAGACTCGGGTCTTACGCGAAAGGTGGAGCTGTTGAGGCAATTGTTGCAGACAAAGTTAAGTGACTATAAATCTATGCAGGACTATATTAGTGCATTAGTGATGACAGCAATAAAAGTGAAAAATTCGGGTCTGAACATAGATGATGAGCTAACTGCGTCGCTCATGTTGGCTGGCTTGCCAAACGAATTCCAAGCATTAGTAATGGCTGTTGAAAATTCGAACGCAAAACTAACGGTAGATGCAGTGAAGAACATGTTGTTGCAAGACACGAAGTTTGATAATAAGAAAGACAGTGAAGAAACAGTGTTAGTACACGAAGAAGAAATCGTATAAAAACTTTAGGTGCCATTCGTGCAATGAAGTAGGTCATTTTGCACGAAATTGTCCTAAAAACAAGCACAAAGGCAACACTCATGAAGCCACAAAGTTCAAAAAGAGCTTGTATGCTTCTCTTCTTTCGTGTGACAGTTCGTATGAGTGGTACGTAGATTCGGGCGCGAGTTCTCATATGTCGAATGATCTTCGTTTTTTCCGAAATAGAAAAGAAGGAGAACAAAAGGAGATCGTGGTTGCGAACAATAACAAAATGTCAGTGAACGGCGCGGGTGATATTGAAATGGATTTGATTGTTGGAAAGAAAGAGACAGCTGCTGTTGTAAAGAACGTCGAATATGTTCCACAGTTGTGTGCAAATTTGCTTTCGGTGCGTCAGTTGACGAAGAACAATAACACTGTGTTATTCGAAGGAAATATGTGTAAAATCTTCGACAAAAATCACAAATTAATTGGAATTGCAAGTGCATATAATGATTTATATAAATTAAATTGTCGCGTATCGGTGAAAGACGAACAATGCTTAATTGCGAAATCGGGATACGAATTGTGGCATCGTCGGCTGGGTCACATTTGTAATGAAGGATTAAATAATGTGCAAAAAACGTGTTTTGGTATAAATTGTAATGTTAATGCCAATTTGATGCATTTCAAATTGGCATTAACATTACAATTTACATGTGTTAAAGGAAAACAGACAAGAAAACCATTTAAAGACATTGGTCAACGTGCTCACAATATGTTAGATTTGGTGCATTCAGATGTCGTCGGGCCGTTTACGGAGAAATCGTTCTCTGGTCTTCGTTTCCTATTGACCTTCGTTGATGATTATTCGCGCAAAGTTTTTGTTTACCCGTTGAAAAATAAGTCTGATGTTTTCACGACATTTGTAAACTTTAAAAAGTTAGTTGAGAAACAGACATCTCGAAAAATAAAAGTGCTCAGAACGGACAACGGAGGAGAGTACGTGAACAAAAATTTTGCTTCATTTCTCGAAAACCAAGGAATAATTCATCAAAAGACGTGCGTAAGAATGAGATGCATGTTATTTGATAGTGAATTGTGCGAAAAGTTTTGGGCTGAAGCTGCCGTTGCAGCTGCCTATTTAATCAATCGGGTCCCCTGTAGAGGAAATGACTGTTGTCCTGAAGAATTGTGGTCGCAGAGAAAACCAAATTTAAAACATTTACGTGTGTTCGGGTGTAAGGCAATGGCGCATGTTCCGAAAGAAAAGCGCAAGAAGCTGGATTCGAAATCGATAGAGTGCATATTTGTTGGATATGGCTTTGAGTCAAAAGCGTATCGTCTTTTTAATCCTAAAGACGAAAGCATTATAGTTACAAGAGATGTTATATTCATTGAAGACTCTAAAAGATCGACTAATAGAGAAACAGGTGTGAAGGACTTAGTTCCAGTATTGATTAATGACTTTGAATTTGAAAACAATGAACTTAATGACAGCGAAGTTGCCAATTCAGAGGAGAATAGTAGTGTCATTGAATTGTCAACAGATGAGGTGGAGAGTGACGATGTGTATGTTGATTCATTAGAAACATTATCATCGGAGAGTGATGTATCGCCAGAAGTTGTTGGGGTTCGTCAATCGGAAAGAATAGCGAATTTGCCACCTGTGGCATATACATTTTGTGCTGCTGAATTTATTTCGAGTGATCCGATCTCAGTTAAAGAAGCTTTGTCGTCGCCGAATGCAGTAGAATGGAAGATTGCCATGAAGAATGAAATCCAGTCCTTAAAGTGTAACAGGACGTGGGCTTTGGTGGACGTTCCGAAAAATGTAAAAGTTATATCGTCCAAGTGGGTGTTCAAGACAGGAAAATTCGTCAGGCGAAACACTTCGAAGAAAAGCTAGACTTGTGGCTAAGGGTTTCTCGCAAGTGAAAGGAATAAACTACAATGAGACATTTGCTCCGGTCGTCAGGTATGAGTCTATAAGGTTTTTAATAGCTCTGGCTGCCAAGTACAATTTACTAATACATCAAATGGATGCGGTTACGGCGTTTCTCAATGGCTCGCTGAAAGAGGATATTTATATGAAGCAACCTGAGGGTTTTGATGATGGTTCCGGAAAAGTTTGTAAACTCTTGAAGTCGCTGTATGGATTGAAACAATCTAGTCGCGTATGGAACGAAACTCTTAATGAAGTTCTAATGAAAATAGGTTTGAAGAGAAGTAACGTGGACCAGTGTATTTACTATTTAGTATCTGAAAATATATTATTGTATATTGCAATTTACGTTGACGATGTTCTATTATTTTCAAATAGTATGACGTCAATTGCTGGAGTTAAAGATGAACTATCAAAGAGATTTAAAATGAAAGATATGGGTGAAGCTTCATCGATTCTAGGCATACGAATAACCAGAGAAAAAGATTATATCAAGATCGATCAATCGAAGTATATCAAAGACGTGCTGAAACGTTTTCGCATGGATGACTGTAATCCAAGTGGAACTCCAATAGATTCTAATCAGAAGGTGTGTGCTGAGATGTCTGCTACAAATGACGAAGAAAAGAAGATGATGTCGAAGATCCCGTATATGCAGGCTATAGGGTGTCTATTGTTTGCCGCACAAGTGACAAGGCCAGATATTTGTTATGCTGTAAACTCTCTGAGTAGATATGGTGACAATCCAGGGAAGGCTCATTGGGAAGCGGTGAAAAGAGTGTTTAGATATTTGAAGGGCACGTCGGAGAAAGGTTTGGTATACTCTGTGAGACGAAATGATTTGACTGGATATTGTGATGCTGATTGGGGCAGTGACGTTGATGGCAGGCGATCGACAACAGGGTACGTGTTCACAATTCAATCTGGAGCAGTGGCATGGGCAACGAAGAAGCAGAAGACCGTCGCATTATCATCTACTGAAGCAGAATTTATGTCCGTGGTAGCTGCCGTTCAGGAGTCAATTTGGCTGCAGAGACTGGAAAGCGAATTGAGTCCAGAGAAACGAATCGAAGCTATGACATTATTCTGTGACAACAAAAGTGCGATACATGTTGCATTAAATAACTCGTTTTCTGCGCGAACAAAACATATTGATATTAAAGCTCATTTTATTCGAGAAAAGGTTGAAAATAATGAAATTGTAATAAAATATTTATCAACAAAAGATATGCTGGCCGACATTTTAACAAAGGCAGTAGTATCTGTAAAATTAAATGAATTTATCCCAAAGTTCGGATTAAAGTAGAGTTGAAGTACTCATGTAATTTATGAAATGAAAATGTATTTATTGATTACAACTTTATTCTGCATTCATATATTTTAATTGGATTTGTTAACGTTAAAGGAAATGATTGTTCAGGGAAGGTGTTGAAATAGAACAATATTTATGAACGCACCTAATGTGCATTATTATTAAACACAGCTACAAATGCAATTGTCAAACTTGAATTCTGAATAAAGCTCTCTCTGTTACAAACCATCGTTGAAGCCAGTCGTGTTCATCTTTACTTATATTTGTAGACTTCCTAATTCTCGTTCTTACAGATTTCTTTATAACATCTTTGAGTGTTCATGAACACAATCGAAGTAAGTTCTTTACCTCTCTCTCCCTCTGTTTGTTTTTAGAAGAATGGTTTTTGAACGTTGTGGATTCCTTGGATTTCTTTTGTTTTTATTGGTTTTGACTTTGCTTCGCGACACTTGTTTGTTTGGAATCATTGCTTTAGAATGGGCTTATACTATTGATATTGCGATCGTTAGAAGTGCGCGTCAATGGGATGAGATTAATTACACAGGATGAAGCTGATTATTACACTTTAAATCATATTTAATAAAATAATATAATTTAAAGTGATTTTTTAATAAAAATTTTATTAAAAAATATATTGAAATATTTTGTTTTTAAATGAAAAATTTGGTTTCCTATGAAAGCACGTTTTTTAGACGTAAAAATTATAATGTGAAGTAAATTAAAAAAAAAAGTAAAAAAAAAAATATTTTTTTAAGATTACAAAAACAAACAAAAAATACAATAAAAATAATTTTGTGAGATTTTTAATTTGTCCGTGTTTTTTTATCCACAACAAAATTTTTTCAACACATATTTTTTCTGTTAAAATAAAAATACTCAAAAATGTAAATTTTCTGCTATTATAAAATTATATATCGAATGGCTGGTTATGGGTTCAAATTCCTGTAGCGCCAATGATTGATTTGTCACATTCTATATGAATATCGACGAGTCATTACGTGGGTTATTGAAACTATTTTCCATAAACCTGACGTCGGAATCTCAATTGCCCAACGACAACAAGTACTAAATTTAGCAGCAATAGATATTCCATTTTTTTATGTATGTGCATACGAGTACGTAATTAATGATAATAATTCCGTCACGTTTTATGGTTAAAGGAATATTCATTTTATACATTATTATTTATCAATGTCTTACATTTTAAGCATTCTCTTGAAATTCTAGAACAAGGTACCATCCAGAAAATTAACCACTAGGGAAATCAACCAAAGGATAGTCATCAGCAAGAAGCACATGACTATGAATACGGTGAAGTAATGAACAATTCGTAATCTGAAAATACAGCCAAACTGAGAAACTAATACGTGGAATATGAGAGACTTTCACCATACACTTGGTAACGCTTCCTTCCCGTATCTACTGTTGCCAGATCCTCATTCAGCAGTTGTCGACGGACGCCCATGACACTATTGTAATTATGTTGCTTCCAATCAATCTGTCGCATATCGAAAGGGAATATCTGTTGGTCAGCCTCGTCCAAGCTAGACCAAAGGTTACGAAAGTTCCCGGTAGATATATTCCAGCTCCTCATCAAGAAGTATTCTGCGACTTTCATGAGTTTGTGCATTCGCTTCACCATGGGCAGAGACCTACGGTCGATCAATAATTAATTGAGGTGATCAGTGATAATTTAATATTTAGAAATACTTTTTCTGCTTAGTTTTGAAGGAAATCAACAAGTCGTAAATGATCGCGGGCATTGTGTGGAATAGGAACTGGAGCAACCGCAGCACAAAATCTGATTCCGTGAAAAACAAGAACGGATACCACAAGATTTTGCTCGTGGGCTTTTTTCTAGCCAAATCGACAAATGTTTTGAGTTCCTCTCTCCACTTGATCGGATTGCTCTCCTCAGCCACGCAGTTGTAGATTATGGGAGTGTCGCCGACTCTGAAAAAACTCGAATTTAAATTCGGTCTTCCTGAACATGCATGAAGAAATCACTTTCGTTTCTCATGTGCCGTGCGATAGCCACAGGCGATTATACCATTCACACAGTAGTCGACGGGTACTCCAGCGATCGTTGCTGTCTCAGCACATTTAAAGGCATGGATCAAACCCAGAACAACGCCCATCGTAACAGAGGGAATACCAAATGCATTTTCAACCCACCCAGGTTGTGGCTCGGCATATGCGGACCCAACTGGGGTGGAATAGGGATTAAATTCATGGTTACGATTAGGAAATTCATGTCATTTAAATGCTTACCTATGCCAGGACGAAATATTGCCAATGGGAGGTCCCCAACCTCCGAGACCAGCACCTCCTCAGCCAGAGTTTTGGTGAAAGTGTAGGTGTTCGGGTATTTTCCTAAAATTTTCGGTGTTAGGGTCGTCAGCTCTTGATCATCCATGAGAAGTATTTTCCGGAGAGCGTCGACTGCGCTGCCGCCACCAATTTCCGCCTTCGGTAAAACGATAATGCCTTCGTCGATATACGATTGCGTGCAACCAACGAAAGCCGTGGACACATGGACGAAGGCCTGGAAGATAGGAAGGATGAAGCAGACGATTTGGAGCCATCATGGAGTTCTTATTCACCTCAAGGTGTTTCATCTGATGGGCCACTTCCAGTAGATCCTGCGTAGCCGCCACATTAATCCGAGCAGCCACACGAAGGGGTTCCGTGAAGCGCACCGTGGCAGCGCAGTGAAAGACTACGTTCACATTCTGAGCCAGCAGATCTCGGTCCGACGGCGACAGTCCCAGTTTGGGCAAAGCGCAGTCACCGCCCACTGCCGTAACTCTGGTGAGAAGTAGCTCGGTGCTAGAGCCTGACTTCCTCAACTCCTCGAAAACCTTAAAGAAATAGAAATACCATTATCCCGGTAGATTTGTATGGAACCGATCGCTTACTCTCTGGTTCATTAGATCCATTAGACGTTGGTGGATCGTCCTGTCGGACTTTTCACGGATCAGCATGTAGATTCGATCGACCTCAGTAGATCTTAGCAGTTTCTCCAGCAGAGCTAAAAGAAAGCTATGCTATTAATGTTTTACATTTAGGAGAGAAGGATACAACCTTTGCCAAGAAATCCTGTACCGCCCGTGATGAACACGGTTTTTCCACTGTAGAACTTTTGAATTTCTGTCATGATTTGAAGTCACTACTGATTTGACGTTAGCTTTTGATAATTGCGTCCACCTTTTATAGGAATACCGAAGAGTAATTGCAATTATATAGGAAGTATTAGCTAGAAACCAGAGGTCAGACTTTGCATTTCCTTCTTATAATTATAAAATAAGTAAATTTTGACGCAAAAAAAGAAAATTATTTATTTATATATATTCAAACATGGGCATGTATTTTCGTACTCTACACCACGTTTTCAAGTTTTGGTTTTGTTTTCTTTTTTTTTTTTCGTACTACTCCAATCCTGCTTATATAGAGAATGATCTTTTTTTTGTATGATTTTTGTATGAACTTTTTAGGTGTAAGGGATATAAACGTCGACTAGACCGAAAACAATTGTTTTATTTGATATTTATGCATAAAATACTTTTAATAAATACAATTAATTATATTACATGAGGGCAGTATATGCAATTTCTTCAGATCGACTCGTGTGTACCTCTGCAGAGTTCGAATATATTTTTTTCTAATTCTAGAATTCTCTCTGAATAGTTTGATTTCATTTGATTTTTGTTAGTGGTCTCGATTACACGTGCCTATCAAGGGGTTTCCGGCATTTTCGATCATTTTAATTCATGCATTCGGGCATCTTTTGTTGAAATAGAACAATATTTATGAACGCACCTAATGTGCATTATTATTAAACACAGCTACAAATGCAATTGTCAAACTTGAATTCTGAATAAAGCTCTCTCTGTTACAAACCATCGTTGAAGCCAGTCGTGTTCATCTTTACTTATATTTGTAGACTTCCTAATTCTCGTTCTTACAGATTTCTTTATAACAGGTTATGGGCCTATAAAGACACAATCTGCAAATTTTTTGTAAATATATAGTAATATATCGACAATGGCGTCAGGAACACTTTCTTTTCCCTTCGAGAAATTGCGCGGACGGGAAAATTTCGACACGTGGAGACGGCATGCGAAATCGTATTTGGTGATACGTAATTGCTGGAAAGTTGTTCAATCGGGCATCGGGGACACGGGCGATGAAGATGTGAATCAACGCGCGTTAGCCGAAATTACGCTGATGGTGGAGCGAAGTAACTTCGCACACATTGCTACAGCTGAAACGGCAAAGGAAGCCTGGGATTCCCTAATTGCGGCGTATGAAGACTCGGGTCTTACGCGAAAGGTGGAGCTGTTGAGGCAATTGTTGCAGACAAAGTTAAGTGACTATAAATCTATGCAGGACTATATTAGTGCATTAGTGATGACAGCAATAAAAGTGAAAAATTCGGGTCTGAACATAGATGATGAGCTAACTGCGTCGCTCATGTTGGCTGGCTTGCCAAACGAATTCCAAGCATTAGTAATGGCTGTTGAAAATTCGAACGCAAAACTAACGGTAGATGCAGTGAAGAACATGTTGTTGCAAGACACGAAGTTTGATAATAAGAAAGACAGTGAAGAAACAGCGTTGTACACGAAGAAGAAATCGTATAAAAACTTTAGGTGCCATTCGTGCAATGAAGTAGGTCATTTTGCACGAAATTGTCCTAAAAACAAGCACAAAGGCAACACTCATGAAGCCACAAAGTTCAAAAAGAGCTTGTATGCTTCTCTTCTTTCGTGTGACAGTTCGTATGAGTGGTACGTAGATTCGGGCGCGAGTTCTCATATGTCGAATGATCTTCGTTTTTTCCGAAATAGAAAAGAAGGAGAACAAAAGGAGATCGTGGTTGCGAACAATAACAAAATGTCAGTGAACGGCGCGGGTGATATTGAAATGGATTTGATTGTTGGAAAGAAAGAGACAGCTGCTGTTGTAAAGAACGTCGAATATGTTCCACAGTTGTGTGCAAATTTGCTTTCGGTGCGTCAGTGACGAAGAACAATAACACTGTGTTATTCGAAGGAAATATGTGTAAAATCTTCGACAAAAATCACAAATTAATTGGAATTGCAAGTGCATATAATGATTTATATAAATTAAATTGTCGCGTATCGGTGAAAGACGAACAATGCTTAATTGCGAAATCGGGATACGAATTGTGGCATCGTCGGCTGGGTCACATTTGTAATGAAGGATTAAATAATGTGCAAAAAACGTGTTTTGGTATAAATTGTAATGTTAATGCCAATTTGATGCATTTCAAATTGGCATTAACATTACAATTTACATGTGTTAAAGGAAAACAGACAAGAAAACCATTTAAAGACATTGGTCAACGTGCTCACAATATGTTAGATTTGGTGCATTCAGATGTCGTCGGGCCGTTTACGGAGAAATCGTTCTCTGGTCTTCGTTTCCTATTGACCTTCGTTGATGATTATTCGCGCAAAGTTTTTGTTTACCCGTTGAAAAATAAGTCTGATGTTTTCACGACATTTGTAAACTTTAAAAAGTTAGTTGAGAAACAGACATCTCGAAAAATAAAAGTGCTCAGAACGGACAACGGAGGAGAGTACGTGAACAAAAATTTTGCTTCATTTCTCGAAAACCAAGGAATAATTCATCAAAAGACGTGCGTAAGAATGAGATGCATGTTATTTGATAGTGAATTGTGCGAAAAGTTTTGGGCTGAAGCTGCCGTTGCAGCTGCCTATTTAATCAATCGGGTCCCCTGTAGAGGAAATGACTGTTGTCCTGAAGAATTGTGGTCGCAGAGAAAACCAAATTTAAAACATTTACGTGTGTTCGGGTGTAAGGCAATGGCGCATGTTCCGAAAGAAAAGCGCAAGAAGCTGGATTCGAAATCGATAGAGTGCATATTTGTTGGATATGGCTTTGAGTCAAAAGCGTATCGTCTTTTTAATCCTAAAGACGAAAGCATTATAGTTACAAGAGATGTTATATTCATTGAAGACTCTAAAAGATCGACTAATAGAGAAACAGGTGTGAAGGACTTAGTTCCAGTATTGATTAATGACTTTGAATTTGAAAACAATGAACTTAATGACAGCGAAGTTGCCAATTCAGAGGAGAATAGTAGTGTCATTGAATTGTCAACAGATGAGGTGGAGAGTGACGATGTGTATGTTGATTCATTAGAAACATTATCATCGGAGAGTGATGTATCGCCAGAAGTTGTTGGGGTTCGTCAATCGGAAAGAATAGCGAATTTGCCACCTGTGGCATATACATTTTGTGCTGCTGAATTTATTTCGAGTGATCCGATCTCAGTTAAAGAAGCTTTGTCGTCGCCGAATGCAGTAGAATGGAAGATTGCCATGAAGAATGAAATCCAGTCCTTAAAGTGTAACAGGACGTGGGCTTTGGTGGACGTTCCGAAAAATGTAAAAGTTATATCGTCCAAGTGGGTGTTCAAGACAGGAAAATTCGTCAGGCGAAACACTTCGAAGAAAAGCTAGACTTGTGGCTAAGGGTTTCTCGCAAGTGAAAGGAATAAACTACAATGAGACATTTGCTCCGGTCGTCAGGTATGAGTCTATAAGGTTTTTAATAGCTCTGGCTGCCAAGTACAATTTACTAATACATCAAATGGATGCGGTTACGGCGTTTCTCAATGGCTCGCTGAAAGAGGATATTTATATGAAGCAACCTGAGGGTTTTGATGATGGTTCCGGAAAAGTTTGTAAACTCTTGAAGTCGCTGTATGGATTGAAACAATCTAGTCGCGTATGGAACGAAACTCTTAATGAAGTTCTAATGAAAATAGGTTTGAAGAGAAGTAACGTGGACCAGTGTATTTACTATTTAGTATCTGAAAATATATTATTGTATATTGCAATTTACGTTGACGATGTTCTATTATTTTCAAATAGTATGACGTCAATTGCTGGAGTTAAAGATGAACTATCAAAGAGATTTAAAATGAAAGATATGGGTGAAGCTTCATCGATTCTAGGCATACGAATAACCAGAGAAAAAGATTATATCAAGATCGATCAATCGAAGTATATCAAAGACGTGCTGAAACGTTTTCGCATGGATGACTGTAATCCAAGTGGAACTCCAATAGATTCTAATCAGAAGGTGTGTGCTGAGATGTCTGCTACAAATGACGAAGAAAAGAAGATGATGTCGAAGATCCCGTATATGCAGGCTATAGGGTGTCTATTGTTTGCCGCACAAGTGACAAGGCCAGATATTTGTTATGCTGTAAACTCTCTGAGTAGATATGGTGACAATCCAGGGAAGGCTCATTGGGAAGCGGTGAAAAGAGTGTTTAGATATTTGAAGGGCACGTCGGAGAAAGGTTTGGTATACTCTGTGAGACGAAATGATTTGACTGGATATTGTGATGCTGATTGGGGCAGTGACGTTGATGGCAGGCGATCGACAACAGGGTACGTGTTCACAATTCAATCTGGAGCAGTGGCATGGGCAACGAAGAAGCAGAAGACCGTCGCATTATCATCTACTGAAGCAGAATTTATGTCCGTGGTAGCTGCCGTTCAGGAGTCAATTTGGCTGCAGAGACTGGAAAGCGAATTGAGTCCAGAGAAACGAATCGAAGCTATGACATTATTCTGTGACAACAAAAGTGCGATACATGTTGCATTAAATAACTCGTTTTCTGCGCGAACAAAACATATTGATATTAAAGCTCATTTTATTCGAGAAAAGGTTGAAAATAATGAAATTGTAATAAAATATTTATCAACAAAAGATATGCTGGCCGACATTTTAACAAAGGCAGTAGTATCTGTAAAATTAAATGAATTTATCCCAAAGTTCGGATTAAAGTAGAGTTGAAGTACTCATGTAATTTATGAAATGAAAATGTATTTATTGATTACAACTTTATTCTGCATTCATATATTTTAATTGGATTTGTTAACGTTAAAGGAAATGATTGTTCAGGGAAGGTGTTGAAATAGAACAATATTTATGAACGCACCTAATGTGCATTATTATTAAACACAGCTACAAATGCAATTGTCAAACTTGAATTCTGAATAAAGCTCTCTCTGTTACAAACCATCGTTGAAGCCAGTCGTGTTCATCTTTACTTATATTTGTAGACTTCCTAATTCTCGTTCTTACAGATTTCTTTATAACATCTTTGAGTGTTCATGAACACAATCGAAGTAAGTTCTTTACCTCTCTCTCCCTCTGTTTGTTTTTAGAGAGAATGGTTTTTGAACGTTGTGGATTCCTTGGATTTCTTTGTTTTATTGGTTTTGACTTTGCTTCGCGACACTTGTTTGTTTGGAATCATTGCTTTAGAATGGGCTTATACTATTGATATTGCGATCGTTAGAAGTGCGCGTCAATGGGATGAGATTAATTACACAGGATGAAGCTGATTATTACACTTTAAATCATATTTAATAAAATAATATAATTTAAAGTGATTTTTTAATAAAAATTTTATTAAAAAATATATTGAAATATTTTGTTTTTAAATGAAAAATTTGGTTTCCTATGAAAGCACGTTTTTTAGACGTAAAAATTATAATGTGAAGTAAATTAAAAAAAAAAGTAAAAAAAAAAATATTTTTTAAGATTACAAAAACAAACAAAAAATACAATAAAAATAATTTGTGAGATTTTTAATTTGTCCGTGTTTTTTTATCCACAACAAAATTTTTTCAACACATATTTTTTCTGTTAAAATAAAAATACTCAAAAATGTAAATTTTTCTGCTATTATAAAATTATATATCGAATGGCTGGTTATGGGTTCAAATTCCTGTAGCGCCAATGATTGATTTGTCACATTCTATATGAATATCGACGAGTCATTACGTGGGTTATTGAAACTATTTCCATAAACCTGACGTCGGAATCTCAATTGCCCAACGACAACAAGTACTAAATTTAGCAGCAATAGATATTCCATTTTTTTATGTATGTGCATACGAGTACGTAATTAATGATAATAATTCCGTCACGTTTTATGGTTAAAGGAATATTCATTTTATACATTATTATTTATCAATGTCTTACATTTTAAGCATTCTCTTGAAATTCTAGAACAAGGTACCATCCAGAAAATTAACCACTAGGGAAATCAACCAAAGGATAGTCATCAGCAAGAAGCACATGACTATGAATACGGTGAAGTAATGAACAATTCGTAATCTGAAAATACAGCCAAACTGAGAAACTAATACGTGGAATATGAGAGACTTTCACCATACACTTGGTAACGCTTCCTTCCCGTATCTACTGTTGCCAGATCCTCATTCAGCAGTTGTCGACGGACGCCCATGACACTATTGTAATTATGTTGCTTCCAATCAATCTGTCGCATATCGAAAGGGAATATCTGTTGGTCAGCCTCGTCCAAGCTAGACCAAAGGTTACGAAAGTTCCCGGTAGATATATTCCAGCTCCTCATCAAGAAGTATTCTGCGACTTTCATGAGTTTGTGCATTCGCTTCACCATGGGCAGAGACCTACGGTCGATCAATAATTAATTGAGGTGATCAGTGATAATTTAATATTTAGAAATACTTTTTCTGCTTAGTTTTGAAGGAAATCAACAAGTCGTAAATGATCGCGGGCATTGTGTGGAATAGGAACTGGAGCAACCGCAGCACAAAATCTGATTCCGTGAAAAACAAGAACGGATACCACAAGATTTTGCTCGTGGGCTTTTTTCTAGCCAAATCGACAAATGTTTTGAGTTCCTCTCTCCACTTGATCGGATTGCTCTCCTCAGCCACGCAGTTGTAGATTATGGGAGTGTCGCCGACTCTGAAAAAACTCGAATTTAAATTCGGTCTTCCTGAACATGCATGAAGAAATCACTTTCGTTTCTCATGTGCCGTGCGATAGCCACAGGCGATTATACCATTCACACAGTAGTCGACGGGTACTCCAGCGATCGTTGCTGTCTCAGCACATTTAAAGGCATGGATCAAACCCAGAACAACGCCCATCGTAACAGAGGGAATACCAAATGCATTTTCAACCCACCCAGGTTGTGGCTCGGCATATGCGGACCCAACTGGGGTGGAATAGGGATTAAATTCATGGTTACGATTAGGAAATTCATGTCATTTAAATGCTTACCTATGCCAGGACGAAATATTGCCAATGGGAGGTCCCCAACCTCCGAGACCAGCACCTCCTCAGCCAGAGTTTTGGTGAAAGTGTAGGTGTTCGGGTATTTTCCTAAAATTTTCGGTGTTAGGGTCGTCAGCTCTTGATCATCCATGAGAAGTATTTTCCGGAGAGCGTCGACTGCGCTGCCGCCACCAATTTCCGCCTTCGGTAAAACGATAATGCCTTCGTCGATATACGATTGCGTGCAACCAACGAAAGCCGTGGACACATGGACGAAGGCCTGGAAGATAGGAAGGATGAAGCAGACGATTTGGAGCCATCATGGAGTTCTTATTCACCTCAAGGTGTTTCATCTGATGGGCCACTTCCAGTAGATCCTGCGTAGCCGCCACATTAATCCGGGCTGCCACACGAAGGGGTTCCGTGAAGCGCACCGTGGCAGCGCAGTGAAAGACCACGTTAACGTTCTGCAAGAGCAGTTCTCGGTCAGACACGGACAGCCCTAGTTCAGGCAGCTTGCAGTCGCCGCGCACAGCAATAACTCTCGCCAGGAGTTGTTCGACGCCAGGGTCTGATTTGCTTGTGAGATTTTCGAAAACCTAAATAAAACAGAAACACAATTATCGACTTTTGGAAATGGACCTCCCGCTTACTCTCTGCTTTAGTAGATCTCTTAGGCGCTGGTGGATCGTCCTGCCTGATTTCTCACGGATCAGCACGTAGATTCGATCGACCTCCGTAGACCGAAGCAGTTTCTCCAGCAAAGCTAAAATAAAAATATTCACTTAAAGTTTCGCAACTAGGAGAAGGACACAACCTTTCCCAAGAAATCCTGTAGCGCCCGTGATGAGCACCGTTTTTCCGCTGTAGAACTTCTGTATATTCTTCATGATGAACGACTTTTGTTTTGAATCGCTTCAATTTTTTGCTCCAACCTTTTATTTGAATAATAAAGCTATTATAATGCGATCAAGGGTTTGCATCAAGCTTACTCCAGTCAGAAGTGTTAAATTTAACAACTTTCAATAATGAGATAATAGGAACACAATATTGTTTTAATGACAACATCAATGGTGAAGCAAACTTAAACACTTTTAATATAATTATATCATAAAATTGTATTTTTAAATTTCGAGTTAATAACCTAGGAGAATAAATTATTAAATTAAAAATAAATTAAAAAACACATTTTGCTTTAAAAATAACAAATAGTGAAAGTGCTATCTTCGGTCTTGCCGAAACTTATATACCCTTATACTGCAATCGAACACATATTTTTCGAAAAAATCATCAGCTTCAAAAAGTATGTATTTGATTAATTTTTATAGAAAAAGTTATTATTTTTAAATTAAGAATTAGAATCATATAAAATTCAACCAATTGATGACCATCAATAGGAAGACCACGAGCATGATAATGGTGAAGTAATGCAGCAATCGCAATCTGTAAGTCGAAGTCAAATTGAGAAACGAAAATATAGTGTAAACTAGTTATGGAACATACGTCTGGTATCGCTTCATTCATTCCCTCATCCAACTTTTCCGGATCCTCGTTCAGAAGGTGTCGCCTGACGCCCATGACACTGTGATAATTATGCTGCTCCCAATCCACCTGCAACATATCGAAAGGGAACATTTTCTGGTCTTCTTCGTCCAGAGTGGCCCATAGGCTCCGCAGGTTATCGGTAGCTATATTCCACCTTTTCATCAAGAAGTAATCTGCGACTTCAACGAGTGTGTCAAGGCGCTTGACGATGAGTTGGGACCTACGAACAATTAACGATTAATTAGAAAATATATATGAGGGAGGAATAAATGCATCAACAATACTTTTTCTGTTTAAATTGAAAGGAAGTCAAGAAGTCGTATAATATAGCAGGCATTGTCTGCAGAAGGAACTGGAGCCACCGTTGTACAAGATGTGACTCGGTGAACACCAGGAACGGATACCAAAAAATACGCCTAGTGGGCCTCTTTCTGGCCAAATCGATCGTCCTTTCAAATAACTCTCTCCAACTGATCGGATTGCGCGCCTCAGACACGCAGTTGTATACTTTGGGAATCCCTCTGAAAGAAATTGGAATTGAAATCGATCTTCCTTGCAAGCATCAATAGCTCACTTTCGTTCCTCATACGCTGTACGGAAGCCACAAGCGATCATGCCATTCACACAATAGTCAATTGGTATGGCAGCAATCGTTGCTTTCCTAAGCATTTAAAGATATGAATTAAACCTAGCATCAAGCCCCTCATAACCGAAGGAGTTCCAAATGCGTTTCCGATCCAACCCGGATGTGGCTCGGCATATGAAGACAGAACTGAAGCGAAGTTAAGGGATGGATTATAGTAATGATAATGATAAAAATTATTATTACAGTCAAATATTCACCTATGCCAGGACGAAATATTGCAAGAGGTAGTTCTCTAGCTTCTGAGACCACTACCTCCTCAGCCAGAGTTTTGGTGAAAGTGTAGGTGTTGGGGTATTTGCCGAGAATTATTGGTGTTAGCGCAGTCAGCTCTTGGTCCTCCATATGAAGAATCCTCTGACAGGCTTCGACTGCGCTTCCACCTCCGAGTGCCATCTTCGGCAAGGTGACGACGCGTTCCTCGATATGTGATTGCGTGCAGCTAACGAAAGCCGTCGACACATGGACGAAGGCCTGGAATAAAGGAAGGATGACGCGGAAATTTTCAAGCATTTTTCATTCACCTTAAGATGTTCCATCTGACGAGCTACTTCCAATAGATCTTGTGTAGCTTCCACATTAATCCGAGCCGCCACACGAAGGGGTTCGGTGAAACGCACCGTGGTAGCGCAGTGAAAGACCACGTTTACATTCTGCAACAGAAGTTCCCTGTCAGACGCCGACAGCCCCAGGTCTGGCAACCCGCAATCACCGAGCACAGCTGTAACTTTTCCCAGAAGCTGTTCGATGACTTTGCCCGACTTCTTGGTCCACTCCTCGAAAACCTAGCAGAGACCATTATTAACTTCTCTTCCTAAAATTGATCACGCGCTTACGCTCTGCTCCAACAGTTCCTGCAAGCGCTGGTGGATTGTCCTATGGGACTTTTCGCGTACCAGCACATAGACTCGTTCGACTTCCGTTGATCGCAACAGCTTCTCTAGCAGTGCTGAAAGAAATTTACTTTCCATCAGGTTTCACAAACACACGATGAAGACAATATTTGGAGAAGAACAGAACCTTCACCAAGAAATCCTGTGGCGCCCGTGACGAACACTTTTTTTCCACGGTAGAATCTTTGAATTTCCGTCATGATGTGTGACTATTGTTGGAACTATTGAAACGAGATTGTAGTACTTGCCTTCACCTTTTATATGAAAATCTAACTTCATTACCTTAACCAATATAATGAAGTTATTGAAAGTATTTGTTACAAGTGTGGGGTCAGAGTGTTAATAAACGATTTGCTTGATTTCTAACGATATGATATGAGAACTCAATTTATTGCGGAAGTATAAAAATTAATTAATTTGAAATATGCGCATACATGAGTATACATCTAATTTCGATAATTCCATAACACAATATTTATACCCTACACTCATTAGATATCCTGCAAGTTATGTTAAATTTTTTATTATTCTCTTTGTACAGCATTGAAGGAGGTATGGGATATATATTCTATATTAGTATCCTAAGTCATTATAATGATGTTTGCCTGTCTGTAGGAATAAGATTTCAGTAGTGTTAAATAGGAATACATTTATGCTTGTTTTCAATGATCGTCTAACGGCTTAACTACTATAAAATATAATTAAAATATGGGATATCTAATGAACCAATTTAATAGCTTGCATAAGCTTTCACGTACAAATTATTAATTTTTCTATTACTTTTTTAATAAACGTAGCAAATTTGATCCATTAATTACATCAATATAGCAATATTTTTTTCATACATCTAACATTGTGTAATCGATTATTGCCAACATATTCACATTCTTAAAAACAGGTTAGATTACCCGAAGTACACGGGCCATTAATCCCTTAGTCCTGGACTATGTTCTACTGCATACTTTTACTTCATAATTACATCAGATAAAGTTTTTCGATGGTAGATCTTGAAATTTATCAATCAATCAATTAATCAATTACTTTTAAAAATACAATTATTTATTTATTTTGATTTATTTTCCAGAGTGTGATGAGTTTAAACTCTCTGTAATTTGTATACAAATCTGTTATTCTCCACTACTATAAACTATACTAGATGATCGGTTCAAATATTAACCATTCCATAATTAAATTTATATTGAATGAAGACTTTTTTTCAAAATACTGACTTATAAACATTGAAAATTTGATTTAAAATATTTAACATTTTAAAAGTAACAAACAAAATATCTCCAAGAATGTAGTTGAGGAATCAAAGTCGCTGTTCGTATAAAGACTTATTTCAAGTAATTTCTTCGAAAAATCAACCCTACACTTTACCCTACATACTGTATACACCAATTAAAAGTTGTGTACTAAATTGTACTATATCAATACACCACCATCACCATCAACCAAAGAATCAAAAATAGAAGGAAACCCATGATCATTAGAATACTGAAGTAATGAACCACTCGTAATCTGAAAATGCAGAAAAATCTGAGAAATGATCTCATGGAATTTTATAGACTTGCACTATATTACATTTGGTAACGGTTCCTTCCTTTATCGAACCTTTCGGGATCTTCTTTCAGAATGTGTTGTCGAATACCCATGACAAGGTTGTAGTTATGCTGCTTCCAATCCAACTGCGGCATATCGAAAGGGAACATCTTTTGGTCATCTTCATCAAGGCTGGTCCAGAGGTGGCGCAGATTCCCGGTAGATACATTCCAGCTCCTCATCACGAAGTAAGCTGCTACATCAATGATTTTGTGCAGCCGCCTGATAATGGGGTGAAACCTACAATCGATCAAAAAGCAATTAAATAGAAGACACCAGTTAAAAGTTAATGCAATACTTTTTCTGTTTAGTATTGAAGGAAGACACCAAATCGTAGGTCATCACTGGAATTGTGTGCAAGATAAACCAGAGCACTCGTTGTACAAGATGCAAATCTGTCAACCACAAGAACGGATACCACATAAGATGCCTAGTTGGTTGCTTTTTAGCTAAATCGATGGTCCATTCGAATAACTCCTTCCACTTGATCGGATTGCTCTCCTCAGCTACGCAGTTGTATACTACGGGAGGCTCTCTGAAAGAATTCGAACTCAAAATTGAATTCTTCTCATGTGCCGTGCGGAAACCACAAGCGATCATGGCATTCACACAGTAGTCGACGGGTACGGCAGCCATCGTCGCTGTCTTGGAGCATTTAATAGTATGGACTAATCCTAAAATCAAGCTCATCATGACATATGGGATCCCAAATGCGTTTTCCACCCACCCAGGATGCGGCTCGGCATAAGAAGACAGCACTGGGAGCAGATTAACGAGTAAACACATGATCAATATAGAAAATAATAATATGCTCCTGACAAATTTTTACCTATACCCGGACGAAATATAGCCAACGGGAGGTCACCAACTTCCGAGGCAAGCACCTCTTCAGCCAGAGTTTTGGTGAAAGTGTAAGTGTTGGGATATTTTCCGAGGATTCTCGGAGTTAGAGTCGTCAGCTCTTGATCATCCATGAGAAGTATTTTCCGGAGAGCGTCGACTGCGCTGCCGCCACCAATTTCCGCCTTCGGTAAAACGATAATGCCTTCGTCGATATACGATTGCGTGCAACCAACGAAAGCCGTGGACACATGGACGAAGGCCTGGAAGATAGGAAGGATGAAGCAGACGATTTGGAGCCATCATGGAGTTCTTATTCACCTCAAGGTGTTTCATCTGATGGGCCACTTCCAGTAGATCCTGCGTAGCCGCCACATTAATCCGGGCTGCCACACGAAGGGGTTCCGTGAAGCGCACCGTGGCAGCGCAGTGAAAGACCACGTTAACGTTCTGCAAGAGCAGTTCTCGGTCAGACACGGACAGCCCTAGTTCAGGCAGCTTGCAGTCGCCGCGCACAGCAATAACTCTCGCCAGGAGTTGTTCGACGCCAGGGTCTGATTTGCTTGTGAGATTTTCGAAAACCTAAATAAAACAGAAACACAATTATCGACTTTTGGAAATGGACCTCCCGCTTACTCTCTGCTTTAGTAGATCTCTTAGGCGCTGGTGGATCGTCCTGCCTGATTTCTCACGGATCAGCACGTAGATTCGATCGACCTCCGTAGACCGAAGCAGTTTCTCCAGCAAAGCTAAAATAAAAATATTCACTTAAAGTTTCGCAACTAGGAGAAGGACACAACCTTTCCCAAGAAATCCTGTAGCGCCCGTGATGAGCACCGTTTTTCCGCTGTAGAACTTCTGTATATTCTTCATGATGAACGACTTTTGTTTTGAATCGCTTCAATTTTTTGCTCCAACCTTTTATTTGAATAATAAAGCTATTATAATGCGATCAAGGGTTTGCATCAAGCTTACTCCAGTCAGAAGTGTTAAATTTAACAACTTTCAATAATGAGATAATAGGAACACAATATTGTTTTAATGACAACATCAATGGTGAAGCAAACTTAAACACTTTTAATATAATTATATCATAAAATTGTATTTTTAAATTTCGAGTTAATAACCTAGGAGAATAAATTATTAAATTAAAAATAAATTAAAAAACACATTTTGCTTTAAAAATAACAAATAGTGAAAGTGCTATCTTCGGTCTTGCCGAAACTTATATACCCTTATACTGCAATCGAACACATATTTTTCGAAAAAATCATCAGCTTCAAAAAGTATGTATTTGATTAATTTTTATAGAAAAAGTTATTATTTTTAAATTAAGAATTAGAATCATATAAAATTGCAAAATTTTACGAGTGTAATCAACCAATTGATGACCATCAATAGGAAGACCACGAGCATGATAATGGTGAAGTAATGCAGCAATCGCAATCTGTAAGTCGAAGTCAAATTGAGAAACGAAAATATAGTGTAAACTAGTTATGGAACTTACGTCTGGTATCGCTTCATTCCCTCATCCAACTTTTCCGGATCCTCGTTCAGAAGGTGTCGCCTGACGCCCATGACACTGTGATAATTATGCTGCTCCCAATCCACCTGCAACATATCGAAAGGGAACATTTTCTGGTCTTCTTCGTCCAGAGTGGCCCATAGGCTCCGCAGGTTATCGGTAGCTATATTCCACCTTTTCATCAAGAAGTAATCTGCGACTTCAACGAGTTTGTCAAGGCGCTTGACGATGAGTTGGGACCTACGAACAATTAACGATTAATTAGAAAATATATATGAGGGAGGAATAAATGCATCAACAATACTTTTTCTGTTTAAATTGAAAGGAAGTCAAGAAGTCGTATAATATAGCAGGCATTGTCTGCAGAAGGAACTGGAGCCACCGTTGTACAAGATGTGATGCGGTGAATACCAGGAACGGATACCATAAAATACGCCTAGTGGGCCTCTTTCTGGCCAAATCGATCGTCCTTTCAAATAACTCTCTCCAACTGATCGGATTGCGCGCCTCAGACACGCAGTTGTATACTTTGGGAATCCCTCTGAAAGAAATTGAAATTGAAATCGATCTTCCTTGCAAGCATCAATAGCTCACTTTTGTTCCTCATACGCTGTACGGAAGCCACAAGCGATCATGCCATTCACACAATAGTCAATTGGTATGGCAGCAATCGTTGCTTTCCTAAGCATTTAAAGATATGAATTAAACCTAGCATCAAGCCCCTCATAACCGAAGGAGTTCCAAATGCGTTTCCGATCCAACCCGGATGTGGCTCGGCATATGAAGACAGAACTGAAGCGAAGTTAAGGGATGGATTATAGTAATGATAATGATAAAAATTATTATTACAGTCAAATATTCACCTATGCCAGGACGAAATATTGCAAGAGGTAGTTCTCTAGCTTCTGAGACCACTACCTCCTCAGCCAGAGTTTTGGTGAAAGTGTAGGTGTTGGGGTATTTGCCGAGAATTATTGGTGTTAGCGCAGTTAGCTCTTAGTCCTCCATATGAAGAACCCTCTGACAGGCTTCGACTGCGCTTCCACCTCCGAGTGCCATCTTCGGCAAGGTGACGACGCGTTCCTCGATATGTGATTGCGTGCAGCTAACGAAAGCCGTCGACACATGGACGAAGGCCTGGAATAAAGGAAGGATGACGCGGAAATTTTCAAGCATTTTTCATTCACCTTAAGATGTTCCATCTGACGAGCTACTTCCAATAGATCTTGTGTAGCTTCCACATTAATCCGAGCCGCCACACGAAGGGGTTCGGTGAAACGCACCGTGGTAGCGCAGTGAAAGACCACGTTTACATTCTGCAACAGAAGTTCCCTGTCAGACGCCGACAGCCCCAGGTCTGGCAACCCGCAATCACCGAGCACAGCTGTAACTTTTCCCAGAAGCTGTTCGATGACTTTGCCCGACTTCTTGGTCCACTCCTCGAAAACCTAGCAGAGACCATTATTAACTTCTCTTCCTAAAATTGATCACGCGCTTACGCTCTGCTCCAACAGTTCCTGCAAGCGCTGGTGGATTGTCCTATGGGACTTTTCGCGTACCAGCACATAGACTCGTTCGACTTCCGTTGATCGCAACAGCTTCTCTAGCAGTGCTGAAAGAAATTTACTTTCCATCAGGTTTCACAAACACACGATGAAGACAATATTTGGAGAAGAACAGAACCTTCACCAAGAAATCCTGTGGCGCCCGTGACGAACACTTTTTTTCCACGGTAGAATCTTTGAATTTCCGTCATGATGTGTGACTATTGTTGGAACTATTGAAACGAGATTGTAGTACTTGCCTTCACCTTTTATATGAAAATCTAACTTCATTACCTTAACCAATATAATGAAGTTATTGAAAGTATTTGTTACAAGTGTGGGGTCAGAGTGTTAATAAACGATTTGCTTGATTTCTAACGATATGATATGAGAACTCAATTTATTGCGGAAGTATAAAAATTAATTAATTTTGAAATATGCGCATACATGAGTATACATCTAATTTCGATAATTCCATAACACAATATTTATACCCTACACTCATTAGATATCCTGCAAGTTATGTTAAATTTTTTATTATTCTCTTTGTACAGCATTGAAGGAGGTATGGGATATATATTCTATATTAGTATCCTAAGTCATTATAATGATGTTTGCCTGTCTGTAGGAATAAGATTTCAGTAGTGTTAAATAGGAATACATTTATGCTTGTTTTCAATGATCGTCTAACGGCTTAACTACTATAAATATAATTAAAATATGGGATATCTAATGAACCAATTTAATAGCTTGCATAAGCTTTCACGTACAAATTATTAATTTTTCTATTACTTTTTTAATAAACGTAGCAAATTTGATCCATTAATTACATCAATATAGCAATATTTTTTTCATACATCTAACATTGTGTAATCGATTATTGCCAACATATTCACATTCTAAAAACAGGTTAGATTACCCGAAGTACACGGGCCATTAATCCCTTAGTCCTGGACTATGTTCTACTGCATACTTTTACTTCATAATTACATCAGATAAAGTTTTTCGATGGTAGATCTTGAAATTTATCAATCAATCAATTAATCAATTACTTTTAAAAATACAATTATTTATTTATTTTGATTTATTTTCCAGAGTGTGATGAGTTTAAACTCTCTGTAATTTGTATACAAATCTGTTATTCTCCACTACTATAAACTATACTAGATGATCGGTTCAAATATTAACCATTCCATAATTAAATTTATATTGAATGAAGACTTTTTTTCAAAATACTGACTTATAAACATTGAAAATTTGATTTAAAATATTTAACATTTTAAAAGTAACAAACAAAATATCTCCAAGAATGTAGTTGAGGAATCAAAGTCGCTGTTCGTATAAAGACTTATTTCAAGTAATTTCTTCGAAAAATCAACCCTACACTTTACCCTACATACTGTATACACCAATTAAAAGTTGTGCCCTAAATTGTACTATATCAATACACCACCATCACCATCAACCAAAGAATCAAAAATAGAAGGAAACCCATGATCATTAGAATACTGAAGTAATGAACCACTCGTAATCTGAAAATGCAGGAAAATCTGGGAAATGATCTCATGGAATTTTATAGACTTGCACAATATTACATTTGGTAACGGTTCCTTCCTTTATCGAACCTTTCGGGATCTTCTTTCAGAATGTGTTGTCGAATACCCATGACAATGTTGTAGTTATGCTGCTTCCAATCCAACTGCAGCATATCGAAAGGGAACATCTTCTGGTCTTCTTCATCAAGGCCGGCCCACAGGTGGCGCAGGTTCCCGGTAGCTATATTCCACCTTCTCATCAAGAAGAACTCCACGACATCAATGAATTTGTGCATAAGCTTGACCATGGGCAGAGACCTCAACGATTATATGAAGAGCAGACTCTAGTTAAATATTAATGTTTACTTCTATAATATAATACTTTTTTTTCTTAGCGTTGCAGGAAGTCAGAAAGTCGTAGATCATCGCTGGCATTGTGTGCAGGAAGAACTGTTGGCATCGCAATACAAGATGTGACTCTGTGAAAAACAAGAACGGGTACCACAACAATCGGCTCGATGGTTCTTTTCTAGCCAAATCGATAGCCATTGCGATTTCCTCTCTCCACTTGATCGGATTGCTCTCCTCAGACACGCAATTGTAGATTATGGGAATGTCTCTGAAAGTAGTTCGAATGGAAATTAGACTCTTCCGATGCATTATGGGTGAAACCAACTACCTCTGCTCCTCACGTGCCGTGCGGAAACCACAGGCGATCATGGCATTTACACAGTAGTCGACGGGTACGGCAGCCATCGTCGCTGTCTTGGAGCATTTAATAGTATGGACTAATCCTAAAATCAAGCTCATCATGACATATGGGATCCCAAATGCGTTTTCCACCCACCCAGGTTGCGGCTCGGCATATGAAGACAGCACTGGGGGCAGATTAACGAGTAAACACATGATCAATATAGAAAATAATAATATGCTCCTGACAATTGTTACCTATACCCGGACGAAATATAGCCAACGGGAGGTCACCAACTTCCGAGGCAAGCACCTCTTCAGCCAGAGTTTTGGTGAAAGTGTAAGTGTTGGGATATTTTCCGAGGATTCTCGGAGTTAGAGTCGCCAGCTTTTGATCATCCATTTGAAGTATACTCCGGAGAACAGCGACTGCGTTACCGCCGTCAATTTCCGCCTTCGGTACTACGATAATGCCTTCCTCGATATTCGTTTGCGTGCAGCCCACATAAGCCGTGGACACATGGACAAATGCCTAGTAAAGAGAAAGAAGTGGCAATTTGATGAAGGAACGGAGTTATCTATTACCTCAAGGTGTTTCATCTGATGAGCCACTTCCAGTAGATCCTGCGTAGCTTCGACATTAATCCGAGTCGCCACACGAAGAGGTTCCGTGAAACGCACCGTGGCAGCGCAGTGAAAGACCACGTTCACACTCTGCAACAGAAGATCCCTGTCAGACGTCGACAGTCCCAGGTCTGGCAACCCGCAATCACCGAACACAGGTGTTATTTTGGTCAGAAGTAGTTCGGTGCTTGTTTTTGTCTTCCTCTTCAATTCCTCGAACACCTTAAATAAATAGACCTACCATTATCGACTACCATTATCGACTATCGACCTTGAACTTACGCTCTGATTCAGCAGATCCTGCAAGCGCTATTGGATCGTCCAATCGGGTTTCTCGCGAACTAGCAAATAGATTCGTTTGACATCCGTAGAGCGAAGTAGTTTCTCTAGCAAAGCTGAAAGAAAAATATTAACATAATATTACACAATCACTCAAGGTTCATAGTAAGAGAAGAATACAACCTTTGCCAAGAAATCCTGTGGCGCCGGTGATGAACACCGTTTTTCCACTGTAGAACCTCTGGATTTCCGTCATGATGTTTGCTTTCAAATCGTGGTTCACAACTTGCGTCTCCCTTTTATAAGAAAAATATGTAACAACTAATTAAAAGTTTCTAGTAGCTATAAGCATTTGTTTCGTCACTTAGGTCAGGAAACTAGTTGAGCTGTTTAATTTTACCCTACAATCTGTGGATGGGTCGTAGTTATGAACAACTTGATTAAAAATATCCGTTCGTCTGTCAAAGAACACGTCAACTAAAAGTTTTATATGGGATATCAGTGAACCATGACATGTAGATGAATTTTTATGTGTCTTCAAAAGTCTAAACCAAGAGAAGGGAAATGTTATGCATTATGTTAAAACTAAAAGATTAATACATCACTTGACAATTTATTGTGTGTAGTGTAAAAATAATTCGAATATGCTAAACATATTGATTTCAACCCTTTATTAGCTTTTCATTTTAATTTATAATATGATAATTGACAATATAAACACCTTTTTTTTAGAAAGAACCACGTTCATTACATACTAATAGACTATGTACAATGTTCATACTATCCGTAAAACGTGTTTTATACCATTTAATAAAAGTAGTTTATGACGACATTTGCTTAAATGCAGTTATTATTGTATATTTCCTCAGTGAGATACTGTGTAGTTGTGCTTTGTAGTGTTTTTATTCACCAGCTGGCATAAACAAACATATAATCTATAATTGCGCAGTTTTACAAGAGTCAATGAACAGTGGACACGCCCAACTCGTATATAAAGCAAACAATTCAATGTGAAATAACTTGTGAACCATTAGATAAATATATAGATATTCAAGGTTTTGTTTGATCAATCGATGCTAGTTCACGTGCTTAAGAACTCATACAAGTTCTGTTCCCAGTTGGTTCAATTAATCCTTCAAAGGGGAGCCATCTGGGTTCTGATAGGGAAATCAACCAACGAGTTGCAATCATCAGAAATCCTACGATCATGAGAATGGTGAAATAATGAACTATTCGCAATCTGCAAATGCAAGATAAACTGAGAAATGAAAACTCGGAATGTTATAGACATGCACCATACATTTGGTAATGCTCTCTATCCTCATCCATTGTCGCCGGATCTTCGTTCAGAAGTTTTCGTCGGACGCCCATCACACTGTGGTAGTTATGTTTTTTCCAATCCACTTGCAGCATATCGAAAGGGAACATCTTTTGGTCATCCTCATCAAGGCTGGCCCAGAGGTGGCGCAGATTCCCGGTAGATACATTCCAGCTCCTCATCACGAAGTAATCTGCTACATCAATGAGTTTGTGCAGCCGCCTGATAATGGGGTGAAACCTACAATCGATCAAAAAGCAATTAAATAGAAGACACCAGTTAAAAGGTAATGCAATACTTTTTCTGTTTAGTATTGAAGGAAGACAACAAATCGTAGGTCATCACTGGAATTGTGTGCAAGAAAAACCAGAGCACTCGTTGTACAAGATGTAAATCTGTCAACCACAAGAACGGATACCACATAAGATGCCTAGTTGGTTGCTTTTTAGCTAAATCGATGGTCCATTTGAATAACTCCTTCCACTTCATCGGATTGCTCTCCTCAGCTACGCAGTTGTATACTACGGGAGGCTCTCTGAAAGAATTCGAACTCAAAATCGAATTCTTCTCATGTGCCGTGCGGAAACCACAGGCGATCATGGCATTCACACAGTAGTCGACGGGTACGGCAGCCATCGTCGCTGTCTTGGAGCATTTAATAGTATGGACTAATCCTAAAATCAAGCTCATCATGACATATGGGATCCCAAATGCGTTTTCCACCCACCCAGAATGCGGCTCGGCATATGAAGACAGCACTGGGGGCAGATTAACGAGTAAACACATGATCAATATAGAAAATAATAATATGCTCCTGACAAATTGTTACCTATACCCGGACGAAATATAGCCAACGGGAGGTCACCAACTTCCGAGGCAAGCACCTCTTCAGCCAGAGTTTTGGTGAAAGTGTAAGTGTTGGGATATTTTCCGAGGATTCTCGGAGTTAGAGTCGCCAGCTTTTGATCATCCATTTGAAGTATACTCCGGAGAACAGCGACTGCGTTTCCGCCGTCAATTTCCGCCTTCGGTACTACGATAACGCCTTCGTCGATATTCGTTTGCGTGCAGCCCACATAAGCCGTGGACACATGGACAAAGGCCTAGTAAATTGAAAGAAGCTGCAATTTGATGGAGGAATGGAGTTATCTATTACCTCAAGGTGTTCCATCCGACGAGCCACTTTCAGTAGATCCTGCGCAGCCGCCACATTAATCCGAGCAGCCACACGAAGGGGTTCCGTGAAGCGCACCGTGGCAGCGCAGTGAAAGACCACGTTCACATTCTGAGCCAGCAGATCTCGGTCCGACGTCGACAGCCCCAGGTCAGGCAGCCCGCAATCGCCGCTCAAAGGAACCACTTTCGCCAGGAGTAGTTCAGTGTCTTTGTCTGACTTTCTGGTTAGTTCTTCGAAAATCTACAAGGAAGATATCTATCATTATGAACTATGTACTCTTGAGCCTCGCTCTTACGCTCTGCTTCAGCAGATCCTGCAGGCGATGATGGATTGTCATTTGTGACTTCTCACGGATCAGCACGTAGATTCTTTTGACCTCTGTAGATCGCAGCAGTTTCTCCAGCAAAGCTGAAATAAAATAATTTATAATTACTCAGAGACAGAAGTATAAGAAATAATCTCACCTTTGCCTAGAAATCCTGTGGCTCCTGTGATGAGCACAATTTTTCCATTGTAGAAGCTCTGAATTTCAGTCATGATGTTTTCCGTTAATCCGAGTTTTTCTATTAGCGTTCGCCTTTTATATGAATTTAGAAAAGCTTTCAATACGTTGCGGTAATGCTGAATATAAATATTTGTCTTAAACCAGCTAATATCTGCCTATTACTGAATAATTGATCTATGTACCCAACTGTAATCACTTCGTAAACTATAATCTTTTCGTAAAAAAAAGAGCGGCAGTTTCAATGACAAAAGAAAGTCATATTTTATGATATGTATAAATCTGTTAGCATCTCTTGCAAAATATGTTAAACGGTTATAATGATAATAAAAGTCATATTTTGTATCAAGAGTAAATTTTCATGCAGGAAATTATTTGTATTCATAGACACTTGTTAACATTGTTGAGTTTCCAAGGTCGAGCAATGGTTTATATTTAAAATTCTAATATTAACTTACACTTGAATAAAAGTTATTAATGAAATCACTTCAATTAAATAGAAGTCTCGATATGAAAACATTTCGATATAACAACAAACCAAACAAATATTATTGCTTCATATTTTACTAATCTAGTTTAAAAAATAGAGCATTTTATGGGCATATAATTCAATTTAAAAGGATTGATTTCTCAATATTCATCTCAATATTTACACAGACTAAAGATACCCTATATAAAAATAAATTCTCATGCCAAAGGCTCCAACGTGTCTGCCTCAGGCTCCATGGTATCGATGGATGGAGATGGAGGAGCATCGATGATGGATCATGTGAGTTGATTTAATAATTTCTCCTTTGATGATGATGAATATTGATTTCATGAAGCGTGTCGTTGTCGTTTCAAGGGAATTGTCATTTTATGGTTGTTCTCGATGATGATAGATTTCTTGTTCTAGGACACGAACTATTGTTGTTGGTAGCATTGTAAAGTTTTTATTGTTGTTCGAGTAGTTCGCTTTCATTAACGAGCCCATTTGCTGGAACCACAATGTCTGGCATCGCTGTTCTCTGCGTCGGCAACAACAACATCATCTGCCATCATCAACGTTGTGAAGGTTTCATATGGAGTTTCAACTAAAAATGTCTTTTAGAGCGTTTCAACTAAAGTTTCTCAAGTGGAAAGAATAAAAGAAATAGAATGGGGGAAAAAAATACTCTCTAAATGGCAACATGAGGAAGTTGAAGTGATCGTTGCACGATCATTGATTTGAGTTTTTTGTTTAATTTTCTTCTAGCGAAAGTCATCATACGGCAACCTTTCAATCGATACACCGTGAGGAAATCTATCATTTAAGTTCTGTGAGAAAAATAAGTCGGTGTATACTGAGAGAAAATTTTCAATTTGTCCTGCAAAAAGAAAAAACTTTACCAAAAGTAAGATCAATCAATTTAATTACAATTGTTTTATTCGATTTCTTAATGAAGTCTTTCTGTTTCGATCTCCTACTGAAATCTTTCTATTGATTGCTTATAGCGAACCATTTTAATATTTGTTTGCAATTAAATTTCAATTTGACTTCACTGTGGTTTTCTGTCAGTGCCATTCTAATCAAATAACGACGATCTGGCAAAACCTTTTAATAACAACATCCACTTCCACATTAGGCATTCATCAGGCATACGGCGATTTGTAACAATTTATGGCTACGGAACCTGCCGATTGACGACCAACAAAAGAACAAAGAGAATGAAAGAAAAAGAGACCAAGAGAGAGAGAGAGAGAGAGAGAGATACAGAGAGAGAAAGAAAGAAATAAGCGAATGAGTGAAACTTGGCATCACTGAAGCCAGCGGCCACTGGGCGGCAACATGGACCACATGTCGCTCGACCTCTGATCAGTGGAGGATTTCATCAAAACTCAACGATCATCATCATTGTTGAAGACGACAAAGACGACGACGATCACATCGGCATCGAGAACATGAGGCAGATGAGTCACATGAGCAAATATAGCAATAGGATCTGGTAACACTCACACACGCATCATGTATAATTCATCGACGACTCTCTGTCTGTCTATCTGTGGATTTATTGTGCGTGGAGGAAGAACGGATGGTTGGTCGGATGGATGGATGGTTGTTTGGCTTGTCGGATGGATGGAAGGATGGTTGGATCGATGGATGTAAGGAAGGAAGGTGGAGTTGCTTGTTATGGTCTCATCGAAAGCGGATTTCCTAGAAGAAGTATCCCACATCCCATGTCGCTGGTTGAGAATTTTTCTAATGAAATTGCTTTCTGTGTGAGAATCTGCTAATGATTGTTTTGAAAATTACACACTCGAATAGGAACAACAACAAGACAAATTAACAACAATCCCACAAATCGAATAAAAAGATAACAAAAAAATTAACTACAAAAAAAATTATTTGAAGAATAAAAGTTCGTTTTCAAATATTGTTGTTG